>CM031234.1:714033550-714446050 GCA_018340775.1 Taxus wallichiana var. yunnanensis | reverse complement strand
ATCAGATGAATTAAACTTATCAAATATCACCCATTCTTGCAAAGGAACAAAACAAATTTGAGTAAAGAGATCTTGTAATTCAGTATTGACCAACAAATTGTTCATCTTGCTAAGGGTAGTCTTATATCATAGAACATAATTGCTAATGGGCTCATTGGAACCTTGTCACATTTTATCCATTTGGGAAAAGACACTTTTTCGTGAATGTTGATAAATTTTTTTCCAAGGAATTGATTAGCCAAAGGATTAAATGTCCTTTTAGAATGTATGGGTAGATCATAATACCATAGAAAGGTAAATTATTTAATACTTTGAGGAAAATATTGGTAAACAATGTATCATTAGAAGATTCGTTTAGAAAAGCAACACGAAACATATATATGTGCTCTTTAGGATCACCCTTACCATCATAGATAGTCAATTTAGGAGAAAAAAACGATACGTAAATGGTATGAAACCACTTTGGGTGCAAGTGGGTTATGAAGCAATTGAGTAGAATCCATAATATGAGAAAAGAAGATGCACCTTGTTGTAGTTGTAATATTTGATCTTGCAAAGTATGAACAAGGGATTTAAGAGCCTATGTGTTAGAAGAAGAAGCATGTGAAGAACTATAAGTGTAAATAGGTGATGTAGGAATAATATTGGTTATAGGGATAGTCATGCCAATAATACAAAGTGGAGGATTAGATGCCCCATGCATAACATATGACAAAGGAGGATTAGGGTTAGCTATGGAAGATACAACAATATGTTTGAGTCGATCATGAGTGATATAAAGAAGAAAATATAAATTGTTAGGATTCTCTTGTAAATAGTGTGCAAAATGTTGTGCTATATTATTTCATAAAATATGACTATCATCCATATCATGAGACCCCTCACCTTGTATGTTATTAATGAGGAATATGAACACAAAATGAGTAAAAATATTAACATGTACATGCTCATGAGAGATATGATACATGTCATCATAGGGTGGTAGCTAATTAACATAGTTGGGGTAAGGGAAATAATATTTGGATAGCCTATATAGATATTGATAATGATCCACAAGATTCGAAACATGGTGTACTAAAAATAAACTTTCGAGTAAAAATTTGATTTAAGAGTCGGGTTCACCAAATGTTTACATCCTAATTAATTTATATGATGTGGAAAGTAAAAAATAATAAGGAGGATGTAAGGGTTTACAACATGGTGGACTATTATGATCTAATTAACTACCAACATCAATTATACATGAAAAAAATGATGCATTTTTAAACTTGAAATGATTTATAGATAATTGATAAATGATAAGTACTTACTCAAAACATGAGAGATATAAACTTAGTTGTTCATGGAAGGTTAGAGAGAAGATGATGAAACATGAGGATTTGGAACTCAAGACTCTACACTAGAAGTTTTGATACTAAAAAGCGAGTAGGGGTAGGACCTTACAAATGTTGTACAATCTAGGCTACAAATGTATGATCATGACCTAGAGATGTACATTTTTGGACCTTTTGACTGTCTAGATTTACAACTTTTGTGTTTTTTCTCTTGTTTGGAAATGATATTCTTTGTATATTTCTCTTACTTCACACAACATCATGATGACTTGTAATAACCCACAAAAATTAGAAAACCAACTTATAGAACCCTTCATCAAAGCATTAACAAACCAAAAAAGAAAAACATGTGTGTGCGTTTGAGGGTGGACTACCCTTAGTGGTAAAAATCCCATCTATTGAACCAATCCAAGTGGTTCACTACATGCCTTCGTTGTAGGATCAAGCCTAATGTAGTTCTCTTAGGTGTTTGTGTAAATGTGTATAACTAATCAACCCCCTAGGGGTTCCCTCATGTCTCTTGACACTAACTTATAAGATATTAGGATAAGCTGTGTAGTATAGAATGTACATAATGTGGTAGTAATGAGATGTGGTTTGCTTCAACTATGTGACCTAACCCTTGTGTTGATTGAAACCCTTATATAATTCTTGGAGTGACTTTGATTTTGCTAAGACATGACTCTATGACATTTACATGCTTTAAATGGATGAAGCTAGGATCCTTGACCTAGTTGAGTGCTTTAAAATTGTAGTAGGGACTGCTCTAAATGATGTATAACTGATTTAGGAATATTTATGAACCCTTCGAGTGCTTTTGGAATTATATTTGCAACATGAGATTGTAAGAGTGACATGTGAGTTATAATGTGCTAATGGCTTACTTATATAGCCTTCTATATGTGAGATATCCTAATAAGGAGACCATAGAAAGATGAAACAACCAAAAGAATGATTTGAAATTTAAATCAAAGTTGGTGCTTGTGAAGGGGTGGGACCATATGGCTATGACATGACCCTACATCCCGACCCTTTCATCTGTTTTCATACTAGAGAGAAATACCAAACTGAAAGTTTTGTCATGAATATAAGATGTTTTATCTTTGCTTCGATTAAATAATATTCTTCGAATTGATGACAACGCACAATGTAAAAAATAAGCAAGTTGTAGATTGGTTAGAGAGATGAAGAGATTGTATTTTAAATGAGATCATTTATCTTAGTAATGATATATGGTCAAACTTGGATTCGCAAAAGGAAAAACTACCATATTTTAGTGTCTACATGTATCTACATTTGTCTCCCCTTATTCTATATCATCTAAGTCATTTTTATAAATTATTCCTTCAAATTTAGTTGATAAATATTTTATTTTTACAAATAAGTCCTCTTGAAAATAAAGTTATAAGACTTTATTTTAAATTATAAGCAACCAAAGTCAAAGAATAATATCAAATGATAAGAACATTTATTATTTAAAAGACCTTAGGAAATAACAATACTCTCTTATGCCACTTTTAAATGACTTAAAAGAAGGGGCGTGGGACTACTTAAACACACTTAAATAAAAAATGAATCACAAATTCAAAATATAAATCTAATGAAGGCCCACGTTAATTAAAATAATCAATGCATATGCAAGATAATCAAAACCTCATCCACTCCCCAAATTGCTCAAACCGTATCAAACTTTTACAATTGTTTGTTATGTCTTATCTATAATGTTCAAATATGAGGAAAGTATATTGAGATACTCTCTAAGAAAATAGATAAATTTACATTACTTTTGAATTCTTTTGTTTGTAAGAAAGGCATAAACATAACACCTTCTTGCTCATAAAAAATACCAACAACATAATAAAAATATCATCTAATTAGATATTATGAAATATTTTAAAGACCTCATCATTGTTTTAATTTTTGTTTTCCACAAATAGTTATTTAATTAATTTGATGGTGATCTTAAATTTGATAGTCAAATGACTGTCATTCAACCATGTCTTTACTCTAGTGTGATAATCATCCTGGGACGTCAAATTTAACACATAAAAAAATTGAACTTCACAAAAAGGATTTTATGAATTTAAAAACATTGCAACATTCAAAAGGGTCTAAATAATAGCTTAATCTATAGATAAACCATAACATACTGAAACAAATTTACCACCACCGAAATTTTTCATCTTAGATGTGAAAAGAAATCAATCCATTTGAATGATAGCTAAAAACAAAACATGCTTTACACCCATGAACTCAAAAGGAACATTTGTGATTCTTCAAGCATATAGCCAAAACACCCTTCACGTCATATATTCAAGTAAGATTCAAAATTAAGGGTCTTATTCGTACCTCACTAACTTATACCCATTTCGATCTTTGAGAACCCGAGAATAGGGAATGTAAATAAACACATTTCCGGGATGTTCACAACTTTATATTTCAAGATTTGTAAATAGCCATACAAATTTAATAGGACAACTCATAAAATCTAATATCAAATCCAATCAATTTCAAAAATACACAAATGAGTTGTGATAGATTTGCAATATAAGTGTTGATATTGAAAACAACTTTGAGTGTCATGAAATAACAATATGAGAGCTTGAAATTAGTGTAAAAGATAACTCCCATTAACAAGTAATTGTATTAAGCAAATCCCCTTATACCTAGAAGCTCACATGTAACGAAATTGTGGTTCAATGCTTCACCCAATATTTTTTCGGGTTTGACTATGTCATGGGATTATAATGAAAGAAAAGAATGCATTTGTGAGAGAAAACCAATTGTTTGTTAAACAAGCTTCCCTACTTCCAAGGAAAGTATTAAATACCTTTTGTTTCTTCCAACTAGAAATGGTTTACTCAAAATCTCACCTTTGTAATTAAATTCCATTTTTCAGCAATAAAACTAAACTTATCAATTAATTCAAATTAAATACAATCAACATGCAAAAGAAAGTGACATTTTGTGATATACATGAGATGACACTTGAGATATGAAATGAAAATGATACTTAAATTTCAGATCAAGCATGCAAGTTAGTCCCCACCAAAGAATGGCAGAATTTGGATCAAAATATTGAAACAACACATATTATGGTAGAGAAATTAAGAGATCACAAATGAAAAGAGGGGTATGATTTTTGGATAAGAACCCTCATAGATAAATTCTCTTCTTACTCTCTTTTTCCTTTTGTAATGACTTTTATGTCCTAACCTCCTTAATCTACCATTAGAAAATGAGTTGTTTTTCTAAAGTTTGTGTACTTCAGGATGATAGGTTGAAGTTTGTAGAGGAGAATTAGAATACCAAAAGTAAAATTATCTTCTCTTATCCCTCATTTCTAAAAAGGATGCCCTCATTCAATCCCCTGCATAATAAACTTACTAGCTTGTAACATCATATTAATATTTTGGATATAGAAACCCCTACTCATAGTCCATATATAGTCACTTCTCTTGTACTTATTGACCATATTTTGTCATTTTCGAGCGTGATCCTAATTCTAACACTTTGGTTATTACAACTTTTGTTTCTATACCTCGTGTTGCAATAGATTCTAATTTTCCCACTTCAAACCCACCTACTTATCTAACTAGATCTTTTGAGAAGCATAATAGTGATTTTGATGCTTGTATGCTCCTTTCCAATGGTTATCTTAGTGAAATGTTGATATACACTCACAAGGTATTACTTCCCTATCCAAACTTGTTCATTGGAATTCTCACCACAACATTGGTTTTGACATAGGTATTTCATTGGGATCATTTGATATTAGAGCTCTAACTTTTTCACTCTACTCTTCATGATGATTTGGATTAACACATGATTTATGCTACATCTAAACTCAAGCTTGAGAACCTTGAGATTATAGCTCTCATGAATGATCAACCCGTCACACATTTATATATTCCTCACATGCAACAATTTTGACATTATGACTAAATCATATGTAGGCATCTTCTTCTTTCATCCATATTCATCTGGGATGTATCTCTCGATCACTTCTTGTAGCATCATAAATATTCTTGGTAATGACACATTTAGCTCAAAATTTTGCACTCCCAAAATATTACACTTTAATTTTTTCTTTAACTTTCCATCTCATCTTGAGCCTAGTCACCTTCCTTTGGTGGGGGTCATATCTTGCTTTTAAAATGGCCACATTTAATTTCACAATAATATATGAAGAGAACTTACATCTTGTATTGGTCGGTTGATCACATTGATTACAAGTATGATCAACATTCACCTTAGTTTTTAGTGCTAAATCTCGATACCTTTGCATTTAGTGTGGACACCCTTGAATGTTTGTTTTCAATAATCTTCCATATTGGTTTAATACACTACCATGATGATTAATATGTGGTGCTTTATCATTTTTAATGAATCCAACTAGTTTTGTGTTGTGTGATGACACCTTGTTATTAATATAGTTCATGACACATTTGGATATTTGCATAGTTGTTATTAAGTTGCTTAGGGTTATCAAATTTGATATAATTTATGTTTAACCCTTTAAATCAGCCATGTAATTATTGATATCTTCATGGATTCGGCTTTTATGTCCTAATTTAATGTAAAACAATTGTAGTCATCTTAGTGGATAGGCTACATATGCTTCTAGATTTAGAAGGAATTTTGAAATCATGTGGAAGATAGTTAGAGTTGGGACTAATTTTGGAAGATTTATTAAATTTTGATAGTTGATTTGATAGTAAGTGGGTGGTTATATAAAATAAAAGGGTTTCCTTAATTAACATTACATACGAATGTGCATGAGATGTTTGAAGTTATTTTTGGTAATGGGTATTTAGGAATGATTTTGTTTGAGCTTGAATTTTCTCATTTCATTTGTTTGTCGAAGGCTCAAATTTTATTGGGTTATCTTTTGTTTTGCTTATATTACCTAGGGAAAGGGCCCTAGCCCACAAAAAATATTACATGAAGTTGTCGAAGATAACATCACTCATCTTGGCGGTCTAAGTATAAGCGTGTTATTGTGCAAAGGTGATAAGATCTGACAATGAGAAATTTCCCTTTATCCAACCTATTACATAAAAAATAGCCAAGTTGTACACAAAATCGATATACAAAACCTATATAATTATATAGGTTTACAGATGATCACCAACACCCACTCCTTCATTACTACTACGTCTGAGGAAGACCACATCCAACTCCATGGAAATTACCTAGTCAAATTCACTAGAGGTGCCCTCGCAGGGAAAATTCACCTTTGTTGCCTCCGGAGGGAGCTCAAGTCCTAGGTGATCATCTATTGCCTTCCGCCCTGCATCCAAAGCTTGCAATACGATAAGGATGGTGTGCGAGTGGAATTTTACCTCATCTCCCCTCCTATCCCATGTTTGCTCCAACTCGACGTGTTCCAAGTGTAGAGAGAACTGACCAGAGGCATTTGAGAGCATATTGGCACCAAATATCCCTTGCGCCACATCAAATATATTGCATCTCCCAATTAACTTCTTGGGATCTAGCATTAGTCCATGCAAATGAGAATGGATCTCCTCCACATCGTAGTCGTGAATATCCTGAGCTATTGACCAAATCTGAGTGAGCCATTAGCACATGACAAGGTTTTGAATCTTTCCATCTAGCCAATCTTCAAAAGAAGCTTCGCATCAACCCTGCGAAAGGGGGAGCGGCGTGTGCCCCTTACCGCCATGGGGCAAGCTCAACCCAAATTGGATGCTCGCTTCCTTCGATTCCTATGCTTTCCATCTCTGAAGTTGGGACTCAGATCTTTCCAAAATTCCCAAAACGGTATGCCAAATGTCTTGAATAAAGTGATACTTAAAGATAAAGGTGGAGGAAGCACTAAATTTCAACAAATTTCCATTAAAACCCCTCCTTGCTATCAATCTCGCCACATGAGTAAGGGATATCAACTCCGTGTGGGAGGCCCGAAGGAAATACAAATATTATTAATGATTTAAATCATTAATTAAGGCCCTTGGGAAATTATTTGTCCATTTCTTTAATAAAATTCCTTCTCTCGCTTATCAAACCCAACCCCATATTAGCGAGAAGGTCAAGTAAAAGAATTCTCCACTCTTAGAATGTGAGAAAAATGAACTTCCTCAAATCTAGATAATCTTTAAAGGGCCTCCTAAATAATCTGATTTAGTTTCCAAGCCTTAGAGGAGTGAGAATTAAGAGCTTCAATGATAATTCTAGAATCACCTTCTATCCAGAGCTTGCTCCAATGGAAAGAAGCAATTTCCCGAGTCCTTGCAAAAGAGCCATTCCTTCTGCAATATTATTGGAGGTGTAACCACAGTCCAAAGCCATCATGAAAATTAGTTGACCAAGAGAATCTCGAATTAAACAACCACCTCCAGCAGGGCCAGGATTTCCTTTCGAAGCCCCATCAAAGTTTGGCTTTACCCATTTGACTAGCGGTGATTGCCACATGTTATCTGATTTTAGTCCAATATGAGCCCCATTATCGGGAGTCTTGGGTTATCTTTTACACAACACATTTTTGAGTATTTTTATGTTTTCTTTAAAATGTTTTTTTAAATGACTAAAATAACAAGCTAAATAATAAATTGGACATAAATATTTGTCGGGTATTGGTAGTTTTGATATAAGATTACATGCATGCTTGCATAAGTTATATATCTATTCTTTTGGGTAAGCTGCATCTAATAGCCTAATATAGAGAGTTTTCATTTGCATGTATGACATTTGATTGTATTATATAGTTTTCATTGTTTTTGTCTGAAGCTTTTTATGAATATTCTTAACAAAATTCATTTCATTGACTATTGTTTTTGAGCTAAAGTTGTGGTGAATTAAATTTCTTGGCTTTGTGAACTCTTTCATAATGACAAATAATTTTGGAAGCTAATTGTGATATTGGATATTTGATAGTGTTTGAGTGATAAAATTGAAATGTTGGAAAGATTCATTTTAAATCTAGGTTGAATTTTTGTTATACCAAGGAAGTTATCATTCAAATACATGGGAAATTTCTTTTGGGCTTGAACTTCATCATTTTATACAAACAATATGATGATAAATTGGTGCAAGTGATTTTCATTTGAAAGCACAATCGACATGTTTTGTTCACACTCATATGCAATCTATTTTCATCATGTATTGGCCATGATTTTTTTGTGAATATTTTGGTAGATTATTTAGACAATAGTCATTACTTATAATTTCTCAAAATGTTGTTGGGTTTTGGATTAAAGACTTTAAGTTATAATGTGTCTTCATATCTTATTATATTCATTAAAAAGGCATAAGGATCTAATGATGTTAATGATTTGATATTTTAGTATTTTTGAACCATTGAAGCTTATATGTTTGGTGACTATATTTAATTTCTAGCTTTCTTTCCAATTATAATATTTGGAGATATAAGGAGGAAATGCAAACTACTTTCTTTTAATTGGAAAATTATAAATTTTGCGATAAAATTTGGAGTTTATTCGTGAGGTTATAATGATAAAATAATGATCTCTTGTCCAAGACGAGTCTTAGAAATAATAATTTTTAAACTTGCACTCGTGAAAATGGGATTTTTGGTGAAACATGATGAATTTTGTATTTTTCTTCTTTCAAATCATATAGGAAACTATTTGCAATAGTTTGTTGGTTGATATAAGGATTTGGTAAATGGTCGGTTGGAACCTTTCTTCTAACTTCTTTATTATATTTTCAACATGTCGGTGACATATAAGTAGTTATTATCAATGTTAAGAACATCTTAAAGGATGTGTTCATGGTCAAAATCTAAAAATTCATAGAATATTATAGATTTGACCTCTTGAGGTTGAATGGTATTCGGGATATTTTGCGTATTTTAAAAGTGCAACAAATTTGCTTTGGTTCAAAGAATGCACAAGTGAATGATGCAAGACGTGAAATGTTCCAAGACAAAACAAAGTAAGCATACACGACTACAAATTCTGAAAATACAAGAAAGATCATTGCAATAACATAGAAATAATTCCAACTCAATACGATCAAATAGAATTTAATGCAATATATGTATATATAGGAGGTGAATGTGTAACCTCCTCTTAGAATCATGAAAATCTCCACATAAAGTAGTGGTAACAAACACCTAGAATAATGTAGTTAAGTGGTAACTAACCTAAATAATAGTGTATTCAAGTGTATACCTAAGAAATCATATCCCATAAGTGTAGGGAAAATCCAAGTGAGGTGGAATGTCCTGAGTAGGATAATACAAATAAAGCAAGGAAAATAAATCCTACACTAACACCCCCCTTAAGCACAACTTAGGTGGGTAGTGAAAAAGGAAAGTGGGTCCCAGTAATAATGCCCGATGAGGTACCCACATACAATGAAATATCTCATAAGATAGAGTAAAAGGAGAAAACCTAGTGGGAAAAAATCCCCCCCAAAAGAGAGACAAATAAGAGAAGGTAGGACTAGAAAGCCCCACTTGAAGATATAATTGCGGTAGCAAATTTTGGTATCATGAAAAGAAACCTTTTGGACCGATTGTGGCTTAGAATTAGATGTAGTGAAGAGTGGATCACCATGGAAAAGTGAAGGTAGATGCCAAGTGTCTAATGGATCTCCAACCAAGGTGTGGTTCTATCTAAGGAACTATGCTCCTCATACACAGTAGAAGTGCCAATTGCTCCATAAAGGAATGATGTATCCAATGCGAAGTGAAGAAAGAATGTGGAGGGTCCTATAACTGAGTAGAAGAATACTTGATGTCTGATGAGTCCTGAATCAAGATGCCTGCTCCTTGAAAAGTTTGAGGTGGACCAGAAGTAGGTGGATCAAGAAATAAATCTTCTAAAATTGGAAGTTGATAAGGAGATAGTAGAGGTGGGTCCCCATCATTATTGTAGTCATCTGTGCCAGAAGAGAAGTTATCATAAAAATGTACTCAATCTCGGAAGTGTCATCAATTACAAGTGAATCTCGTAAAGAATCTAAAAGAGGGATAAATTGAGAGAAGGAATATAACCAAGTCGATGATCGACTACACCCACTCGCAATGATAGTGTCACGTGTAACTCTTTGACATAAACCGAATATCTAGTGAACTCAACTTGCATGCCATGACTAAGGTGAGTGATATGGTAGACTAATATGAGATTAGTTGATAGTGAGGGAATAATAAGAACATTATTAAGTGTTCGTTCATTCACTTCAATAGGTCCTCTCCTAAAAATGTGTGCGAAATGTTGTCACACCCAATCGTATAACAAACATGTCACATGGCTCTAATAAAGTGAACTTCACATGTGAAGAAGTCATATGATGTGAAGCACTAAAATCAATAACCCATGTAGGAGGTGGTGGTAGAATTGCAACAAGGGCTCTCCATTTTTTCTCCTTTCCTAATTCTTTCCCTTTTCCGTTTTCATTGGAGGATTCATTGGTTGATGAATATTTTTGAAAGACTCGGGGTCACCTATCTTGTTCTTCTCAAGAAGACTTGTGAGGTGGTCAATCTGTTTCTTCAAACATTTTATTTCATCATGTATCCCTTTGCAATACCCACATTTGATCCTTTCTTTCTTGGACTTAACACTAGAAGAGGAAGTTTTAGAGTTTGATGTAGAGGTGGAAGAATGTTGATCCTTATTTCTTTCTTGATCCTTGTTATTCTTGTTTATACTCTTTGTCTAATGAGGATTTCTATTTTCCATTCTTGGCAATGAGAGCTTGAGGTTTGGAGGACTTCAAGGTACCCATTTGTATTAAATTGTCTTGCTCCTTAGTCAAATCAGCAATAAATTCATCTAAATATGACATAGACCATGTGGCTCCAAGATCCCTCTTGGTAGTATAAAAGGTAGATACAAAGATAGAGTAGTCAAGACCTAGTTTGGCAAGCATTGAAAGAACTAGTTGTTCATCCTTCTTTTCTGTTCCACATTCTTTTAACTACAATTGTAAGGACTTGATCTTGGTAAAGAAATATTCCAAAGTGTCAAAGTTGTTAGGACTTAAGTTGATAAGTTCTATTTCTATCTCATGACCCCTCATAGTGTCAACTTTTCCAAACAAGGTTTCTAAGGTTTTCCACACCTGGTTGGGAGATTTGGTTGACTCTATGTGAAAGAGGAGTTCGAGAGACACTGAAAGACACAAGATACCAAAATCTTCATCACACTTATTAAACCACTTAACTTTTTCTGTGTCTTCACTAGGCTCAGTTTCTAACCCCATTGTGATACAATACAACCCTTTACTCCTAAGTAAAATGGTGATTTTTGATTTCCATTCTTAGTAGTTAAAAGGTGTAAGTGCATTAACTGAGCTTAGATCCATTTTGTAGAAAGGAAAGTAGTGGAGTTTGTTGCAGATAATAATGAAATGTGCAGAAAGAAAGAAGAGCCAAAAAAAGAGGAAACACAAAATATACCCCCAAACTATATATCGGGAAGAGCCACCCCCAAATTTGGCACTTAGTGCGTTTTACAAAATGAATAGGTCCAAATAAAAGATCGGGGTGGAAACCTTTGTTCTTGAAAGTAAATCAAGCTCCACTTTCTAAGTCTCCATCACTTAGTTAATTAAGGGATGTGTTTTTGAATGAATACCATAGTGAAAATTAATGTTTTAAGAAAATGATGTCCTTGGGAAGAAGAGACGAAAAATGAAACCTCCTCCCTTTAAGACATGAGATATCATTTCTACAAAAACAATCAAATCAAAAGTAAATGAATTTATTTTTGAATTAGAAGCCTCCAACCATATGGAGAATTAGGATTCATTGTTTCAAAATCTCGGGGGACAACCACATAACTAAAAAGTTTTTGTAAATAAAACTCTTCTCGTTGTTGAAGGAAAAATGTTCCATTGAGATGGAGAATGTCATATTCAATAAATTTATTCATGTTCTAGATTTTTCAGCAAAATTATTATCCATCTATCACATCGCTCATTTTAGTGAAGGAAAAATTGTTGAGTTTACTCCCAATGGTGTTGTTATCGCAAATGCAAAAGATAAATATGTTATTGTATCCCCTAGAAAGGTTGATCGTTAAGCCAAATTGTACAAGTTTTAATTTTTTAATTTGGTCAGCCTTCACAAATCTTAATTACGGATACAAGTAAACAATGGCGTGGGCATTTTGGTCACCTAAACCATCCCTCTTTGTAAAATCCTCATAAGCACAATATGGTACTTAGGTTGTTAAATGTTCCCTTCACAAATAGAGTTTTTCCAGGTTGAGAATTTAGAAAAACACAAGGATCCATTTCCCAAAGGTAAATCCTAGAGGGAAAGTGAAAAATTACAATTATTTCAAAATGACCTCATGTTATTTCCCCATGTTTATTTTTAGAAACATAAATATGAGCTTAATTTCATTGACAATTTCTTTCACAAAACTTGGGTGTACTTTATGAAAAATAAGAGTGAAGTCTTTGAGCACTTCAAGGTTTTCAAAGTCATTGTTAAAAACCTATCCAAGAGATAAACACATCTCAAAATAGATAATGGAGGAGAGTTTTTCAACAACCAAATGATTACCTTCTATGAACATTTTGAAATATAGCTTCATGATATTGTGCCTTCTGCAACCCTTAATAGAATGGTGTTGTTAAGTACAAAAACCAAAAAATAAAGGAAATAAAAAACATCATTATATTACATTAATTGGTATTCTTAGAAGGAAGACACATTACGTTAATTGCATGGTACACTCGAGTTTTTGGCACATACTGATTTGAAGGTGCAAAATACATTAAAAATCAAACTCACTTTCGCTTTCAATAGTGAAAGATATGATTTAGTAATAAGCCTAATGTTTCAAATATTAATATTTTTAGATGCAATGCATGGGTGCATATACCACATAATAATCATAAAGTAATGGAAAGGAAGGATCACCCCTTATCTTTGTTGGATGCTATGAATATGTGAAGGCATAATACTTTATCAATGAGATGTATTATTTAATGAACAATCCTAGGATTATGAGTCATCATCTATGCATCCTCCATTATATTTTTCCAAACCAGAAAAAACATTTGATTTTTATTATAAATAATAAGACAATATGGATGACTCCCATTCTAAAAGTTACAACATTACAGATGATGAAATGCAAGGGGAAAACTAACACCTCTATTACCAGTTCTAGAAGACATTGAGAATACATTTGTGCAATGAATATAACCTCTACCAAAATGGGTCTTCATAGTTTACACCGAATTTAATGTACTAATATGAGACTCAAGATATCCAAGTAGGAAAGGATCATAACATCTGTATGGTATTACAAATTTATCCTAGTCCGAAGTGACATAGGATCAAAGAATTATCATTAAGCTTCTAAGCATCATGATTGGTAGATAGTTATGACTAAAGATATTTTTATTTGAAGAATAAAAACACTTGGGACTTGGTTCTAATTTTGAAAGGAATAAAAATGTCTAGGTACAAGTGGGTATACCAAACCAAATATGCAACACATTGGTTTATTGATAGTACAAATCTTGACTTGTAGAAAATCTCCTTTATAGGTTGAATGCATTGATTACCATGAAACCTTTGCTCTAGTAGCCAAGATGAATTATATTTGGATAATATGAGCTGTTGGATACAAAAAGGGATGGAAAGTCTATTAGATGGACATCAAAAGTGTTTTCTTGCATGGAGACTTTCAAGAATAATCTATATATCCCAATCTCCAAGGTTTTTCAAGTATTGACAATTCCAACTATGTGTGTAGATTGATAAAGTCTCTATATAGATTAAAATAGAGTCATCAATATTTTTATAAAAATATTGACATGTTTATAATGAATTTTGGTTTTACATGGAGTTCATTTGACCCTACAAGGTGCACTAAGAAAGTAAATGATCAAATCTTGATTCTTTTCCTCTATGTTAATGACTTAATCATCATAGGAGCTGCCATAAAGTAGGTTCAATTTGAAAGCACAAATAATGAAGTATTTTGACCTAGAGTATAAGAAAGGCATTTTTCCACCAATCCAAATATACTCAATACATTCTATGATGTTTTAAGATGGAATATTGCAAGTTCACATTGAATCCTTTTCAATACTGAGTCTATATTTCCACCAAGAATTATTTTCTTTCGATTGGTGGTACAATCTATATAAATTTAGTGGGAATTATACTATATAGTTGACTCATACTATTAGGAAATATTTAGTTTAGTACTCACACATGATTAGTGATAATATCTTGTGGTAAATTATTGTTATATGTACATGAGTTGGTTGATAACAAGGGGGTTCACTTAGTAAAAGTATGGTATAACATGTTCGTTCAAGGGTATTAAAGAATACCCTTAATGTTAGTTTTTACCTCTAATTATTCAATTGATAATACCCCCTCCCATTATATTATTACAATGACAATACCCCTATTTTTTCCATGTACCTTACTTACCCATTTTTCCATTACAATTTTATTTATACCCTAATATATCAAACAAAAATATATCATGTTTCCTACTCAAATATTATTTTCTTAATATGTATTTTCTCTAGAAAGAGAGTTTGAAGCCATTTAAGACCTATTACCAATTACCTTAATGTTAAGCTTTAACCATTTATCAATATTTCTTCAAATAATTAATATGGTGAAATAATATCATGTGTTGAAAATCATACTCAATCCTAGTTTTCTACCATCTTATTATTTCTTGCTTAAGAATATCCTAATTCAAATTTATTTATTCAAAAAGAGATTATAATATAACTTTATGACATTGAACCTTTTACAATTTTAAGGTATTTATCTTTAAAAACTAGGGTTCAAATGTTTTAGTTTTATATTAAAATTAACCCTACCTCTTCTCTAGCCCACCTCTCTAACCTACCCCCAATACCTAATTTAAAATATTAATAAATTAAACCCTTTCACCCCCTAATGTCTACCGTTATATTGACTTTGTTTTTATCAATTTTAATTACCTCAATATGAATGCATGTGCTAGGATATTGCCTTGCTAATGAACCCCATGTGGTTCATAAACAACTTATAATATTATTAGTGGTTGAAGCCACTCTCATATAAAATAGTTTGAGTGGTTGAGAAACTCACCAAATATAACACAAGTTATTTGTTGAGATTTCCTATTTTGTAGGAAACATATTCATATATATTTGAAAATGTATATCATATGTAATCAATTAATCTAATGCAAGTTTTGTTGTGTTTATTCTAATTTTTTTAACCAAACATGTCATTTGGTATCGGAGCGGGAATTTATGAGAACTTATTCACATAATGGAGTTTTGATTTATAAAGAGGGCTGTCTAAATTTCTTGTAGCCCGATTGATGAAAATATTTTTTTGATCAAATATTTTGTTATCATATACCTTCAAAATATCTACAGCGTATATGTACAACAACAAGATCATATTTCATTGATTTAAATTTCAATTGCAAGACGTATATATCTATGTTATAACATGCAGATCCATGTCTAGTGGTCAATTTGCATTCAACACTCATTTGCATCAAAGTGTTTAGTTTCAAAATTTCATTATTCCACCTTGGCATCATTAGTTTGTGATTCTATCTTCCATAAGATAGACTTGTATTTCTCTCTTGTAGTTTAAAAGTTGTTACATTGCATTGCAAAGGTAACAAGAGTCTAATATCTTTGTATTTGGTTGCATGACACATTGTGATTACTTTAACATAGCACATGGTTTTCCTCCAAATTACATTGGGATCTCAAAGAACCCAAAAATTTCACAAATAATGTATGTTTAATGTTTAAATATTCTCGTACATGTTATATTCTCTTTAGCATATAATTTCATATGTTATTTAGTATTAATTGATGGTTGAGTTTAGTGGTTAGTGTCATTCATACCCCAATTCTAGTCATTTTAAAATACTTGTCTTTAATGATGAAAGTCAATTGTGGATCAATTTAGTTGTAAATGTTTTGCAAACGTGTCGTTGAGTCCAAATGTCATATTGTCGTCAAAGTATTTTTTTGTCAATCTTGTATATGTCGCCAAAGACGCCAATCATCAAATAGTATTATTGTAAAAAAATATCGTCAATATTTGGTTCTAACATATTATTGTTGTTAAGTCCAATTTAAGAGTCATCGTCAAAGTATCCAATTTTTTTCTCCTTATAAATGCATTTTTGGTGTAACCCGACATCCTAAAATAATGTTTTTCACATTACGAGAGGGGAAGAAAAAGAATAATCATAATGTGGAAACAAACATGCTTTAAGATTGCATGTGTTGAGTAAGCAACAACATTTATTAGAGGATGGATGCAACAAAGGCTGGAGGAAAATCACCGTCCTCTTATGAGTCACTAATGACGGGGCCACATAGAAAAATTGGTGGAATTTTGTTTCATTTGCGTGGTTACTTTCTTCTATGGTGTGCTTCATTTTAAAAGTTCCTATTTTGTGTTTTGTGTTTGTAATAAGAACATAAGCAATATTCAAGTTTGAATTTGTGATAAGTGAGAAAAATTTCCTATGTAATCCCCTAATGTGAAAATGTAGTAGAAAGATTAAAAACACAAGGGTAAATCAACATCATGATATTTAGGTTGTTATTTGTCCTATAAAACCATCCTTGTTATGGTTATTGGTAAGCCATTGGAAAACCATCCTTGTTGTGGTTGTTGGTAAGCCTCTAGAAAACCGTTCTTTGTTTTGGTTATTGGTTAGCCACTTGTAAAGCCATCCTATTTGGTTGTTGGTAAACCACTTGTAAAACCATCTTCAAGGTTGTTGGTTGTCCTGAAAAACCATCTAGATCATGAGCATGTATGGACGGAAAGTGGGAAACAAACTATATCTATATACACTCGTCATGAAATATTATTCATTATCCACTCTCTACTCCACACTCTATACTGAGGCGGGGCCTCCCCGGCCCAACTATATCTATAGCCTTAGTATAACTCCACTCTCTACTCCATACTCTACTCATGTATAAAATAGTTTGAGTGGTTGAACAACTCACCAAATATAGTGTGAGTTACTTGTGGAGGTTTCCTATTTTATAGGAGACATATTCATATATATTTGAAAATTTGTCTCTTATCTAATAAATTAATCAAGAGAAAGTTTTAATGTGTTTATTCTATGAACATCTCGAACCACACCAATCACATACACGTAATCACCTCTCTTTTGTTGTGAATCTTTTATCAAGATTATACAAGGACCCCCATGAGAGCTATTAACATGATACTAATTGCATTCGATGGCATATTTGTAGTGCCACTAATTATGGGTTTGAGTACAACTTGGATGATAAATCCTGAATTTATAGTTACACATATAGGGAAAAAACAAAGTATATGTCTCTTTATAGTGGGAAAATAATGATTGTAAGTTACTCAAATAGTGATTGGGAAAGAGATATAGATGATTGAAAACTGACCATAGGATACATCTAGCATCTTGGGGTAGGTTCGAGTTATATGGCACAGTAAAAAATAGAATATTTTTTGTTTTTTACAATAAAATATAAGTACAATGGAGCTATCACTATTAGTTGTGAGTCAATGTGGATTTGACACATGTTTTCCAAGTTTATATTTCTATAGACCCAACTCATAATGATTTAGTTAGATAATCAAAGTGTTATCCACATATTTTGTAACTAGTGGAGCTTGACACATAAATCATCATATTGAGATTTATATGTATTATATTTAGAAATTTTTATAGGATATGGTTGTTGAACTTAAATTATATTGAACAAATGACTAGGTTATAGAATTTTTACAAATCTTGTACTTGAGGCTTGATTTGTTCAATTTAAGAAAATTTTGGAGTAAAGGAAGGTGTCATCAAGGGGTAATAATTTAGTGATTCCTCCATCCTTATCTTCATTAAAGTGTATCTTAAGGGGGATGTTAGTGTATTTAATTACCCCCACATTATTGTATGGTTTTAATATGCACTTATAATTTTAATTGTAATATAATTAGTGGATAATACACTAATTAGAGCACACTTACCCACATGATATTCATAGAGAAAGAATCAATTAAAAGTTATTAACTTGATTGACTATGCCGTATCTACATAAGAATATAGAGAGCTAGTGATAAAAGTATCACTTTGTGGAAGATATTTATTGTTATACTAAAGAATTGACTATAAAATTTAATCTAAAGATGTGGTCATGTTATTTATGATATAAATTTGAGCAATCTCTTTATTTTAAGGTTTCATTAATTTATAGTACTTCATGTATGTGTGTGTATGTTTTGTGGTTTGTACAATGATTCTAGAGAATATATAACAAATTGAATATGTAAAACCTCATGTACTAGACATTGTTTTAGAAATATATTTCAAGAATACTTAACATTTTTTACTTACTAGGGCATACACTTAGGTCCCATTTTACCTATTTTATCTCTAATGGATCATCTTCAATTCATGTTTGTTTATTAAAGGATCATGTTTGCTCAACCTAAATTTTAGATTACTTAATTTTTCATCTTGAAGTAGATATTTTAATCTAGTAAGCCTCAATTTTAGAAAATTATCAAATTTTTATCAAGTAAACTTGCCTCTTTTTACTTGCTAGGGTATACACTTTCCTTTTTCACCTATCGATCTCTAATTGATAATCTTGAATACATGTTTGATTGTTGAAGGATTGTGTTTTCTCAACATAAATTATAGATTGCTCAATTTTATTTTTCTCAAGTAGGTCTTCTAATTTGTTAAGCCTAAAACATTAGACAATTATCAATTTTTTAATATCAAGTTCATTTTCCCTCTTTTACTTTCATTTTCATTTTCCCTCTTCTACAATTCTGTTTTTTAACCTATTTGAGATCGATTGATCATCTTGAATACATGTTTGATTATTAAAGAATCTTTAAGTTTGTAATAATAATGTTATAATAAACCTATATGAAATCTAAATTGACGTGTTATGATTGAAAACATGTCTAAACTATAATTAAACACTTTTTAATTGAATTTATACATTGAAAATTTAGTTGAACTAACATTGAATGCATATAAATTAAAAATTTATTCGATTAAGGCATTAAATTATAATTAAGAATCCATGAACTATCATTGAACATATATACGATCCTAGATTTTAGGATTGAAACATTTCATAGTGTTATCTACAAATGCTTCAAAATTTAAATAACTAATTGAAGTTGAATATCTTTAAAAAAATAGTCTAGTACTCAAGTGGATCAAAATAAGTGAATTTTGTCAAATAATAGTTGTTAATGTTTCTATTACATTCAATTTACCATTTGAATTCATAAACTTAAAGAGTACACCCATTCATGTTGCCAAATAACCAATTAACATTTGCATTACTAAACTAAAAAATTCCAAACTTAAAAGATTTATTTATTTTCATATATCACATCATTATTTGCTAAATCTAAATCAAAAAAGTAAAATTCTTAAAAATGTTGTATATAGAGGATATCATGTATGATTATGTACCTAGAAATAGATTATATAACAAAAATGAGATATAATAGATATGAAAAAGTTGTGTGTGTGTGTGTGTGTGTGTGTGGGCATGCGTGCGCGAGATACATCTACACACACACACGGATTGTGTTTTCTCAACAAAAATATATATTATTTTATGTTTTCTCACGTGGGTCTTCTAATTTGTTAAGCCTCAAACATTAGACAACTACCAAATTTTTAATATCAAGTGCACTTTCCCTCTTTTACTTAGTATGGAATACACTCCCCCTTTGAACCTAATTGAGCTCTAATTAATCATCTTGAATACATGTTTGACTATTAAAGGCTATTTAATTTTGTAATTAAGAACGTTCTAATAGACCTATATGAAATCTAAACTAAAGAGTTATGATTAAAAACATGCGTAAGTTATAATTGAGCATTTTTTTTATTGAAGTTATGCATTGTGAATTTAGGTGAACTAAAATTTAACGCATATAACTTATACATTTATTTAATTAACTCATTAAATTTTAATTAAGGCTATGTCGCTCTCATTTAACATACATATGATCTTATATTTTTAGCTTGAAATATTTTAGTGTAATCTACAAATGTTTTAAAACTTAAATAACTAATTAAAGTTGATTATATTAAAAAAACAATCTAATACTTAAGTGGATCAAAACAATTGAATTTAATCAAATAATAGTTACTCATATTTTTATTACAAATTAAAATTACCATTTGAGTTCATAAACTTAAAGAGTAGACCCATTCATGTTGAAACCAACCTATTAATGTTTGTATTTTCAAAACTAAAAATTCTAAGCTTAAAATATTTATCTATTTCCATATCTCATATCATTATTTGCTAAATCTAAATTCAAAAATAAATTTTTGAAAAATGTGTTATATAGAGGAATCTTAAAATAAAAATCAAACAAAATAGATACGAAAAAGTGTGTGTGTGTGTGTGTAGACACTCAAATTTGGAAATTCACTCTTTGACACTGCTAGTTTTGACAATGCATTCTTGTTAAGATAAATACAACCTTCCCATTCCTGCTTAACACAATCTGAGGTCTCTTGTTTAGCTTGTTTATCCTTGCATAATGACATGTCGTCAAATTATAAGAATACAATGCAAAAATCCATAGACAAACATCAAGTAACAACTTCAAAAATTCAGATTACATGTTTTTCTTCCCTGGTCAAGGTCGTATAGTTTGGTCAAGATAGTATATCCAATCTTGGCCAACTTGTACGGTCTTGGACCAACATGTCCTCCAACTTTTCTTCCGAGTTCATATATTATCTAACATATCATTTATTAGTATACGAGATGTTATTATGATTATGGTAATTAATGTTGGAAGTTAATTAATCAGAATAATCACTGGTTACTAACCCTTACATCCTATAGTGCTTTTAATTCACTATGTTAAATCTAATTAGGGTATTAACATTTTGGTGAACCCCTCTCGTGATTCAATCTTCCCATCATTCTTAGCTTCCTTATGACTCGTTTATGATTTTACTCTTTATTTTTGGTGCCATCTTTCTCCTTCTACTTTTCCTCATCATGTCATTCCCTCCCATATTCTATGATATTATACTCAAGCCTAAAGATTTACACCATTATGAAAACACCGACTACTATCCCTCTCACCAGTCCATGCCCCTACTTCTTATTTGGGTATATTCCATCGAGCTAGTTTTGTGGGTCACATGATTGATGCACCCCTTACCTATCTTGATATCAATATAATGTCATTTTAGTTACCATGCAATTCCCACCACGTTTTCACGATACCCAAGTGGATGTTACCGTTGATTTAGTTACCAAAATACATAACAAACAACCAATCAAGGGTAACCCACCTTTACCCCCTCCACCTACAACTATAATGACCAATGTTACTATAATGACCAATGTTACTATGCCTTCTAAAGGGTAGGATATCTTAGAATAAATTAGTAACACCCATGTTAAGATATTTGTCTTAAAATTACTTAAAGCCCCTATTATAGGGACTTTTTACAAGATACTTTGTGCTCTTTTACTTTGCATATTGATACTCACCCAACTATTTTTTCTTCCCTCATGGATACCTTTAAGGCACTTGATCACACTATTGATTTTATTACTAATAATATCCCGCTAATACCTACTTCGACACATGCCACCCCTTTTCATCATTGCAAGTATTTGAAGCTTTATTATCAATTTTTTTAATTGATAATGGTTCCAGATCTTAACATATGTCCTAAGACCCTCCTCACATAATTTGGAATTTCCCCAACCAAAATAAATACTACTACTACTACTACAATGCATGGATTTGATAATGTCACATGTTGTACACTCGAAACTATTACTTTAAATATCCTTGTTGGTCCTAAGTTATTACCTACCACCTTTCACACCATGGATAATATTCTTCACTACAATATGCTTTTAGGATGTCCTTGGATTCATGATATGTAAGTTATGCCATCTAATTTCCATCATTGTGTCAAATTTTTCCACAATATCATTGAACATATTGTTCATGTTGATCTCTATCCCTTCAAATATTGTCAGATAGATATGTATAAACCAAAAATGCCTTCTATCACTCCCCATTATAACCATTTCCTTTGGAAAAATTAGACACATATGTTGTTGGTGAAATCAGCCACTACTCTCGATTTATTATATCCCCATTTTTAACCACCTCTTGACAACTCCACATTGGAGCCATCTTCATCGCTATTCGCTATTCCTACAATAATATGATTGTCCCTAACATTTTAAATGTTGCTACACAAGAACTTGATGCACATGATTTCTCCATTGATAGAGGCACCGATCCATTCAAACTTACTAACGATAACTTGCGTAAACTCAAATTCAACCCAACCGATGATGATGATTCCATGTTATATGATTTATTTACCTCCACCCACCCTAGAAATTATCATCTCAAGACTCCTCCATCGATATTAGAATCACTTATACTCACATATACTGCTAATAATAATATCTTTGATCCATTGCAACATATAATCAATATATTGAATGTTATCTTATCCAGTCATTCTATTGAGATACCTACTCATCTTGCTTCACCATCAACACTCTTTCCAATTTTAGTTGATCATGGATTTGTTTCATTGCTATCCAAACGACATTGTTTTATAAAAATATTTCTCGACACGCTAATAACCATTTTTGTTATTATCATCGAGTCTCCACCATAAAATTGATCACTATCAAGTCTTAACCAACATAATCACTAAATTCAAAACTCAAGGACATATCACTATTTCTTATACCACATCCTCACCTATCAAGCAAATAATTTCAGATATTAGTTTGCCATCCAATCTGCCCTTAGGCTTTGACACTTTCACCGCACTATTTAAATCCATGGTAACTTCTACAAACATGTACCATTAAATTTGCATATGCACAAAAAATTATACTTATGAGGCCCTACATACCTTGGGGTTAACACTCTTCGATATCACACCATTTTCTTCTCCTTTTGATATTTTCCAAGGTTAAATCATGCTTTTGATTTCTTTTGGCCTTCGAATTATTACTAAAAAGTTTGGGTCACTCTTGATCCCTAGTGCGTACCATTAGCTCTCAAAAAATCTTGATTATGACACATCTCTAGTACTCTTAATCCACACAACACTAGTATGACGTTTTTATTTATCAACGATGTGGTTACAATTCATAATGAAAAATTATTTGAATACCAACCTAATATGACACACTGGACTCACTCGTGAGGATGCATGACCCTCCCTAAACTCGACGAAGAATACATTATGGCCTTACATTACTTTTTCCATATTGGATTATTTATGGTCCCAACTTTTAAAGGGTTCCTTTGATTGTCCAACCCCAATCCTCGTAGGATTTGACCCAAAACTAATGATCTTCTTAACACTTGTTAAAGTCTAGTAGTCTTCTTCCCTTATGTACACATTATTACTATAATGAGCCACGCACAAGTTTCTGTTTGTCACGCTCGGCATATTGTGCATATGTAAACTACGACATGCTCACGAAGTGTAAGAGGTTTCTAGGTCCCATCATAGTTAGAAAGAGTGATGTGAATTGTTATTATAACAATTAGACTAGTATTCCTAGTATATTGACATACATTATAGCCATATGAAGAAAAACACAATTCTCATATATTAATTGATGCACAAATACAAGTTCTAACCATCTAGTAGCCAAATACAAGTCATTCAAACCTTACTCCTCTAGCTCCCTATTCTAACTACATACATATTCTAGACCCCTTCATGGGTATTTATACTAGTGGGAACTTGTCCTTCACTAGTCTTACAAGAGCTAATAATAGCCCTTGAGCTTACAATCTTAGTTAACTAGTACATCTAATTGGTAGAAAAAATTAGCCTTTCGCCACCTTATTCATGTGTTGCATGCTGATCTTCCACTTAAGACACCACTTATCCTTAACATTATCCATTCTTTGTCAACTTCATGCAAGTGTCCAAAAATGAAGCTTTAGTCTATTCTTGAACTCATGTTTATCCATACCTCCCGATACTGCATTTCCTTTCTTTGACCTTATCCGTGTCACATGATCTCATGGTTTCTTTATATTCTCCTGTACATTCCCAGTATCCTCATGATGTGTAGAATTATCATCCTTCCTCTTGCATGGTTACCTCTTACGTGCTCCCATGCTCTTAACTCAGTACATCCCACTATGGAATTTCCCGCGTGCCTCTAAAGAATAATGAAACATGAATAAATAATTTAAAGTCATTAAGGAATTTAAAGAATAAAGAATAAAATAAATCATGGGCCCAACATCACACCGTACTAATTTTGTTATCCGCTTTCACACAATGTTTATTGGATATCCTCTAATAGCTCGCACTCCTCAATCTATAGAAAATATTCATAAGCCCGCCACTTATTGACCATAACATTAATGAGTTGGGTTAACTTGTCCAAGCGTGTGTTATGAGTTGGTTAAACATTAAAGCACATTTTACCCATCTGGTCACCAAAGTGCACATTTCCCAACTCTGTTTAAGCTATACTAGTGAGCCTCTTGCGCCGCTTAACCACCGCTTTATGTGCTTTGTGATTTTTGCAATCTTTGTGCCAACTATTTCAAATTCTTCCATTATTTTACTACAACTTGCCTTTTCTAAAGAGTCATCTTCTATTTGGGCTTCAAATATTGCTAGTTTGTCGCCAATTCTTTCAATCACCCATTTATGTTGCTTATAAATTCCTTTAAGCAACTTATTTTCTCTCTCCTTTTGCTTCAAACCTTCTTACGCTAATTTTACATTCGAAAGATTTTTGTTGCAATTGATGTAAATATTTTCACTTTCCCCTCATTTTCATTTTCTCTTTCTTTTTCCTTTTCCATTTCTCTAAACAACAAATTTACTAGTTGTTAGAGCTCATCTATAGCTTCTCTAGGAATGAGAAAAGTATCTTGTAATAGCTTAGGCTCATTCCAAATGATTTTATCCTTCATATTCTCTACCTTCAACTTGATACACATATTATTTTTCCTGGAGACCTTTATTGTCATGTTGAACCTTGCACAACTATCACTTTTTCTCTCCGAGATCTTCCTCCAATTTTATTATTTGAGCCTTATATACTCTTTCCTCATTGTTGTTCTATAAATTATATTGCACTACTTCCCCAAACAATTTTCATCAATGCATCCACGACTCGATTTTCAGATATGTTGTATGTTGTGGCGAGGAGGATAGGATCCCAAACTCTAGTTGGGACGGTGTGAATGTTCTCACCGATAAACTTGATGATAATTTCCTCAATGTAGGCATCCAAAAAAAGGAAAAATCCTTTTTGAGCACTCTGTTGCCATAGTATTTTTAATATTGTCCCATTGGAATAATTCATGTGGTTTCTTTCCTTGTTGATATGCCTCACGTATCGACCTCTTTTCTAGTTTTGGGAAGAGTTGTGTCTTTACTCCTTCATCCTATGTGGCGAGTTATTGATCTTTTATAGACCTTGTTCCCTTCCTAGAGAGGGATTTTCTACTTGGAATTCACTATCATGGCCTCCTCTTTCCTTATGAATCTCTCTATGAAATTTAAAACTCCTTTGGTAATTGGCATGGTATCTGCTAATACCATTAAAACACTTCGCAAATGTGCTTTAACCAGTTCATGAATCTTGCCTTATATGAGTTATTTAATGTTGTGGGTGCCATAAATTTCTTGCACATTATTACATGTGACAGATCCTCTGTAAGAATGTCCACGTTGTATCCTAATCCCCTTATGGCACTCCAATTTCATCAAAATATATATTAAAAGTAATATTGCATACCGACAAAACTTCACTCCTTGTTTCTCATGTGCCAATTCGACATCTTATACTATGCTCTGGATGATGAAGTTGGAAAAGTTGAAGACTGTTCTGTGTGCTACCCTATGTTCAATACTTAAAAAACTTTTATTAATTTATGTATACCTTTCAGCCCCTACTAATTGAGTAGTAATTAGTTGTGTAATGGATTTATCCTAGGGTCCTTGAGTTTTTGATAGACGTGAAATTTCCTCCACATTTGTATTTCAGAAGGTCCCCAATGTTGTCTATTGCTTCATAATCATTAAGGGCATGAACTAAATCTTCCCCTTGGTTGTTTAATCCCATTACATGACTTCTTAGGTGACAAGATAATTTCATGCGCCTTTTCGCAAAATAGAAATACCCTTCTAGGAGGTGTGCGATAATTTAGTGATATAATTCAACTAGTTTATTGAATAAGGGTAATCCAAGTAGCTGTAATACCCCAATTTTTTCTAGCATTTTTCTGACACCATTATCATAGATGTCATTCCCTTGGTTTTCATTCTATCATGTTGGATGCACCATTTCTTTTTCAATAGTTCTATCAAGCCCATGCATGAGATGATTGCACTATGATATTTTTGTTATAGAAAAAGCGCTATGCCATTATCCAATCCTCTCCACCTCCTTGGGGTATTGCATTTCACAACTAAGGGTTAATGTGCTAGGGATTGGTTCTTTCTCCTTCTTGGTACATGCCTTTCTATCCTTTTTGGGCAATGATGAAATCACACCTAATATTTCAGCCCTTGCTTCCCCATAACTTTTACTTCTTCCTCCAAAGCCTTCTCGATGAAGGTACCCTCGATTTAGTTGGTGAAGGAGAACCGGACATGCTCACGCTTTTGATACTTATTTCCACTCAACCTTATTCTCTACGGGTTTAGTTGATTATGGTTTTTCTTTTGTGTTCTAAAGCCCTCTATTTTACCCTAGGGTGGTGGTTAATTGCCCCAAATCTCATCATTTTTACGCTTACTCGGCCTTCCCCTAATGACACCTAATATTTTAGTTTTTCCTTGTTAATGTGGCTCTCTATGCCTTTTTCGTCCTTCCCAAAATATTTAATATTTGTCAATGGTAGTTGTTATTTACAAAAAAATTTGATGTCGGATCATTGATTGTAGCTAGAGATCTTGTTCTTACTATATGGTAAAAATGAATTACTCGACCTCTTATTTATATTCCTCTTCCTTTGTAATAAATGCTCCTTCCATTTACTCCTCGCATGTGTGAACCTTTAGTTTCCCCATAACTGTCATTAATGCCTAATGAATGAAAGCTATCCCTATCCTTCCTTTCCTTTCTTGGTCATTAATGCCCATTTAAATGTTATTATCGGGTTCCTTGTTATTTCCGTTTCTTCCACACATCCAATGCATTTTCTATCTTACGTTTTTAGGCCGTGTCGATTCCCTTATGCCCTATCTTTTCTTTTGCATGCTTCCTTGCCCGGTATGCCCCTTTAAGCTTACCCTTTAAGGAACCCTCTCTTCTCTCGGTCGCTCCACTTTTCCTCACTTGGGAAGTTTTCGTCAATCACGCCTATTAGCATGCTACATTTTACCGATCCTTTTTCCCTGAAAAACATATTTCCATTTCTCTTTGTCCAAAATGTTCTAGTAAAGATATTTGTCCTTGTACTAGTTATTCCTTTTCCTCCAAAGGCAAAAGGTTATACAATCCTTTACGTGTTACTAAAGAAATAGAGTAATTATGAAATTCTTTGGTATAGAACAACACAAAATGTTAAAAAAATTCACATCTAACACTTATTATAATTCATAAAAAAATACCTATATGCGGAATAAAATAACATTTTCTTGATGGAATATACCTTATTCATCACATTTTATCGATCTTTAGAAGTATGGTTTTAATGAATCACATTAAGGTGGCTTGGAAAAATTTTTATGCTAAAATCCATCGGTTTACATGCCCCCATTAACAATATATCAACTACCTCATACAACCCTAACAATGAGTCTTGAGCTTTCCTAGATGTCACACGAATTTGGAATCATATAGTAAAACATTATCACCTATCTTAAGATTTTTTATTTTTAGGTTCTTATCATACCATGCCTTATGTCATGCTTTCTCAATATTTTATGACCACCTTGCTTGTAATCATGTTTCATCTAACTGTAATAACCTTGTTAACCTTTCTTGTATTGAGTCTTCATCTTCCAAATTTACAATGCGTGTAATTCTCAACGATGGTAGAGAAAGTCAATTAGTAGAATGAATTCCTTCCCATAAACAAGTTGAAAGGGGGTAATATTATTCAAGCACTTGTATGTGGTCTGATACGCCCAAAGTATTGTAAATACTTTGTCATCCCAATCCTTCCTTCCAACATAGTAGATATTTGTCAACATATGAATTAATATTTTGTTGAAGGCTTCCATGATACCATTAGCTTGTGGGTGATAAGGGTTTGTCTTATGATGTAAAAACGTAAATTCTTGTAGCATAATGTGATTTGTGTTATTCAAGAAATGCGTTCCTTTATCACTAGTTAATCTTAATGGACAACCAAATTTTCTTATAATGTTTTCCCAAATGAATGTTGATACTTTGGTGATGTCCGATCTTTAGTTGGTACAACTTCTTCCCATCATGTAAGATTTTTTTGTTGTAATAATATATCCGCACCCATTCTTCATGCTACAAGGTTAATTATCCCAACAAAATAAATTTCCCATTTTTAAATGGCTCTTGAGAGGTTATTGGAATTAAGGGCATACTATCACATTTTTATGACTTACAGGCTCTTTGGCATTAGTCGCATGCCTTGGCATATTCCTTCGTGTGTTTGAATAAACTTTTCCACTAGAGTCCCACATTTAGGATTTTTGAGTGGTAACATCACCTGCATAATGACCTCCTCCTTCATGTGCTTCACTTAGGATATCTCACCTTTCATGTTATAGGGCACATCGCTATAGAATTTTTTTGTGCCCCATTTTATAAAGTTGAATGCCAATTAGCTGGTATGGTGTTGCTTTGACAACTTTTAATTTTTAGGTGTCACCCCATTATTTAAGAAGAAAATCACATCCTCTAACTCATCGAATACACTATGGATGCTAAAAAAATGAACATCTTGCATGAAATCCTCTATGGGTTGTGCCTCTTTTTTGGTATCGATGCACACCAAATGATCAAGCCTTGTATTGTTCTTATCTGGTTTCACCACCATCGAGAACTAAAACTTTTGAAACAATATTATCCATCTGTAAATTCTCCCATGTAATATGGATTTTTTGACCAAGTGTTTCAAAGCCATGTGATACGTAAAGAACAAAAATGGAGTGGTCAAGAGATAATGTTGAAAATTTTGAAGTGCATAAACCATGGATAGTCCTTCACACTCTGTAGTAGTATAATTTCATTCTACGGTCATTAATTTCAGATTAAAAATATATTGGATGATTGAGATCCCCTTCTCCTAGTTGTGCCAATATTGCTCTAATAGTAATGCTCGAAGCGTCTACACATGTATATGAAACAATGTGTCCTAATTTGGGAATTATAAAATAGGTGCTTGGGTTGATTTTTCTATAAGTTGGTCAAAATCACTCGATATTCTAAACCCCACCTAAATTATTCTATTTTTCATATTAACTTTTCAATGGCACCGAAATATTTCGAAGTCTTTAATGAACTTTCACACTCTGTAGTAGTATAATTTCATTCTATGGTCATCAATTTCTAGATTACAAAATATATTGGATGATTGAGATCCCCTCTCCTAGTTGTGCCAATATTGATCTAATAGTAATGCTCAAGCGTCTACTTGTACATGAAACAATGTGTCCTAATTTGGGAATTATAAAATGGGTGCTTGGGTTGATTTTTACGTAAGTTGGTCAAAATCACTTTGATATTCTAAACCCCACCTAAATTATTCTATTTTTCATATTAACTTTTCAATGGCACCATGATATTTGCGAGTCTTTAATGAACTTTCAATGAAAACCTTATAATAGTAAAATAAAAATAAAAATCATATATTTAGAAAGAGGAGAGTTTTCACGTCATTTGTATTCATATTCTATGAAATCATTAGATGAAATTTTTAGTGTTTATCATGGTGGAAGTGGGTTTTTTCCACTTATAACCAAAAGCATAGATTTGGTTTTGTTTACAAGCCTAAAACACATACATTAAAAATGCGTAGGTGTTCCTAAGTATAAGTTTCCATTTATTTTCTTTGTAATTTATTATTTCTTATGAATTTAATTTGGTAATATAATAAATTAGGGTCAATTTACACCTCATAAAATAGTTTCATAACTCCATGAGTTATAGTCTAGAAGATAGTTTTTCAAAATCCAATCTAGTCAATACTTACTCATTTTTCAAGATTTTAATATTGAACCTGAAACTTTTAAGGTGTAAATTTTGCATTCGGTGTCTATTTTGCGAAAACATATAGTTATTTCTTTGGTTTGTAGGCCTTTAAATTAGTTGTTGACATTTATAAGATTTTTGGTCGTGTCAATGTTAGATTTTACAAACCTCACAAATCCTATAGACAATGACAATTAATTAATGATATTAACTCATGAATTTCCTTAGAATACATAGAATATCAACACACACGAGATAGGTTTATATTGATTTAAAAATATTTGATGACATTTAAAAATATTGCTCTCACTATTGCTTTTATTATAAAAATGAACTAAATTCCTAGAGCTATTACAATGTTGTTTCTCCATAACCCTTCATAGGCTTCACTTGTTTGGCTCATCTCGACTCTCTTCTCTATTGTTCACCACTCTACCCCCTCAAATGGTGGACTTAAATCTGTTTATATTTTCTCAGGTTCTAGATCTTTCTGCATTGGAAGTGAGTTCATTAATTCCTATGAAATACCACATAGTCTTTTTGCATGACCTCCAACATATGTTAGATTTGGTGGTTGAGGATAATCAATCTTGATATCTTGTTAGGAATATATCAGATTTTTTTAGACCTACATTGATTCTTTTGGTGATACGTGTCCATGGGTAGATGCTTTTCATGACTCTTTATCTCTCCTATGACATGTTTTGTCGATAAATCACATCATCGACACACTATTATTGTATTTCGGTTAGGCATTAAACTAAGTATTTGGGCTCAACCCACATGACTATACCATAACATTGCACAAACATTACATAAAACACCACAACATAAAACACTATGCCTTTCCCTCACAACTTCATACGGACATTGTGCTTTTCACATTTTGTGATTATCGTGCCTTCGTAAAATCAAACCATTGCAAAAGTATCATGTGCAATCCCTATGCATTCGTCACCATTGCCCAAATTTTGTGTTGTTCTTTCCTTGAATTTTCCTTTCACATATCGATAGTTAGCCAAAATTTCTACACTTACGTAAGATAACTAATTCTCCCATGATGCTCTTGCGTCACAAATTGCCTCTTTGATTTCAAACCAATTGACTAATTGGTTCATATATAGTCATGAAGTTAGGCTTAATAATAAAAAAATCACATCATCAAGTTATAATTAGTTTCACATGGTTCAAAACCCATATTTACTCTTTTCTTAATCTAATCAACTAAAAAAACTTGATAAAGGACACAAGTCTCTTTGTTTGTGGAAAGGAAATGAATATGTGGAAGATTTGAAACATCTTCCACCAACTCCTACCCTAATTTTTGTTGAAAGTTGTAGAGATCAATGTGATGCACTCTTTTAGCTTCCAACTCTACCAATTATATCTTGTTCTTCTATTAAATAAATGAGGATATCATGGGTTCCTTAGACATGGACCATATTATTTCTAAACTGCTACTCCTACTAGTCTATATTATCGGGATCAAAGGATTTTATTTGTGCATGGATGAGGACCAAGGTCACTCCCCCATTGTTGATTGTGAGGATTACTCAAGTGGACCTATTAAAGATGGATGTCACAAGCTTGTAAAGTAAGTAATCATCCATAATATGATACTACCCTGATTCCAAGATGAAATTAAGGCTTCAACTCCACGCTAATAGGGAAATTCATGAATCCACATATTCAAGCAACCATCATTATATTTTAGGAATTATGAGGTTTGTAAAATATAATTTTGACACATCAAAACTTGGACACGTGTTTTAAAAACTAATTTGAAATGCCTCAAACCTATAAAATGACTATATGTTTTCCCAAAATAGACATTGATTGCAAAATTTACACCCTAAAAGCTTTAGGTTCAATGTTGAAATCTTAAAAAATAACTAAGTACTGACCATATTAGATTTTGAAAAACTATCTTGTAGATTGTAATTCATGGAGCTATGAGACTAGTTCTATAAGGTGCAAAGTGACCCTAATCTCTTATATTTACAAATATAAATTTAAGTTGTAAGAAATAAAAAGTTAGGGTAAGTGCATGGAAACGAGGGACCAAAGGGGGTCAAAAGTGGCTACTTTTTTCCCGAAATCAATAAGAGACAAACTTCAACTAATAATTTGGCATGTATATGCTCAAAATTTGACCATGTGATATGAATAAGAATCATAACTTGCTCGGAATCTAGTTTCTAAATTATTATTATTTTTAAATGGTGGAGATTAAGAATGTCAAATGTGCCCCCATTTTTTGAGTTTTGTAAATTATTTACAAATCCATTCGGTATAAAGTTATCTAAGACCATGTATGAGGTACCATTAATTTTTCATATTTTTGAATGAATATATGATTTTTTTACTAATTTTTCAAAGCGAACACATCTCAAAAATGAGATGTTTGTGTGTACACCCCCTAATTTTGAGAAAAATAGTCAATTTTTTTTTGTTTTTCAATGCGTGTAGAATGGAGTTTAGATCAAACCATTTTTTAAAATTTGGATGAAAAAATCATAAATTATGTACAAAAAGTATACATATGTTTTGGCAAGAAAAGAAGGCACTAGTAAAAGAAATTAAGAATGAAGGTCTTCACAAATGTAAAACAAATCTTGACGTCGTAGTTTTATTTTTTGGAATATTATTTTATAACACATGAGAAATCGGGGTGTACACTTGAGATTGTTATGTTTTTTTGTAAAACATAGATTTATTCACAGATTACACATATCCAAACCTTAGGTTTGGATATCCTAGGAAAATCCAAGCGTATGGATTGGGAATTTCCAATCCATAAAAGCTATAACACAAACATGTTATAACGCGCTCAAATTCTGTTAGTAATGTTTTATATGTGCATTTGGAAGCTATATATTTACAAAAATAATTATTTAAGTATAAGGTTTTACTTTTTTAGATAATTAAACACTTTTGATTAGAGCTATGAATCAGAGGGTTGATGGGGCTCCACCCTAATGATTTTGACTAGAGTTATGAACTGGGGGTTTTAGGTCCCCTCCTTAATAATGCAAACGTCCTTAGAATGGATATTATAATTTTTCACCACAAACGACCATTGATGTGACGAAAATGAAATTTTCCACCACCACCGTTAAGAGCCACCAACCACCGCCAATGCCAATGTCGACGATGCAAAGTCTACCACCATCGATAAGAGTCACTGGCCGAACCACTAGTGATGCAACAACTTCCACAACTGATAAACCACCCTGAAGGGGATCGTGCCTAGCAGGATTTAATCATGGGTAGATTCGGACATAACCATTTGTCTTAACCGATCCACCCAAACCATATTGACAAGGTTTTACTTTATTATCTCTTATACTCTAAATTTATTTAGTAAATATAAGAAATTAGGGTCACTCCTCAACTTATGGAACTAGTCTCATAGCTCCATAATTCATGGTTTAGAAGATAGTTTTTCATATTCTAATCTAGTCAAGATACATAGATATTTTTAAGGATTTCAACATTAAACCTAAATATTTTAGGGCTTACATTCTACATTTTTGGGAATGAATATAATCATTTTTACGTTTTGGGGTCTTCTTGATTGGTTATTGACATTTGTAAGAGTTTTAGATGTGTCAAAACTATATTTTATAAACCTCACAACTCCCAAAGGTAACAACAATTGCTCGAATATATGGACTCATGAAATTCCTTATAACACATAACAAATCAAAACACATATAATTTTTTATCAATTTAAAAATCCTTGACAACATCTACAAATACTAATCCCACTATTGGGATTTTTACAAAAATCAACTAAAATCGTAAAGTTATTACAATGGTGTTTCTCCATGACCCTTGACAAGTTTTACTTGTTCAACACAACTCAACTTGTCTCTTTAATATTTACCACTTTGTAGCCCTCAAATGGTGGACTCAAATTATTTTATGTTTTCTTAGGTTCTATATATTTCTGCATTGAAAGTGAGTATAAGGTTTCTCTTCGTGACTCTTTATCATGCTCCTCTTACATGTTTTATCAACAAATCTTATCTAGAGTTGTAATTAGCCCTAGATGAAGTAAAAAAACAAATCATAAAGTTCTAATCAGGTTTCACATAGCTCAATTTAATCAATATTTATTATTTTATTGAACCTTTAGTTGAGAGTAATTGTTGTCATGCAAAATGTCTAACATGAAAAATTGAAACTTTTGATCACGATAACTAAGCCCATAGTTGAGAATTTTTTTCCCAGTCACTATGCGCCCTACCTCTCGTCAGCTTTCCCTTGTTTCCACCCTCATCCTAGCTTAGAGAAAATTTCTAATAATGTTTTTAAGTGGGTTTTAGGGTGCAGGGAAGAGTGCCTAATGTGATTGATGAACTCATTGAGATTCGATGAAAGACAACTTCCTCCGAGAGGCCTAAAAAGGTCATTTTGGCCATTTTACAACTGGTAAACACTATTCAAAAGCCTTCAGGGAAATATAAACAATCTATGGAGGTGGTTTAGGAAAATTTTGTGAAGAAAATTTGCTTCAGGAACAATTTGAAAAAAACCAGATCATCTGGGTGTAAGGAATAAAAGCTTCAACAATGAAATATCACTTACCGGAAGATTCTAGGAGTTTAAAAAGAGTTAGGAGATAAAAATAATATTAGGAGATCTCTTAGAATACTCTACAGATTGAAATATTAACTTTATTCTCGAGGTCAAACATTTCAGGAGGAAATTCATAACACGATCTAAGTTCAAGATGAAATATCCCTCAAATTTGAAATTTAAGGAGGAATTGAATCTCAATAATAGTTTCAATGATCTCATAAAGTTTTTTGGATTCAAAATCATATATGTTTTTACCCTAAAACACTTTCATATGCTCTCAGGGTGAAAATCTCATTTTTGGTGTCCCGATTTGGACATAGTGGGAAAACCCAACTTTCTAAAAAGTCACATGGTGAAAATATCATACTTTTTACCAAAGTTGTCACAATATAATTATAATTTTCTCACAACCCTTACTTGAATCCAATCCATTTTTTAGGAGAGGTGTAATACCTCTGCCATGGATGTTATCTTTGATCACTTATGTTAATGAAGTAACAACGTTGATAGGTGATTTTTGTTTTGAAGATGGTGTACTATTTAAAATTGATAAATCATGTTGTTGTAGATGATATGTTTTATCTTCTAAAATTGAGTAACATTATACCATGACAATTTTGAATTTAATAATGAAGTATTCATATACTTTTTATGCTAAACTTTTAATGTATTCTACATGTGGATGAAGGAAATAAATTCAGTCTAATTCGTTCATTGCCTATTTTGCAATATTGAACTTGTGCTTCAGTCTATTTGATTTCAAAATGCAGGAATAGCCATACCTTGGATCAATTGCAGTGATGTAAGGTATGTCTTTGATTTTATGATGTTTTGATCATTTGATCAAGCCATCAAAATGTTTGATTTTTGAACTCAGGCTTGCTTTGGGATCACAGGGGCATCCTGTAGCATCTTTTGCATGCACCCTTTTAAGTGATCTAATAATGTCATTTTGATACATCAAAAAGGTAATGTACTTTGATTAATTTATTGGGACCTAATTAATCTAAGTTCCTTTGATTTTTATCCTATCCTAAACCTAAGTTAAGGTGATTATATTTATGGTGATGATTAATTCTTAGAAGGGGTAATCCTAAGTCATTAACACTAATTAATCCTAAGCTAAATTGAATTACTCCTAAGGTCCTAAGATTTGGTTTATAAACTAATACTATAGAAACCTAACCTAAGGGCATCAAACTAACCTAAGGGGAAATTAGGTTGGCTTGGATGGCAAGTTGTTGGATGGTGGTGACACCATTCCAAAGGAATTTTGAAGGTTTAAATGTTGCATTTAATATTTTTTGCCACCAATTTTGGCTAAGGCAAGAAGGTAGTGGGAGATGTTGAGTTGTCAACTACTAAATTAGATTTGAGGAAGTTTTTAAACTGTTAGTTATAACTAACAAGAGATAAGGCATGGCGGGAGTTTTGGGAGGGACATTGTCAGTCTTGTTGGCATTTATGAACCTCAACCCGAGCGAAAATTGCTTAGGGAATAGTAGAATGGGTTGGAGGAAAAATAAACGGTTTGGTTTCATTGTGCATTTGGATTTTTGAGCTTCTTGGCTCTGCATGTGGTATTTTCATTTTGTGAGCTCTCAGTTCGATTTTGTTGCATGTTTGAATTTACCCTTGCATGGCAGAAATGATGGCAAAATTTGGTCATGGAAACTATAAGAAGAAAATGGGAAAAGTTTCAGAAGACTTGTTTGGCGTTTTCATTGGAAATATTTTTGTAGAAGCTTTTCTTGAAGGTTTGAAGCAAAGAAGAGAAGGCAGGAGCACTACTAGACATGATAGGCTCTATCTCTTTAAGATCTCTTTCTTTTATTTAAACATTTTCATAAAAGAACTCTGCTCTTCATGAAAACATCTTTGAGAATAGTTTCTTGTGTGTTGTTTACTTCTTCTTGATTATGTGAAGTTTCTTATGGATATGGTTTCTTGTGGATATAAGTGATACAATGGTATGAGGTTGTTATTCATGATTCTAGGTTTGTCTATTGTTGGAAAAACAATTGTGTTTGCAATATATATTAAACTACGAATGATTGATAGGGGAATCATTGTGTTATATTATCTTTGATAGATAAATCTCCTTGTATTTGTAATTTGTTAGCGTGAAATGAAATTCTCATGGTTCTAGAGAAAGTTTTTAGGATTGTGGTAATGACCCAAGTTGTCATTAAAATGGGTATGGACAAACATTATTTGGGTCAACTTTTTATAAAGCTTGTATGGGATTTTGTATCGGTTTGATGGTCACTCGTTTTGGCTTATATTTGTAACTAATATTTTGATATTTTGTTGTTTTATGTAAGTCTAGTCTCGACCCATACTGGGTACTCTCGATTGAGGTATTTTGAGCACTGTAAGTGCATAATATGAAGGTGTCTGATGGATTTTTCTATCTCTATCATTTTAAGTTACGTTTGTTGTTTATTACCCTTCACGGGTGGATCTATTTTGGAAATATGGACTGGTAAATCTCTCTCTCTCTCTCTCTCTTGTTGGTTGTGTTTACTTTGCATGATTACCCTTTTGGGTCGGCTTGAGATTTGGACTCTGTTGAGTATTGGTCACCGTACGTACCCAAAATTATAAGGTAATGCACCACCTTTGGAAATATGTTACACATACCCCAATGATGATACAGGTCTCCTCGCAAGGTGTTCGAAATCCAGAAAAGCTCGCCAGGTATACATTTGTATCCGCATGCCTCACTTGGCCTCTGCATGCTTTGTTCTACCCTATGCCCCCTTTTTCCTTGCATTTTGGTCTTAAGTGACAAGACTACCGCCTGGCTGGTGGCGGTCCCATGACCGCTGCCGTTTAAGATAGGCGGCGGTCCCGTAACCACCGCCCTGCACAGGGTGGCATCCTATTCACATTTTCCAGAAAGTTTCGACGATCGCATCAAACGTAAATTTTCAAATTCTATCCGCATTTTTCAGCTACTTTGCTTTGCATTTATGTTTTGGCCACCCTGTGAATAGTGTTTTCACTTTGTTTAATGGTAAAAGAGTTCCATTCCAAGTTACCTTCTAGTGAATGCATTTGCTATAAATAGCCAGCTTGTTTTCAAACAAATGGCCCCTCTCCTTCTCTATTTAATCATTCAGTCTTTGAGTTTCTTGCTTAGAATTCCAATAGTTTCATGTTTTGCATCCATTGTTGGTCTTCCTTTGTTGTTTAGAGGTCATTCAATCTTCTTGTTTCATTTTGCTTCATTACAGTTCCATGCAAGTCAGTTTAAAATAAAGATAGTTTCATTCTTAGATTGGAATCCATTTATAGTTGTAGGTTTTGTTTAGTCACAAAAGATAGCTTCTAAAACTCTCAGCGCATTTGTGTTATATTCCTGCAATAAATCCCGCTAGGAATTGCATAGTCAAGCTCTGTTCACTTGCACTATCTCTCTCTTACTCGCATTGTATTCGGTCTATGTTCAAAAGCTACCATTGTTCAAGTTCCTTATTCTGTTGATGTTATCATATACATGTTTCTAGATTCAAGAGAACACAAAGGAATGAGGAGATCACACTGAGGGGACAAAGTCACACATAACTGGATTTACCATTGTTCTGTAAATGCCAGGTTTGAGCTATCAAAGTTCTAGTTACAACGTATCAAATAGAGTAGTGAATTATTTTATTTCAAAAGCTCACTCTCAATATCGTCGGGAAGCTATGGGGATTGATAGTTTATGAGAAACTATGATTCATTCCTCACTTCTGAGGTAGAATCGAGAGTCTTTCAATTTAAAACAATTAGTTGCTTAGATATTTAGGATAAATTCACAACTGCATAGGCAAATAGCCACACTGGGCTATTTTGTTTGTTTTAATTATGTTACTAGATTAGTTGTCCATTTTCTAAATATATTAGAATAGTTGCTCTTTAATTTCGTTAAAATACTTCATCGAAAATACAAAAATAAAAGAATACATGCATAGTGTAGATACATCTTTCATAATTAGTTTATTAATTTTAGTTAAAAGTTGAATTGTTTTGCATGACAATCACGGGACCTAGAGAGCCCAGAGAATACATATTTGAACCAATAGTGCCTCAACCAAATCTACCCACAACATTAGCTGATATAGATCAAGACCTTAGGATACAGGTCTTTCGAGCAATGACAAACCTACAAGCAATTAGTGAACAACTGAGAGGGTTAAATATTGAAGACGACAAGGCATACACATTTTGGTCAAATCATCCTAACTATAGACTACCTTGATAGAATATCCGTATGACTATACAAGGACTCGAAAGAGAACAAGTATTTGGTTGCGATCCTTTAGTTCCACAACCTAATGTAGGAGACCTCCTCATTGACATAGATACTAGCTTACGCATTCAAGTTTCCAGAACACCTGTAAGGTATTCTAAGAAAATTACACAACTTCTAGTTCTAAACATAGAGGTTGAAAAGGTGTATGATTACTAGATAGTTGGAAGGAGAGATTGACTCTTCATATGACCATAGGAGGTCCGCCACAACCACAAACTTATAGTTGTGATCCACAGGTCCCACAACCCAACGGGCCTACTAATCAATCAGACATTGATGTTGGTTTACGAACATTAGTATTTACATCCTCGCCACTTCCACCAGATATTATTACACAATTCTCCTTATTAAACATAGCAGCCAATCAAGCTAAAGATTTCTAGACTAGACCAGAGAATCGTCCATAAAACCCCGGAGAATCTACTACACCTCCTATCACCATTTTCATGACCTTGTCTGGAAATATATACGAAGCTCCCATAGGTCACTTCCCACATATCCAACAACCAATAAACAGTATCTTGGTAGAGCTCGACATTGATTGGAGCCTCGAATAGCTATTATATCCGAACAAACCATTACACCAATTCAGGTTAGGAGGGCCTTCTTCACCTTAGATTTGTAGATTCCATTATTGCGTATTGAGGATATAAGATTACCCAATTAGTTTGTCTACATCCACATATATTCCACATTCACCGGTCGTCTCGACACGACCTCGGGAGGTCGGGTGCGAGGGAGAGTTACTTGTAGATTTCCATGCTCGCATGTCACTTTTCCATCGTAAAAATTGGTGAACCCGACGTGAACAAACACATATTCCCCTTTTCTTTCATTTCTTTCATCCACCTTCGCTCTTTCCCATTATTTTATGCGGGTATTCATATACCCCCGAATATGTTGGGATACGACACATATGGTAGACCTCTCTCAGGTCTTGAAGCAAGTTATAGTCAAACAAGTAGACAACCATCACCCTCGCTTTCGCATGGGCTGATAACTATTCAAGTAATTACTTGTCATCTCAAACTCCCCCTCAAAGAACTAGCTCCAGTTCTTCATTCCGAATTGAGGAGTTGGATCAGCTTGCACAAACACAACAACCAGAGCCCTCAGGCTCTAACAATATGACATTTACTAGAGAATCCACTTCATCTCCTTGGGTCTTGTTCAGACCACAGATCAAGTAGACAGTCAGATCCACTCCCATTTTTGGATGAGTACTTAGCATGCTATGCTAGAAGCGAACAACGCTTCCAAAACATGTATCCACCTATAGGGAGTTTACAAATACAATCTGATACCCTATTCCAAGAAAACACCCCCATTCCTCCACCTATGGGAAATGCCCTCGGTGAAGCTTGGCAGGGTAATGATCAATTCATAGCAGGTATCATACCCCTTTACAACCTCAAGGTATACAACAAACACCATTAAGGCAAAACACTTGTGTCTTCACCAATAGAGGTCATTTCAACCTTAGTTGAGAAAGTTAGAGGGCTGGAACTTGCTCAAGCAAACCAAAATTCATATTTTGGCCAAGTAGGAATCCCTAACCCTCCACATCACCCCGACCAAAGTTGACCTCCTTACAAGAATAGGCACATTAGGCATGCCTCCTCAAAATCCGTATAGTTATCCACAACAAACACCAACTAGGACCGTGTTTTCAGACGCCACTCTAGTTGAAAATATGATACCTCCCGGCTTGGTACCAAACAACCCATACCAGAACAATGCTCCTCCCTACTTAAACATTTATTGAAAATCACCATAGGGAGACATGTTCTCTTCTCCCAGGATGTTCGTTCAACCATAGGGATTCCCTTATGTCCCTACAAATACATATGCTATGCCATATCAATAACCCATTCCACCTCTCCCCCTCAACAAGCACCATCGATGGTCAAGGCCTATGTGGTAGGGACTTATTCAGAATATTTAAAAGAGCCCCTAGACTTCACCATACGAAGTGTTATGCTTCTAAGACCTCTTCCCGATTTACCCAAATATAAAGGGGAAGGGGATCCAAACACACACATTAAGGCCTATGCCACAACCATATGGGAATTACTCCCTTGGGATGGGGTTGTTGCTAAGATATTCCCTAAAACCTTAGAGGGTATTGCCCTTGATTGGTATTACAGAATCTGGAAGCCTTGATACACTCATTTAAACAACTCATGTCAGAGTTCATCAAAGCTTTTGATATGAACAAATTGTTAAGAACATGAATTAGGGAATTCTTGCATATTAAACAAGAACATAATGAATCCATTTGCTCATTTTATTCAAAGATGGCATATGGTTCTCTACTCATTAGCAAGTGCTCCAAACATGGATCAAATGGAACTATGTGATTTATTCCTTAATTCTCTCAACAGAGAAATAATTGAAGAAGTCCAAAAGTTCCCACTAAGAACTTATGATGAAGTACTCGAGAGTGCTCTCTGAATCGACCAAGCAGCAATAGATAGTGGTCGTAAGACATATGGAACAAATGGGAAATTAACCACTCCCAATCAAAACACTGCAGCCTATCCTAATGCCGGGAATGCTAATCAAGGACCTAAGATCCTTAACAAGAACCGTGGAGTTACAACAGATGGAGTAACTGACCAAACTAAAAGAGAAAACGTTGTAAACATTTCGCCACCTGTTAATAATCAACGAAATAACAATTTTACTCCAACAATCAACACGGTGGATTTTAATCATCCACCATGACAACAACAACAACAACAACAATGACAAATCCAAACACAAGGTCCAAATTGAAACCCAACTGGATATCAGAGTCAAAACCAAAGGCAACAACCTCAAAATTTTAACTCTAACAACTAGCAACCTTATCAGAATTTTGGGCCACAACAAGGTTTAAATCAACAACCTCAAAACTATAATCCCAATTTATATTGTGGTTTCCAAAAGATTTAAGGCCATGATACTAGGACTTGTCGTGACTACAATAAATTCATGCAAAGCATTTGCCAGAAGATCAAAAACAACTCTTTATAGATATGTTTTTAGCAAATTCTGTAGTACCCACATCAAACGCTTATACAGGGGTAGTTTCCCCTCAAAATTCACCCCTCAAGATCTTTAATGATCCACTCCCAAACCATTCTAACAATAATAGGCTAGATCCTAACGGAACAAAAAAGGGTGTTATAATAGGAAACAATGATCATGAAGCCTCAACTTCATTAAATCCACCAGTCGCACCCCAACTAGGAACTCGACCCCAAACTAAAATAGTCAGTCTGGTGGAGTTAGACACCGAGCTACCCGTAGAAACCATAACAAGAACACGGGATTATTCTTCTCAACCAACTCCAAGTTATCCATTGGAACCAAACAACATTCAACAAACATTGGTAAAACCCATAGGCGCCTATGATTTAATTAATGACTTAACTAAAACCTTCTCTCACATCTCCTTTTTGGATTTGTTAAAAAAATCTCCCACCCATAGGGCTGCCCTCTTAGAAGCATTAGGCCTTGGTCATTTAATCAACATCACTCCTCCTCCAGAAATGCAAGTAAACCATGTAGACTTTGACGTCTATCCTCTAGGGCAGCCAGATAGGGATACTAAGTTTATATTTGATATAAGAAAATGCCAATAGACGCCGAGATTGCACGAAGAGGTGACCCAACTTTACATTTACAAGTATGGGTTTACAATAATTATGTTAAACACGCAATGATTGACGATGGGGCAGCAAAGTTAACATAGTCCCCTTTGCTTTTCTTCAAAAGTTAGGATACGAAGAGACAAACTGTTCCACAACATGAAATACACTAAGAGGTTATGATAGCCTCAAAGCCACTTCAATTGGAACCATAGTTTTACCAGTCACTTTAGGACCCAAGACGGTCCTCACCAAATTTTATATTATAGATCAGGAAACCAACTATAATATGATCCTCGGTTGGCCATGGATACACCGCATGAAGGCAATCCCTTCCACATTATTCCAAGAAATAAGATTTCTACACTATGGAAAAATATTTGTGGCACAAGGTGACCTAAAGCCCTTCGATATACACCTAGCTGATTTGAAGAAAAGACCAGCGTTCACTCTGAGTTTGAACTCCCAACAAATCAACTCATCAAACCAATTAATTCAAAACCAAAAGAGAAGTTGATACCCACCATAGAATTGGAAATTACAAATCTAGCCGAAGACATTCCAACACTCAAAAATGAGACCAACGTCATAGAAACAGTGTCACTAGGGACTACCACAAAAATTGTTGAGTTGCTAGAGAAAGACTTACATATTTCCTACCATTTGATTCTATGGGTATGGGATGCACCCTGGGAATTGCTTCCCTTCCATTAGATGAAGTTTTTATGGTAGAATTAATCGAGGTAAAAGAAATAGATACAACAAATACCCCAATATCCCTTTTTCCAATAAAATATTGGACTCTCCACTTCGATGGACCTAGGAGTCACTTTGAGCCGGGGTAGGAGTGATCTTTACTTCACCTGAGGGAAAGATCCTACCTTTCACCTTTAAATTAAATTTTGAATGTACAAACAACGAGGCTGAGTATGAAGCTCTCCTCCTTGGCCTCATCCTAGCCAAAAGAATGGGTGTCGATAACATTAGAGTGCTAGGAGACTTGCAACTAGTTACAGACCAAGTCTCTGAGGTATATGAAACTAGGGCTGAACATTTACAACTCTACAAAACAACGATGTTAGCTCTAATCAAGGGATTTAACTTCATATCAATTGAAGCAATCCCACGAGAGCATAACCTTCTCACAGACTCAATAGCAACCTCAGCTTCCCATTTCACTCCAAACAGTGAGTTGGAAGATACAAATTTCACAGTATCACTTCGTATCGAACCATTAGTATGTAAAATACCAACAAACCCAGTCCTAACTCACGGAGAAGCTAAGAATGATTTTTCTATCCTGGATCACTTTGACAATGATAGAGTCACTCTTGAATATCTAAACGCCTATGCGGAGCTACACCTTGCTTACCGCATAGTAGATCTTTCCTTAATACCACATTCCTCTTCCTATTTTGGAAATCCCATGGTAGAGTCTCCTCCACAAAAGGATCTCGATATCTATGAGATAGAAGACGGAGAAAGCTTGGAACTACCTCTAGCCCCACCTGAATTTGAAGAAGGTAATGCTTCTTTAATAGAAGAAACCATTGACATAAACATTAGAACAAAGGAAGAACCAAAATTTTTGAAGTTGGGATCCTCGTTAACTCCAGAGGAGATAGAAATACACACCCAAATCCTCAAAGAACATCAAAAGGATTTCACATTTAACTATAAAGAAATGATGGGCATTGCACCACATATCACGGTACATAATCTTGTCACTAAACCAGATGCAAAACCAATTAAACAAAAATCAAGACCGATGAAGCCAAAAGTGGCTCTCATGGTAAAAGAGGAAGTAATAAAACTTCTCCAAGTGGGATTCATCAAACCCGTTGACTATTCAAAATGGGTATCTAATATCGTCCCTGTTCTAAAAAAGAATGGGAAGATACGCATTTTCATAGATTTTCAGGATATTAACAAAGCTTGTCCCAAGGATGACTTCTCGTTACCATACATTGACGTTATTATTGATGCAACAACTAGATTTGAACTATTGTCCCTCATGGATGGGTTCAGGGGTATAATCGATTAAAATATCTGAGTAGGATCAAGCCAAAACTACATTCATAACTCCTTGGGGAACTTATTGCTACACTGTCATGCCATTTGGTCTTAAGAACACTTGCGCTATGTATCAACAAGAAATGACATACATATTCCACGATCTTATCCATAAAATTGTGGAATCCTATGTGGATGACTTATTGGCCAAGGCCAAGAAGCGTTGTGATCATCCAGAAGTACTCTATATCATCCTCTCACGATTAATTGAATATGACGTCACATTAAACCCAAAGAAGTGCGTGTTTGGTGTGACAAGAGGCAAATTTTGGGCTACATTATATCTTCACGAGGGATTGATGTCAATCCACCAAAATCGGGTTGTTCTCGAAATGATCCCACCATCGGACGAGTCTGGAATCAAGTCATTTCTTGGGAAACTCGGTGCAATCCGAAGGTTCATCCCAGATTTAAGTTTTTCCATTCATCCAATCAACAATCTATTAAAGAAAGATTATAGCATTGATTGGACTGAAGAATGCAACGAGGCCTACAAAGCAGTTAAACACTTCTTGTTGTCTCCACCTATGCTAATGCCTCCCAAACCAGACCACCCCTTGATCCTATAGTCATGAGCCACTCATGTCTCGCTAGCTTTCGCATGCTTTGGCTCAAGAAGACAATGATAAACAAGAGCATGCAGATATTTCATTAGTTGAACGTTTCTTGATTATGAAACACATTATACACAGGTAGAGAGAGAATGCCTTGCCATAGTCTTTGTAGCAAAACATTTAAGACATTACATGTTGAACCAAGAAACAAGGGTCATTGTAAAGACAGATCATTTACAAACATTCGTCACGCAAGGGTCTTTATCTAAAAAGGCCGAGCGTTTCATAACCTTAATGGATGGATTTGAGTTAACATTTGTAAACCAAAAATCTGTTAAGGGACAAATCATTGCAGACTAGTTAGTTAACAATCCACTAGACGGAGGCAATCTGGTAAATCTAGACTTTCCTGATGAGTGTATATACTTCGTTGAAACCAGGCCCCCCATCTCTACATGTCCCTGGTACATTGATATCATCAATTTTATCATAGACCACACATACCCGGAAGGTGCCACATCACAAAAAAGAAGGTGGTTACGTATTATCACCGCTAAATATGTTGTTTTAGAACAAGTACTCTATCATAAAGCCTTCAACAACATGCTTCTAAGATGTGTCGCACACGAGAAGAATCTAAGAAGATTCTTTATGAATCCCATGATGGGATATGTGGAGGCCAATTCGGTGGTCATGCTACTTCTCGTAAAATACATCGATGGGCTATTTTTGGCCCACTCTCGAACATGGCGCAAAAGAGAGTTTGTACGTAAGTGCCACAAATGCCAAGAATTCTCTCACGAGATTCACATGCTAGAAAAATCCTCGCAACCATAAAGAACCCCGTGGCCCTTCTCCACGTGGGGTCTAGACTTGATAGGAAAATTCTCTCCCTCATTCACTGATGGCCATAATTTTATAATTACGGCCATGGAATATTTTACCAAATGGGTAGAGGCCATGCCCCTCACCACTGTACCTGTTTCGGTAATTGCCAAATTCATTATGAACCAAATCATTTGCAGGTAGGGTGTCCCACAAGTCATTATCTTAGATAATGGCACATCCTTTAAAAACGATGAGGTCTGTGAGTTATGTAGCAAATTCAAAATAAACCATCACACAGCCTCTCTTTACTACCCTCAAGCCAATGGGCAAGTCAAGCAAAAAAAACATTAAAGGCTATTCTCCTCAAAACAATCAAGGAGAACAAGTGAGATTGACATTTAAAACTATATCTCGGCCTTGTGGGCCCATCGAACCTCAATAAGAACACCAATAGGAGAAACCCCTTTCTCACTGGTATTCAGGGCAGAAGTAGTTCACCCACTTGAGGTTGAAATATCCAGTCTTCGCATCTCATTATAAGGGGTTTTAGATGAAGAAGCTTATAGGAAGGCACGCCTCTCTCAACTAGAAAGCCTTGACGAAGCCAGGCTAAATTCCAAACAACGACACAAAGCCTATGCTGACCGGATGTGCCGGTAGTATAACAAAAAAGTCTATGAGCGAGAAATATATGAGGGAGATCTAGTTCTAAGACTAGATAGCTAGATCGATAAGAAAACCGGTGAAGGAAGGAAGTTCCGGCCCAAGTGGTTGGGCCCATACCGAGTCATGAAAGACTACGAAATGGTGTGTATCTCTTGTGCACACTAGAAGGTGAGGAATTCAATGAAATGCATCAATTCTTTTTGCATCTTAAACAATTTTACGCATGCGACATCAGAATCGCTACTTGTACATTATAACTACCTACATTGCATTAGTCATCTTACTGTTTCATTTTGTCTACTCATTTCGTAAAAATTGTAGTCAAGGAACTTACTCTTAAGCAATCTATTACAAATTTATGAAAGTATTGGCAAAAGCATTCAAATCACATCTCCTCAAACATCATCAAGTAATTTCAAATCTTCTCATCAAGTTTGACAGACAAGTATTGACGAAAACCATACCAAGGCTTGCATACTTGGTTTTCTCTTTCTTTCTACTAGGTGAAGTTGTCCTTACCTATGGTCTGTTCTAGAAGCTTCTTGGTGTCACATCTATCCCTCTTAAATCTCTTTGAAAGAAAGGATATCCCAAAGTCACAAATCAGAAATGTCAAAATCAAATAGAATCAAAAGTGCCAAGCAAACATAATATTTTATTTTACACACTTCTTTGCCCCACCAACCTTCGGTGATAAGCCCACATCTCTTACTGGTGGTGTGAGGTTGGGAAAGGAAAGAAGTGCCCTTACTCGCCTATATCCCACCTTTGGTGACAAACCCATGCTTCTTACTAGTGGCATGAGGCAGGTGTGGGGGTCCATTCACACAAATTAACAAATCTTGGTATGCTAGAAGTACAAATCAAATTATATTAAGAGAAAACAAATGTCCAAATTCCAAAGAGATCAAATCCTCAAAACCAGATTTTGTCAACCGGGTTGCCATTTATGAATCTAAGTCTAGATAAACTGGAAAGTAAGTGACCTGCTGAGCTTGGTGGTAGTTTTGAGTAGGGTAAGTGTGTAGGTCTAAGTTTGGTTTCTGATACTGGTTTGTCTGTCTCTTATCATTCCATTCAGTCAAACTCATACAATTTGTGCCCTTCCCAACTCTTGGTGTAGAGCCCTCGCATCTTACTGGTTGCATGGAGTTGGGAATGGGGCAAGTTCATCTCTTTATCACTATACATTCATCATGTTTTTCCAACATAAGAAGAAATCACGAACATTGCCCAAAGAATTCAAAATTTCAATACTACAATATGTTTGTATCATCTCATATCAGCATTACAAAAACATACAAAGTAAAACATTCTATTTACTATCATTTGTCATCCATCACATACATTCTGAAAAGCATGAAAACAAATACTCTAAAAACATCTAGTATACATGTGGAAACAAGTCGCAAAATTCTAGGCACCAAGAGCCTAGATAAAAGATATATATATATATATATATATATATATATATATATATATCAAGTTTTATATACAATGTCATCATGCACTAGGCATGGTCAAAACACTCAATGAGCCCGAAAAGTACAAAAACACTCATATAAATATCCGACAAAACACTACAAAAATAGCCTCTCAACCCCTATGGGATCCCTTAGAGGGTGCACGACCATGTCTAGGACTCCGACTACGCCGGTGCTTCGAATGCACTAAGGGCTCGCGGTCACGACTAGTAGCTGCCATCTCACTATGAGAATGACTCCTCCTCATCAAGCGCTCGACCGTCCTATATCTAGCTACCTCAACATGGAGAGAAGTCATGATCCTTGCCGCCTGCTAGACAGGGGAAAAAACATCGGTATGCCTACCGGCTGCTGAAGGCTCTCCCACGTCCTTAGAAAGCTCAGCACGAGTCTTCTCCAAGGGGAGCAACAAGGTATCTACACATACTCGGTGAATCAAGTCTCACCACTCATCAGTAGTCACTGTAAATAAAGGAGAAAACAAGTTAGAAAATGATCAAAAATAAAACCAAGAATAAACGAAACAACAAAAGGAAATAACAACTAAACAATTCTAACTAAAGAAAAGTCAAGAGAAGAGTGGTAACTCACTCGGATCTCTAGGCCTCCAGGAAGGGTCTCTAGGATCCGTGCGCCACAAATGATGCCTTTGCCACCGATCAAGGCCCTCTCCCACATCTGGAGCAATGTGACAGCCTGCAAAGGACTCGCCATCTCCCCCTAAATCCTGAGAGGGTAACTCCTCTGAAATCAAAGTCACCTCTCTCGTGCTCTGCTCCGCCCTCTCGGTCCGTAGGATATCCCGAGTGTCATGCAACTCGAAACGCGTTGTCATCCTCCTCACCCATCCCACCGTCTCTGGTCTCCATCTCCTCTATCTCCTCCTTTGTCTCTCCCCCAGTAAACTCCTCAGACTTAGAGTCCACGTCAATGGGCTCATCTCTGCTATGAGCAAGATAGACGGAAATCCATGATAAAGGTGCCGAGGAGTTGGCTACCCCTCGAGCACGAACCACTCTCCTAGCTGCGATAGGAACACCAGGAGTAATAATAGTCCAACCTTGGCATCTAGGACCTCCCGAGCCTCACAAAAAAATCTATACACTGGCCCCACTAGAGGAAACATGTCGATATATGGGAGGCCGAACTGCTGTGGTACTCTATCAAAGGGGTGGATCTCTAACTTCCTCGTCCTGTCTACTAGCTGACTGGTAGTGTGGCAAGCAATCAATGTAACAGTCTCCTCTCCCCATAACCCTGCCATGGCCTGATAAGGAGTGGCCTCCATGTCTGCAGTGGTCAAAGAGGCCACTGGCTGGTGAGGCGCTCTAAGAACGGTCATCCCTATCCACCTCGTTGCCCTGATGGCCCGGGGTCCTCGCCTCTACACCTCTCCCATACAGAGTGATGTGCTCATACACCCAACTCATGATAAGAGTGGGGTGGCTCAGTGACTGTCCCTGTAGTCTGACCACCCTATATAAATTGTGGTAGGTGGTCCCGAGGATGTCTGCTCCCCAAGCGTAAACACGTCCATGGCCCTTAATCTGTGCAATGATGGGAGCCCAACAATATAAGAGAGTGTCCCCTCCCTTGTCCCCAATCAATCTCGAAGCAAGGATACCCATGATAGCCTTGCAGAGCACAGGAATGTCAGACTCAACAATGGAGTGGACCCTCACCCCCTTCTTTAACCCCATCGAAACAATGACATCCCCCATATAAGTGGCCCACTGAACCACCTGAGATCTCGACACTGCTGTCTTAAGAGACAACCACCTCCCAAGGATTGGAACCCCCAGTATATGGTAAACATCCTCCAGGGTAATGGTCCACTCACCCCTAACTCCTGGAAATCGAAAAGTGTTCTGATCCACATCCCAATATGAAAATAAGTCACATAATATGTGACTAGCAGGTGCAACGTGAGGGACCTGTGCAATCCTCCAAATACCAGCCCTTTGAAGTGTATCTCGCTCTACCTAAGTGAGTGCCTCTAACACTGCTAGGATCCAATCACACTCCCTCTCTTGGCTCCATCTAATGTACTCCTCCTTCTGCATACACCCAAAAACACAGAAAAGAGTAAGTTAGTGACAAAATCCGATTGGAAAAGCTATCAAAAACATGTAAAAGTGCTAAAAATGCAAAAATAAGTAAGTAAAGCATCTTTTTTTGCTTTCTGTTGTGAACCGCCACCCTATGCAGAGCGACGGTTCCGTAACCGCCGCCTTCTAAGGCGGTGGTCCGTAACCGCCGCCATGCAGGTGGTGGTCCTGTCCCAAACCCGCAAATGGATTGAAAGCCCTAAAAATGCCTAAAAACAAGCAAAATACACCATTTTAACTAAAATAAGGACCTACCCTATGGCGCCCCCTAGAGACTCATTTAAAACTAATATTTTCAAAAATAACCCCCAAGACAAAGATTTTATCATTTCTACATTTTAGGTTCAAAAACAATAAATTGAGAAGAATTAACTTGAGACTTCACATGGGTCGATGTTCCACTCTTAGAGGCATGATCGCTATCTCACCACAAACATTTTGACTATACTCTTGTCGAAAACCGTCACCGTGGGTCCCAGAGCTCAAAAAACTATCAAATCAATCTGCACAAATGAATAGTAAAGTGAGTTCGTTATATATATATATAACTTTCTAAAAATAATTTTGAATGTCTTTCGCAGGGTTGGAGCATCGTGAAGGTAAGTTCTAAACCCCACGTAAATGGTAAGTCCTCATTTCATATCAATTTAGTTTTATTTCTCAATTTATTTTATCTATCTGCACTTGAGTCCCCTTTGTCATTTTAAAGATAGCGGGATTTTGGATGGTGACTTTTCGACACACGGGCGTGTCAGGTATAACTCCTAACTCCTCATTTTGGGACCACCATACTCGGATCCACCGTTTTACGCCTCTTCATGGCTAAGACGCTTCTCTCGAGGGGGCAATATGTACGTACCCAAAATTGTAAGGTACTGCACCACCAGAAAGATGTTACACATACCCCAATGATGATATAGGTCTCCTCACAAGGTGTTTAGAATCCAGAAAAGCTTGCCATGTATATGTTTATATCCCACATGCCTCACCCGGCCTCCGCATGCTTTGTTCTACCCTCTGCCCCGATTTTTCCTTGCATTTTGGTCTTAAGTGATGAGACTGCCACCCTGACTAGGCGGCGGTCCCATGACCACCACCCAAGACAGGGCGGCGGTCCCATAACTGCCGCCTTGCACAGGGCCGGGGTCCTGTTTACATTTTCTAGAAAGTTCCGACAATCGCGTCAAATGTAAATTTCCAAATTCTATCCGTATTTTTCAGCTACTTTGCTTTGCATTTATGTTTTGGCCACCCTATGAATAGTGTTTTCACTTTGTTTAATGGTAAAAGAGTTCCATTCTAAGTTACCTTCTAGTGAATGAATTTGCTATAAATAGCTAGCTTGTTTTCAAACAAATGGCCACTCTCCTTCGCTGCTTAATCATTCAGTCTTTGAGTTTCTTGCTTAGAATTCCAATATTTTCATGTTTTGCATCCATTGTTGGTTTTCCTTTGTTGTTTAGAGGTCATTCAATCTTCTTGTTTCATTTTTCTTCATTACGTTCCATACAAGTCGGTTTAAAATAAAGATAGTTTCGATTCTTAGATTGGAATCCATTTATAGTTGCGGGTTTTGTTTAGTCACAAAATATAGCCTCTAAAACTCTCGGTGCATTTGCGTTATATTCTGAAATAAATCCCAATAGGAATTGCATAGTCAAGCTCTGTTCACTTGCACTATCTCTGTTTTAATGACATTGTATTCGGCCTATGTCCAAAAGCTGTCATTGTTCAAGTTCCTTATTAACGATGCTATCATATACACACTTTTCTAGATTTAAGAGAACACGAAGGAATGAGGAGATCACACCGAGGGGACAAAGTCACACACTGTTGGATTTACCACTATTCAGTAAATGCCATGTTTGAGCTATCAAAGTTCTAATTACAATGTATCAAATAGAGTAGTGAATTATTTTATTTCAAAATCTCGCTCTCGATATCGCCAGGAAGTTGTGGGGATTGATAGTTTCGAGAAGCGTGATTCATTCCTCACTTCGAGATAGAATCGAGGGTCTTTTAATTTAAAACAATTAGTTGCTTAGATATCCTTTAGTTCCACAACCCTCTGCAGGAGACCTCCTCATTGACATAGATACTAGCTTATGCATTCAAGTTCTTTAGAACACCGTAAGGTATTATGAGAAAATTACACAACTTCTAGTTCTAAACATAGAGGTTGAAAAGGCATATGATTACTGGATATTCGGAAGGAGAGATTGACTCTTCATATGACCATAGGAGTTCTGCCCCAACCATGAACTTACGGTTTGTGATCCATAGGTCCCACAACCCAACGAGCCTACTAATCTGTAATGAAATTACTTGTATAATTTAGATTAAGAGCAACAATAGAACACCAAATAACACAATATTTTAGAATAATGATCTCAATATGCAATTAGAATAGCTTCACCACTTCGAGGGGGCAACCTCCAAACCATATAATAAGACTCAAATGCTCAAATGATAATGAAATACTACCTATAATCCCCTATATATATTATTCATATGCTATGGCCATCACCAAGGTCGACCTATTAAGCATGAGAAAGTATAAATGATATAATAAAATGATATGGTAAGCCACAAGTCGGCTACTCATATCCTAATACAAGCAATAGGTTAAGGGCATAACATGCCCTTCCCCTTCAAACCAACGTTGTCCTCAATGTTGAATAATCCTGGATGTTGTTGCAGAAAACCTTCATCCTCCCAGGTGGCATCTTCTATGCTCAGATTCTTCCACTTGATCAGATATTCCTTAATGTCTCTAGTTCTCAGCCTCTTAGTACATGTTTGCAGAATCTTCTCTAGAATCCAAAATGATTCTTCCTTCCTCGTCAAGTTCTGGTAAATCTTTCTGGGCTTCAAATTTCTATCCAATAACCTTCTTTAGGCATGAAACATGGAATATTGGGTGTATGAGTGAAGATGGAGGCAACTCTAGTTTATAAGCAACACTACCAATTTTTTGTAGAACCTGATAAGAGCCATAATATTTAGGAGCAAGTTTGTTTTCCTTTTTCTGTTGCTTTAGGGACATTTGTTTGTAAGGCTCGAGATGTACAAAAGCCCAGTCATCAATTTCAAAATGTCTTTCATTATGGTGTTGATCTGCTTGTTGTTTCATCTTGTTTTGTGCTAATGCTAAATTCTCCTTCAAACTAGCCAAAACCTATTGTTGATGTTGAATGTGTTCCTCAACATCTTTGACCTTAGTTTGCACCCTCAAGGAAGAAGTGATAGAAGGTGGATGGTAACCATATAATGCTAAAAATGGGGTCATTTGAGAAGAGGTATGAAAAGATGTGTTATACCACCATTTTTCCAGTGGTAGCCATTTAATCCACCTTTCCTGCTTATCTGATACAAAACAACGTAAATACCCCTCTAAGCATTTGTTGACCACTTCTGTTTGCCCATCAGTTTGAGGATGATAAGATGAACTGTGAGCTAGCTGAGTACCCAAACATGAAAATAATTCCGTCCAAAAATTACTTGTGAAAATAGGATCACGATCACTTATAATTATCTTTAGGGTTCCATGTAGCCTTTGAACTGTCTCCAAAAAAAAATAGTTCACATCTGCATCGGCCGCAAATGGATGTGATAGGGCAAAAAAATGGGCATATTTTGTGAGCCTATCCACAATCACAAAAATAACATTCTTACCCTCTGAATAAGGCAATCTGGTGATGAAATCCATAGAGACCTCCTCCCATCTCTGGCTAGGAATTTGTAAGGGTTGCAACAGACTTGGTGTCTTAATTATTTCCCCTTTGTTCTGTTGGCACACTAAACACTCTGATACAAATTTTTGTACATCCCCCTTGATGCCTTCCCAAAAGAATCCTCTTTTTATTCTATGATGTCTTCAAAATCCCAGAGTGTCCTCTAACATGTGAGGCATGTAGCTCTGCAAGAATCTTATGCTTCAACTCAGAATCTTTACTCAAGTATAACCTATCCTTGTACCATAGGGCATTACCTTTCCACTCAAATTTGTTAGATGTCATAGATCCTTACTTGATATTCTATATTAGAGATTGTGTATCCTTATCTTGATTCCATTCCAATCTTGCTTCATCCACCCAATCGATCGTCAACATGGACATTCCACATAGTAAGGCATCTGCGGATGTATCCCTTCTGGACAATGCATCAACTACTACATTTTCTTTACCCTTTTTGTATATGATTTCAAAATCATAACCCAACATTTTTGTTACCCACTTTTGTTGTTCCTCAGATGATAACCTTTGCTCCAAAAATTATTTGAGACTATTATGATCAGTTTTTACCTTGAAGTGTCCACCCATGAGATAGGGCCTCCATTGCTTGATTTGCATGAAGAATAACCATCATTTCTTTCTCGCAGATAGGTTTTAGCAGATCTTTTCCTTTGAATTGGTGACTCTCAAATGTAATTGGTCTTCCTTCCTGCATTAGAAATGCTTCCAATCCTGATCCTGAAGCGTCACATTCAACAATGAAGGTTTTTGAGAAGTTGGGAGTAGTCAAAACTGGGGTGCTACACATGGCTTCCTTCAGCTGCTCAAAGGATTTAGTGGCTACGTCTGTCCAATGGAAGGCATCCTTCTTTAGCAATGCAAAGTGAGTGGGGTTTCTATTCTACCATATTCCCGCACAAATCTTCTCAGTAGTACCTGTTAGTTCTAGGAACCCATGAAGATTTTTGAGATTTTGGGCCTTGGTCATTCCACCATAGCTTTGATCTTCAAGATCAACTTTGATGCCTTCATGGAATACAATATGACCCAAGTACTCTACCTCTTGTACACCAAAAGAAAATTTGGATGGCTTTGCATACGAGTATGTTTCTCCAAAACTTCCAACACGTTATTTACATGTTGTACGTGTTCTTCCCATGTCTTATCAGAATCAATATGTCATCAAAGAAAACTAATACAAATTTCCTTTAAAATGGCCTAAAAATAGTGTTCATCAAGCTTTGAAAGGTTGAGGGCACATTTGTAAGACCAAAAGGCATTACCAAAAAATCATAATGGCCCTCATGAGTCTTGAAAGTTGTTTTATGAACATCTTCCTCTTTTCTCCTAATTTGATGGTACCGCGAACGAAGATCTAATTTTGTGAAATAAACAGCACCATGTAATTCATCAAGTAAATCATCAATTACTGGAATAGGAAACTTATCTTTGATGGTGTACTTGTTGAGTTCTCGGTAATCTGGACACATCCTCCATGTTTCATCCTTCTTACGTACCATGACCACTGATGAAGAATATGCACTTTGGCTATGCTTGATGATACCTTCCTTCAACATTTCCTCCACCATTTTCTCGATCTCACTTTTCTGGGAATATGGGTATCTGTATGGTCTGATGTTAGGTGTTTGGCTCCTTGGAATCAACTGAATGGCATGATCATGATCCCTAATTGGTGGTAGTCCCTTTGGAATTGCATCAAAAACAAATGAGTGAGCATCCACAATCTTTCAAGATCGGGTGGCATCAAGACTCGTATTTTGTACTTCTATGGAAAATATCTTTGCTATAAAGCCATCCACTCCTTTTTTGAGAACCTTCTGCATTTGATGAGAGCTAATAATCTGTGGAGACTTAGCTACCATCCCATTCAATTGTATTGTCCTTCCATCTGAATGAAATCACATGAACAATTCTTGGAAATTCATTTCTATAGTACCTAAGGTTGTGAGCCATTGGACACCCAAAACAATATCTTCCCCTCCCATAGAAATAACAAACATAGGTGAGTCTAACATGTAGTCTCCCATGGAAAGCTTGATACTATGGCACTTTCATGTGCACTTGACTGTCCCACCATCCGCAATCATAACTTGCATTTCTGGAGCTGGGTAAATAAAACAATTGAGGCAAGCAGCTAACTTACTATTTATGAAGTTATGAGTACTCCCTGAGTCAATCAACATCATCACCTTCTATTTTTTGAGATAGCCAATAACCTTGAGTGTTTGAGTAGTACTAATACCGACAATAGAACACCAAATAACACAATATTTCGTAATAATGATCTCAATATGAAATTAGAATAGCTTCGCCACTTCGAGGGGGTAACCTCAAACCATATAATAAGACTCAAATGCTCAAATGATAATGAAATACTACCTATAATCCCCTATATATACTATTCATATGCTATGGCCATCACCAAGGCTGACCTATTAAGCATGAGAAATTATAAATGATATGGTAAGCCACAAGTCGGCTACTCATATCCTAATACAAGCAATAGGCTAAGGGCGTATCATAATCAATCGAGACATTGATGTTGGTTTACAAACATTAGTATTTATATCCTCACCACTACCACCGATATTATTACACAATTATCCTTATTAAACATAGTAGCCAATCAAGCTTAAGATTTCTAGACTAGACTAGAGAATCGTCCATAAAACCCTGCAGAGAATCTACTACACGTCCTATCACCATTTTCATGACCTTGTCTGGAAATATATATGAAGCTCCCATAGGTCGCTTCCCACGTATCCAATAGCCAATAAACAGTATCTCAGTAGAGCTCAACATTAATTGGATCCTCCGAACAACTATTATATCCGAACAAACCATTACACCAATTTAGGTTAGGAGGGCCTTCTTCGCCTTAGATTTGCAGATTCCATTATTGCGTATTGAGGATATAAGATTACCCAATTAGTTTGTCTACATCCACATATATTCCACATTCACTAGCCGTCTTGCAGCACGACCTCGGGAGGTCGGGTGCGAGGGAGAGTTACTTGTAGATTCCCATGCTCGCATGTCACTTTTCCATCGTACAAAACTGGTGAACCCGACATGAACAAAAAAATATTCCCCTTTTCTTTTCATTTCTTTCATCCACCTTTGCTCTTTCCCATTATTCTGTGGGTATTCATATACCCCTTGAAGATGTCAGGATATGATGCATATGGTAGACCTCTCTCAGGTCTTGAAGCAAGTTATAGTCAAACAAGTAGACAACCATCACCCTCGCTTTCGCATGGGCGATAACTATTCATGTAATTACTTGTCGCCTCAAACTCCCCCTCAAATAACTAGCTCCAATTCTTCGTTCCAAATTGAGAAGTTGGATCAGCTTGCATAAACACAACAACTATAGCCCTCGTGCTCTAACAATATGCGGTTACTAGAGAATCCACTTCATCTCCTCGGGTCTTGTTCGGACCACGAGATCAAAGAGAGATCGTCAGATCCACTCCCATTTTTGGATGAGGAGTACTTAGCACGCTATGTTTGTTTTATTAACGAAATCATTTTTTTCATTCAAATGCTTTATGTATTGAAATTCTCTTGAAATGAACTTGTTGGGGAAACTATGATGATATATTAAATTAGTTATGTAATGATGAAGGAAGATTTCTTATAAACTTATGGAATACCTTTTATGTTTAGAGCGAATTGAACTCTCTTTTTAATAAATGTTTTTTTGTGTGAAGGTTGTTGATTTCGGATTTATTCTAGGACCATATATGACTTAGATTGGATTAATCTTTTTAAATATTAATATGCATGATGAGATTTTATTAATATTCTTGAATATTAACATACATGGCTTAATGGGTTCTAAGGTATAGAATAATGCTTGGATAAGAAACAATATATATTTCTGACTCAATTCATTTTGGGGTAATGATATAACTATGATGATTATGATTTATCGACCCTTATTCGGAAAGGATAATAAGGATAGTTCTATATAGTTGAATGTGGCATTCTTATTATGAATCTACTCTTTATGTTTTTAGATTTCATGAATAGGACAATAGTCCTTAATTAGGAAGAAAAGGATACTTCCTTTTTATCATTAAATCTGAACTAAGTATGTTTTCCATAATTATGTGATAAAGTATAATCATCATTGATGATTGGCTATATGCTCTACTTTATGAAAACAATAAATGGAAATTGGAAAGCTTAAAAGAATTAGTAAGATGGATTTAAATATTATGATATCACTAAGTCTAATTAATAAGCTTTCAATCAAGATTGTTTACATTGCTAAACAATAGTAAAGAAACTTAATGATCTTTCTTACTTGATATTGAAATAAGATTTATTGATAAAAGGAAATAATAGATTAAGATTAAAAATTTCATATGCTTGAATGCAAATTTTATCTGCATACCTTCAACTGGTGTAAAATTACATTTCAAATCCTTTATTGGGATCAATTTTACTTAGTGGGCCCTTAGGTGCGTTGTTTAATGATTAATTTAAACAAGTTAATAATTTCAAGGTAAATAATCTAATGTTTCTTAAGTATGTTAGTTTCGTTGAAAGAACTTAGTAGGTTGTTGGAAAATAGGGGCTGCAAAGAGAGTACTGTTAGTGCGAAATCATAACACCCCCAAATGAGTTCTAAAAATTTACTTTTCTAAGGTAGGGTCATTTGGTGTGATTGCATAACATAGAACTTTTCCTAAGGAGTGGGACCTTACAAAAATGGAAAAGCTCTCCAGATTAAAGGTTGGTTCCTTATCCCTCTGTTTAGGTGCATACATAAGGATTTTCAGAGGATCTATTTCTATACCTAATCTAAAACTTGTCAAGGAGACAGGGATAAAGGAGTATAAGAAATAACTAAACTACTAGGTGATGCACCAAAGGAATGATGAACACTTATTTTGCCAATAGACACAAACCAACAAAATGCATACAATAAACAAGCACAGATAGCCAGATCTATAATGGAAGACCAAATGGAAGCAAAAGAGACAAGAAAGGATCTAAGATCGATCACAGACGTGTTTTATTGCTCTGTGGATTGATACAGTTCATTACAAAGTAGCCAAAAGGTAGAAACATATTACAATTTTTTATGGAAGGCTTGAACCCCACAAATCCCTTTGCTAGAAGGAGAAGGGAGCTTGTAAAACAAAGAATGTCCAACCCTTTACAATGAGTCCCGCCCCGTATTTATAGATTCAATCAAAGAGAAGAAAGAGAGAGGGAAGTGGGAAAAGTAGGTTGAAGCTCAACCACTCATTGTTAATGCTTCTGATAAAATATGCCCCCAAATTTGTCTTTACTACATCAATATTTGATTTAGTGCCTTGAAAGAAGAGGAAACGACGGAGATAGATCGAATCCGATCTGGTTGTTGAGACAGATGGATCCTACATTGAAATCCCAAAGACATTTCCTCCATTTTGCTTTACCTAACCTCATCAAAATTAAAGTTTCAGATCTCCATAGCATAGGTGAGTCGAGATCTTTCCAATGGTGTCAAATTCGCAATATTTTGAGCCCTGAGTCGAAAGATATGCCCCTTCGAAGTTTGTATCGGGTTTGTACCAATGGGTGGGAAAATAGACTTGAAAAATGGGTCCCCTTTGAAGATATGGGACTCGTGGCAGCTAGCTTGGAACAAAAATCGGGCCTACGGGTCCACAATTTATCCCTTTTCCCTTTACGTAAAACTCAAAAAACTCCCGCAACCCCGAAGCTCCGCCTGGACACGTGGCTCCTTTTGGTTTTGCGCCAAGCCGACACCTGACACCTTCTTTCTTAGTTGAAGACTTTTCAACGGCCCCACAACTTTTTGGGATTTTGGACACGTGGAAGCCTGATGCTAGTTTGGGCTTCCCCTTTTGGATTCACCTTTGGAGAAGCGCTATTAGGACACATGTCCTCTTCCGCTGAATCCTCCATACTTAATCATTTCTGGACCCTTTTCTGAACAGTTTCAAGCTCGAGGACCTCAAAACTTCACCATTTCTTTCCCTTCTTATTTTTGGTTCCTCCGCGGCATTGCCTCTTCTTGTTTGACCCTACTATCTCATAGTTGAGTCTACTTGTAACTTGGAGAACAGATTTAAGACATGGAAATGACCCGACAGAGTCGTTTCTTTTGCACATGGTCCTTTAGTCTCTCTTAGCCTCCACCACTCCATGGTTGAGTCCTTTTATGACTAATTTACAGGATTTGAATGATTTTTCTTAGGTTTCTCTTATGCGGGGTCGTGGCTGATCCAATATTTGGTGTGGGGAAAAATATGGATAACAATTTGGTGACTCACAAGGGTATTTGCCTGCTAGATGAAAAGACCAATTGCCTTATTGTATCCGTTGGGCATGGAGTTGAGAAAGATGGTCTGATACTAATTATGCATCTGATTCACAAGCCCGACTGCTTGCACTCTCAATTTTCATAAGAAATCTTGAAATGAAGGTTTCTGAGAGTAGAAAATTATTTTAACCTAGGGCTTCATCTGTCTCTCTGAATGGACTGTATAAGAGCCACAAAACAACACCACAACTATATACAAAATTTGAAATCATACATGCTCCAAATGGAAACATGTAGAGCATGCAAAGCACTTAGGAGAAAAGCAATCTATACTACAACAAGACAATGTGCGAAGCACTTAGAGGAAAGAGAAACTAAACTAATATGTACGGGGTGAGACTTCCCTTTTAGTAGCAGTGCTTAAGATAGATCCCGTTCACTGGAATCTACAACTCTTTGCCCTCCAATGTGGACAATTGGAAAGCATTGCTACTTTTGCACCTTGTGATCATATAGGGGCCACTCCAGATAGCGTCAAACTTGGAATGCCTCCCTGGTTTTGCTCGATCTGCATCCCATTTAAAAACCAGGTCTCCTTCCTGGAAGGTCCTTGCTTTTGCCTTCTTGTCAAAACATCTCTTGATTAAGGCCTGATTCTTTTCCATTTCTTGAAGAGCGTGTTCTCTGGTTTCTTCTAATTCTATCAGCTCCACGTACCTAGCCTCCATTGGCTCAAATTTAGACATCTCTAATTGCTTCACGAGCTCCAATGTTGGCAACTCAAGCGATATAGGCAACACTGCCTCTTTCCCATAAACAATCTTGAATGGAGAGATTCCTGTGGATCTCTTGGGTGTTATTCTATCAGCCCATAAGGCCGTTTTGAGCTTTGTGTGCCAGGTCCTCTGATTCTCATCAAGAGTTCTTCTAATGATCTTTAGCAGGTTCTTGTTTGTGGACTCGGCCTAGCCATTACCTTAAGGGTAATAGTTTGATGAAGTGCTCAAATAAGTCCCATTCTTAACATCCCATCCTGTGATCTTGGAACCTATAAATTCTAATGCATTGTCTGATATGATGGTGGTGGCACTCCAAATCTGGTTACTATCCCTTCATAGAAATCTAGGATACTAGACTCATTGGCTTCCTTGAGTGCCACTGCCTCGGTCCACTTGGTGAAATAATCTGTCAGCTGTCATAATCCATTTGTGGCCTTGGCTTGAATTTGGATTGATGACTCTAATGAAGTCCAATCCCCATTGCATGAAAGGTTGGTCGACTGAGATTGGGTGCAATGGAAGTGTTGCTAGCCTCTCTTTGCCTTTGAAGAATGCACAATTCTTGCACCTTTTGATCCATGTGTAACAATCACTAAACACTCTAGGCCAATAATATCCTACTTTCATGATTTTGAGTGTTGTCACTCTTGGAGAAAAATGGCCTCCAACTGCTTCAACATGGAACTCTTGTAGCACCCTTTCCACCTGATTTGTCTCAATGCATCTCAGCAGAATGCCATTGATGTCTCTTTTGAACAAGACACCATCAATAAGAACATATGGGATGGCTTGTAACCTGAAATGTATCCTCTTTGCTTTATTCATCCCATGAGGACACATGCCTATTTTAAGGAAGTGCACCATGTCTTGGGTCCAACAAGGAGTAGGTACATCATCTCTCCCTTCTTCTTGATCATCTTGTAAAACAAGAACAACCTCCTTTTCACTGTCTGTTTCATCTTGTTGACCTGAGGCTAGTTGTTCACACAACCCCTTCCCATGGACCAACTTGGTGACCTTGATCTCAATGTCATATTCCATGACACGAGTGATCCATCCTGCACATTTTTCATTTAGGTCCTTGTTGAGAAGGAATTCTTTAACTCTTGCATGGGAGACCAATAGTTGGATTTTGTTATTTGAAACCAAATGCCTAAACTTCTTCAATCCTCTGATCACCGCCAGGACCTGTTTCTCAATGAAGGAGTACTTCACCTCATAATATTCCAGACTATGGCTGAAGAAAGCAATTGACACTTTTCTCTGCTGCTGAACCAAGATTGCAAAAATCGTGTCACTGCCACCAAAGGCATACAATATGAAGTCTTTGGAAAATATGGATTCACAAGAGTCGGGGCTTGTGATATGGCTTCTTTGATAGCCTCAAAACTTGCCCTTCCTTTAGCTATCCACTTGAATGCTAAGCTCTTCTTTAGCGTCAATGTTATTGGCTTAACAAGGGCAACAAAGTTTGGAACAAACCTGCGGATGAAATTGATTTTTCCCAAGAAGCTTTGAAGAGCCTTCTTGTGACTTGGAAATGGCAATGCTCTTATTGCTTGAACTCTCTCTGGGTCAATTTCCAATCCTTCCTTTGATATAATATGGCCTAGTAGCTTGCCTTCATGGGCCAAGAATATGTATTTCTTAGGGTTCAATGACACCCCAAAACTATTGCATCTTTGGAATACCTTCCTTAGATGAAAAAGGTGGTCTCCGTTGCATTTTTGGAAAACATTGTGATGTCATCCAGGTAGATCAGTACCATTTTGTTGATCAGCTCCTTGAATGACATATCCATTTCCCTTTGAAAATTGGCTCCAAAATTGGACAATCCAAATGGCATTTTTCTGTAAGCATAGGTGCCTATTGGTGGTGAAGGTTGTTTTGAATTGATCATATTCTTTCACCATGATCTGATTGTACCCTGAGTAACCATCTAGGAGGGAGAACCTTTTTGACCCAGACACTACTTGCAGGATCTGCTCCATTGAAGGGAGTGGGTAGTGATCTTTGAGGAAGGCTCTATTCAAATCCTCAAGTCAACAAACATCCCGATTTCTCAATTTTTCTTCCCGACTGGTACAGATTTGCGACCCAACTCGAGTGTTTGATTGGAAATATGATGCTTGCCTCTATCAGCTTGTTCAACTCCTTCTTCATCAGAGGCTCAATATGTGGGTTGATTGGTCTCTTCTTTTGCCTGATGGGCTGAGCAGCTAGATCCAGTTTGATTGTGTGTTGTGCTAATTTTGGATTGAATCCTCTTAGGTATTCATAACTCCAAGCAAACACATCTAGAAATTCTTGGCAAAGTTGTATGAATTCATACCTTTCTTGCTCGGGCCACTTTGCCAATTTGAAGTGTTTTGTCTCCTCCAACTGAGATTGACTTTGAATCTTCTCCTTTGATCTGCATGTTAGCCTTCTCCTTTCTGAACTGATCATTAGGATTGAAAATAGATTCCAGTGTCACTAAGCCTTTGGGAAGCTTGTTTGTATGCAGCTGTACTATCTGATTCCCATACTGCTGCTCTAATCTACTTTGGTTTTTAGCTGAGAATTCAGCTTCTTCTTACAAAAATTTAATGATCTGTTGATCATTCTCAAACACCTGCTAGCATGTATTATTATCTGGTACTATGGCCTCACAACCACATGGATATGTGGTTGTTCTTTGTCTCTTTTGATGTTATCGACAACATAAAATATTGCTGCAACTACTATAAGTCTATTAGTAGCTTAATTTCTCCTTCCTAGGTATGGACACAATGTGAAGGCCTCAAAATCCTCCATGAGGTTCCATACCCTACTCTTGTAGTTCTTGATCAGGTCATTTTTGATAGCATTAAGTCCTCTGACTTGATTGGAAACCAGCTCACTGTCACCAAACACTTGCAAGTTCTTGATCCCCAACTTCCTTGCCCAATGAAGACCTTGGACCAAAGCCTCATATTCAACAATGTTATTTGAGCAAGCAAACTAGAATCAAGGCTGAATAGTACTTCATACCTTTGGGGGACACAATCATAGCTCCTCCTCCAGCCCCTTGTCTACTCCTTGAGCCATCAAAGAACAATTGTCATACCCCATTGTCATCCTTGTATTCTGGCTTAATTAGGTCATGAAGAGGATGATTCTTTTCATGTAGACAAGTAGACACCCAACTCATATTCTTCCATCTCCTTATAGGGGTCAAAAGCATGTCTTTTGTTGGCCCACTCATATAGAGTCAAGTCTGGGATACATCCCACTTTGGTATCTGCTTCATTAGTGCTTAGGAGGTCTTCTTGATCAAAAGTTGAGCAGTTGGCATTGATTGGGCTAGGCACATAAGATTCAATGTGGTAGTCTCGCAATGGGTTCAGATCTGATTGTGGCCTTTTCCCCATACCTTGTCCTAAAGAGCATATGTGACCAATCAACAAATAGGTAACCTCCAATTTTGGCAGTGAAGTCCCTAGATACAGACACAAAGCAAAATGTGGTGGCAAATCTATGATAGACACGTTTTGCAAAACAGTCACATTAGGGTAGGCATGCAGAGTGAGACTCAGATCCTTGATGATTCCCACAATGGTCACTGTTATCCCATCTAATTGGACTACTCCTCTAGAGATGACTTCATATTGGAGACCCAGTTGATTAGCTATTTGTTTGGGCATCACAGAACTACTAGCCCCAGAATCAATCATACAATTGTGCACTAATTTGTCTCCAATAATTAATGATACGTAGAATGGAGGAGGTCTTAGGTTCTTAACTTGTTGTTCTACTTGGTTCATCTCAAAGTTGAATCGCATTGCAAGCACTCGCTCTTGCTAGTGAGGGGGTTGATTTGAACTTGACCGATTCTCGCATGCATCTTGCAACAAATCCCTCTGCCCCCTTAATGGCTAGTGAATCCTATAGCGAAATGTTCACACTTTTCCTCTTGCATTTTCTCAATATTATTGAATGAGCTATATATTTACTTGCCCCTTCCAAACACATTTCTTTCTTGCACATGGGTTGTTACAACCAGTACTGACTGGATTTAGAAGGTTGGCTTTGGATTGGCTTATGCATCTTTGGGAGTTACGCTTGGAACACCAGGACCTTGTGGAGTGATGGAAGGTTGAGGGTCACCTGAGTTCAGTGGTTGGCCCTCTCCAATATTTCTCTTTTTGGACCGTGTATTGGCAGCTACACTTTGAGAAGGGGACTGATTCATCCCACAGAAGTCTTCAGCCTACCAATTGACAAGCATAGTCTCTCCTAGAGGTCCACTTTGTTGAGCTCCTTGCTGCTGATCTCCTCTTGGGCTAGGTTCTTGTGGCACCATATTGGTTTGCACCATCAAAGCCTGATTTAGAGCACCATTAAAACACATTGATTGGTTATGTGGCTGGATTGCATGGAAAACACCAATCATATTCTTATGCCATATTGTTTTGTGCAGGAACCAATGCCCTTGATGTTGAAGTTGTGCTTGGATCATATGACCTGAAAGGTCTAGCAACTTGGGGTTGTCCTTGGTTCTGGCTCTGATTTGTAGTCTGAGATGGTGGCCTATTCTGCTGATACTGGGGTCTAGCTTGATATTGAGCCTGGGGCTGATATGGCCTGGAACTCTGAGCCTATTGTCTTTTGATGGTCACTAGCTCATTTCCTAGGTTTTATAGTTGCTTCATCACTTCCTGAAGCTCCTTAGAGGTGTTAGATGATGAAGTGGAAGCTTCAAGCTAAAATTTGACTCCTGGGGTGGGTATAGGAGCTAATGTAGGCATTTGGCTAGTATCTGGGTTTCCTAACTTAGGGTACAGAGGCATGGATGGCCTAGGAGTGATTTTACCAGCCTAAATCAAATGGTTCTCAGCCCCTATGGAAAGGCTATAGGCAAGCAGGTAAGGTTGTGCCCCCATTGACTGAATCATCAAATAAATGTCAAAGTTTAAAGCCCTAAGAAAGTATAAGAAGGCACCTTCATTAGTGGGCTTTACTGCGTTGTTGGAATCCTATCCCAAGTTCGCTGGAATCGAGGTTGAAGTCTTTCAACTACTCGTTTGGGGCTCTCTTGATCGTTGTTAGTTTCTCCAACAAAGACAAGTTATCACCTTTCTCTCCAAACTGGTTGTGAAGAGCTATGCATAGCTGATTCCAATTCTAGATAGAGCCTGCCTCAAGACTCCTGAACCATTGTGAAGCTTTCCCTTTGAGTGAAGAAGTGAGTAGCTTGACTGCAATGTCCATCTCATGGATTTTGTGGATTTTACAAACATTTGCAATATCTTGGACATGATCACTAGGAGAAGTTTGATTTTCCCTAGAGAAATATGGGATGCTCTTTAATGCTGCTATCGGGACTGGATTTTGTGCATTCAAGGCGAGTGGGTTGCTTCCAGTGAAGTTGACATATGGATTTGGTTGTGTCATTCTGATTGGCCTAAGAACCCTTGCAGACTAAAAGAAAGGCCTTGCAGGTGGAGGTGTTGACAAGGTTCTACTTGGTGGAGATGGGGACCTCTGAACTCTTCTTCCTCTCCTTTCTCTTCCTAGGGATAGACGTAAATATTCAAATATACCTTCATTCCTTGCTCCAGACTGGGTTTTTCTCACGAATATCCCAAGGTCGGTCTGCTGAAACTAGTGGATTCTTCCTCTGTTGGAGTCGCTAGATGTACAATTTTAAGACTTCTTAAAATCCAGAATCACAACAAGTGTACATCAATTCTTACTGTAATAAGATGGAGACTTCTATGTCTTACTGGGTGTGCCAAAAATTTTAGTGTGAAATCACAGCACCCCTAAATGAGTTCTAAAAATCTACTTTTCTAAGGCAGGGTCATTTGGTGTGATTGCATAACATTAAACTTTCCTAAGGTGTGGGACCTTGCAAAAATGGAAAAGCTCTCTAGATTAAAGGTTGGTTCCTTATCCCTCTGTTTAGGTGCATACATAATGATTTGCAGAGGATCTATTTCTATACCTAATCTAAAACTTGCCAAGGAGACAGGGGATAAAAGAGTATAAGAAATAAGAAATAACTAAACTACCAGGTGATGCACCAAAGGAATGATGAACACTTATTTTTCCAATAGACACAAACCAACAAAATGCATACAATAAACAAGCATAGATAGCCATATTTGTAATGGAAGACCAAATGGAAGCAAAAGAGACAAGAAAGGATCTAAGATCAATCACATACATGTTTTATTGCTCTGTGGATTGATATAGTTCATTACAAAGTATCCAAAAGGTAGAAACATATTACAATTTTTTATGGAAGGCCTGAACCCCACAAATCCCTTTGCTAGAAGGAGAAGGGAGCTTACAAAACAAAGAATGTCCAACCCTTTACAATGAGTCTTGCCCCGTAAATATAGATTCGATCAGAGAGAAGAAAGAGAGAGGGAAGTAGGAAAAGCAAGGTTGAAGCTCAACCACTTCCGTTAATGCTTCTGATAAAATATACCTCCAAATTCATCTTTATTGTATCAATCTTTGATTCAGTGCCTTGAAAGAAGAGGAAATGGATGGAGACAGATCAATCCGATCTGGTTGTTGAGATAGATGGATCCCCGCATTCAAAGCCCAAAGACATTTACTCTGCATTCTCCTTCACCTAACCTCCTCAAAATTAAAGTTTCAGACCTCCATAGTGTAGGTGGGGCTGAGATCTTTCCAATGGTGTCAGATTCGCAATATTTTGAGCCCTGAGTCGAAAGATATGCCCCTTCAAAGTTTGTATCGGGTCCGTACCAATGGGTGGGAAAATAGTTTTCAAAAATGGGTCCCCTTTGAAGATATGGGACTCTGACAGCTAGCTTGGAACAAAAATTAGGCCTACAGGGTCCGTAATTTATCCTTTTTCCCTTTGCACAAAACTCAAAAACTCCCGCAGCCCCGAAGCTCCACTTGGACACATGGCTCCTTTTGGTTTTGCACCAAGCCGACACCTAGCACCTTCTTTCTTAGTTGAAGACTTTTCAACGGCCCCGCAACTTTTGGGATTTTAGATGCGTGGAAGCCTGGCGCTAGTTTGGGCTTCCCTCTTTTTGGATTCACCTTTGGAGAAGCACCGTTAGGACACATGGCCTCTTCCACTGCCTCCTCCATACTTAATCGTTTCTGGACCCTTTTCTGAACAGTTTGAGCCCGAGGACCTCGAAACTTCACCGTTTCTTCCCCTTCTTGTTTCTGGTTCCTCCGCAGCATCGCCCCTTCTTGTCTGACCTTGCTATCTCATAGTTGAGTCTGCCTGTAACTTGGAGAATGGATTTAAGACGTGGAAATAGCCCGACAAAGTTGTTTCTTTTACACAAGGTCCTTTAGTCTCTCTTGGCCTCTCGCCACTCCATGGTTGAGTCCTTCTGCGACCAATTTGTAGGATTTGAATGAGTTTTCTTAGGTTCCTCTTATGCGGGGTTGTGGCTGATCCAATATTTGGCGTGGGGTGAAATATGGATAATAATACCCTCATAATGACAAAAGTCATTATGAGGATACTATGATGTAGCCAACTATGCTTCAACACCCCACTTAGTTCAATTAACTCAATTGACATAAGTGGAAATTAGGTTCATAGTTCTACTCTAAATAGAGATAGACACATGGACTAGCGTAGTGGTCAACTCATGTTGACTTTGGGTAACTAAACACACCCAATTGATGAGAGTCAATTAAGTATGTCTACTTATCCTTAGTCATCATGAGTAGATTGCAATAATAGTGTATGTGAGTTGCCCCTATTTAGTATGAAACTTTGACTTGGGTTTGGTTGACGGAAGTCAAGGAAGACCAATCTTGATAACAATTCGAGTGGGATTAAAGACTTATTCATTTAAATGAGTATGTCGTCTTGGAATACAAACATGGTAAACATGTTTAAAAATTTGGCCAAAGTTTCGCAAACTATTGGTTGCGTTATCTTATGTCACCTAGTCTATGAATGCAGGATTTCAGATGAATATCAGTAATAGATAATCAGATAGGCTTCTTAAACATAACACTTGAGTGACCCTTGATGGGTAAAATAACCAAAGTATGCATAGTATACACTTAAACAAGTTAAACATGAGAGATCGGTTTAATTCCGAGTCATGAAATGAGAGATCGGTGTTTCACCGAGTCATTACAATTGCATATGGTTTTCTGTTATGAGATGGACTGACAATGAAATGTGTGTTCTGAATTGTATGAATTTAGAACAAAGAACATTATGTAAATTTTTTTCCCTTGTTTCTAATTCATAAAAAGTGGATGCTATATTTAGGAAGATGAATTAGAGATTTCCGTATCGAAATATAGGTTAAAGGTATGTGGGGAAGCCTCTTAAAGGATGAGATCTAATTAAACCCCAAATAACATCATATTTTCACAATTAGGTCATTGAGGATTGGATTGGCCCAAAATTCATCATTTATTGATCCACTTAATATATTGGTTCAATCAATCAATATATTCCTTCTTCTATAATATTTTAATTTCTTCAAGACATTGCTTGTGTCTTCGTTCCATTTCTAGCATACATTGAACTTCTTCCTTCTTTTTATAACTATTGTACATTATTAGCATGACATTGTAATTTAGTTGTTGATGCACCCACTTCTTATTGATTGGAAAATCTAAACTCCTCAATTTACTTCAACTTTTCATAATCACAGGTCCAATATCCTATGTTCTTATTCATAACTGAGACTTTATTATCTTCTTCTGAAGGGAAAGGGACCATGAGGCTTGGATTAGAAATACTTACGTGCAATGTAGATGTTTATGACTGATCCTCCCAAAAGACAACAACACCAAAAGGGAATCATTATGGGTGGAGAAGTGGAAATCTAAATATGAAGACCTCTAATCCTAGCTCACTATGGTGACCTAAATGCAAAATGGAAAGCTCCAAAACTAAAGTATAACAAATAGGTGTAAAAATAAGTGACCAAGTATATATCTAATGTGGTTGCTTATGGGAAATGACGTTGACCATGGTATAAATCAAACCCGACACCATCGTGCATGGGAAATGAAATCGACCTTGAGGGAAACCTAAGGTCATGAGGTGGAAAAAAATGGAGATGAAATCCAAAGAATAAATGGGGGAAATGAGGAATGCCCAAGGTGACTAAAAGAAGAAATAAGTGCATGAAAGAGTGTAAGAAAGTGGACATAGTGAGACAAGTACACATAATGGGTATAATGTGTGAAGAAAAGGAGGAAATGAAACAAGGATAAGAGAACTATGGTATAATAGAAACATCTCTAAAATGTTTTTTTCTAACCCACGTGACCAATTTTGATCACACCCCAATCTTAGGAGGCCATTTTAGGAACTTACTGGGAGGAAATACATCTACAATCCCTACATAAGAGAAACGACTAGAAAGCATCAAAGATTAGGTGTATCCTAATTTATGTAGTTCCATAATCCCTCCTAGAATATTGTTGACGACATGCTCGATAGAGAGGTGAGATAACATGAATGGAAATATCTATTCTACCATTGAGGCCATGTCAAGTGAGGTATGCCCCATAGTTGGGTGCCAAGTATTAGTTCTATGGGGAACACGAGGATTAAAGGGACTATAGACCGTTATAGAGGCAAGGAAAAACATGAGAGATAAGTTTTCGAGTAGAGAGAGTAAAGAGAAGTAGGGCACGACACCATGATCAACAAATCAAAGACACGGATGATCATATATTTCGTCCTAGATGCATATAGTATGACTTATGTGATGTAGTTGCCTAAGAAAAGAGTAGAGGATCTCGAGGGGATCACAAATGATTTTGTGCCTTGAGATAGGTGGGCATAATTGATAGGAGTATGTACGCCAATATATGATGATGACATGTCACTTTTGGGAGGTTGGGAAATGAATCCATCAGATTGAGAGACTTAGTGAGCCTCAAATCGATTAAGGTAGATTATTTTGTAGTATCCTTAAATAGAAAAGATGGAGGATATTCTAGGAAGTCATTATTATCTTCATAACTATGAAACATGTACGAGATAGAAAATAAAAAGGAAGAATATTTAGGACAAGAGTAGGATTCACTAGTTTTGATATTGTTTTCTATATGTAAATAATGCACATTCAAGGGGTGAATAAAGAAAGTATATGAATTTATGTGATCTCAGTGCTCTCTCCTGTTATTGTAGCCTAATTGACATCTAATAAGGTATGGAAGATTGCAATTAGGATGATTGTTAATGTTATTATATTTGTAAATGAGATTGTCTTGTTTTAGGAGGATATTAACTTAAGTATGAAGATAGTTAAGATAAATGAAATAATGATGATGTGGTTGGTTTGATTTCTATGTTTTCTTAAGTTTTTCAAGTACATATTTATGTCTATCAAGAGGAAAGGGATTGAATATATAGTTGTAGTTCATGACATCTACCATTTACTTCCAAACTCGGTTGTGTTTTGTTAATTCTCATGGTTTTCCTCACCTAAAGCTTATTGTAGGGAGGATATCATGTGTCCATATATCTAGGATATAAAAGAAGAAACTTGAACTTAATCCCCATGAAGCTTATCCAATAGGTAAATGAGTCAAGAAGGGTCTATATGATAAGATATCTAAATTTTTACCCTATCAAGTTATCTAAAACCATGTTTTGGCGTTTCAAAAAGAAAATATTACTATCTCAGGTGATAAAGAGTCTTTATAGATAAAAAATTGAAACAATTGACCTAGGGAGGGTGCTTTTCAAGATAAAGGAGGTTTCAGGGAGTTTTAGTTCCATTAGAGCAAGATCTATGTGATGGTTCATGGGTATACAATAAAAACCCATCTAGACCTAATTAGGTCAAAATTTAAATGGTAAACTAGGAAAAATCTACCTAAGATTCAATTATTAAACTTAGGAGTCTTTTTGAGCTCAAAACCAGTAATTGAAAATGTTGACAATTTTTTAGAAAGTGATCCTATTAAAATTTAGACTTAAATTTGATCAAAGCTTGACCTACTAGACTAAATCGAGAAAGTTTATAGAGGAATAAGGAGAGACTTGTGTAAAAGGTAATCATGATCTTATCCAGTCTAAAATGTTATGAGAATAGGACTGTCAAGGTATTTAAAATTTGATATTCCTATGTGTATATGAATGATTATATGTTCTTAGGTATGCAATTGAACAAGTCCTTGTGGAAGGATCAAAAGGATCTTGTGTAAAAGAGTAATAATGATTCTTTAGATTAAATTGTCATGGGTAAGTGGACTGATTAGGTCAAGTAAATGGTGATACATCTTTGCACAAGTTGAATGGTTCATATTTTTAGTCTCATGGGTAAAATTGTAGGTCTATTGTTGATTCTCTTTATATTGAGTGTCTAATAGAGTGAATTGGAGTTGTGAAAAGAAGAACATGGGCATCATTACTTGAAGTAGAATTTGATGTTGAGTTTGAATCATGAAGTCCTCTAAGTTATCGTAAATGATTTGGATACATCCTTGTAAATCAGATCATGTAGTGAAAAGAGAGTCTTCAATTTGTTTAGAGATCTTAGTGAGAACATCATGGTGTATATCATCAAGGGATGGAAGAAGGGAGAAGAAAAACTAGGTGAGATAGAAATGATGGCATGAAGGTCCATTTTGTGGTGATGGAGGAGTTTAGGCCCCTCACTTTTGTACACAAGGAGAGGTTTCTTAGATTTGGTGCTTATGATAAATAACTTGACAAGTATCATTTATATGTGAGAAAAATTCGTAATGAGAGAAATATATTGGTGTAGATAAGGTTGAGTGGATTCTTTTGTTGATCTCTCCTAGCCTCCACTTTGATTTTCTTCATATGTTTTTTTGGTTGGTGCTACTAATCTTAAATATCATGCCCAAGAGCTTCAAGTCATGTGTAACATGGTTCACATATAGGAGGGTGGGGGAAATAATGGAGAGAAGAGATGGAGGTGATCTCACAGATGGAATAGTTTTAGAAACATGTGGAGAAATAGAAGGGGGAGGAGAAGGTAGATATGTCACAATAGGTGTCGCGAGAGTAGAGGATCTAATCAAGGGAGCATGTTTTGGCTCAAGCATTAGGTTTATAATCAAAGGAGTATGGTTATAGAACCTAAGAAAACATAAAGTGAGTCAAGTCCACCATTTGAGGGGCTAGAGTGGAAAAGAGTAGAGAGACAAGTTGAGAAGCATTGAACAAGTGAAACTTGTCAAGGTTCCTAGAAAACACCATTGTAATAGCTTTATGATTTTAGTTGATTTTTGTAATAGTCCTAATAGTGGGAGTAGTATTTGTAGATGTCAAGGTTTTATAAATTGATAAAAACTTACATATGTGTTTTGATTTGTTATGTGTTATAATGAAATTCATGAGTCCATATATTCGAACAGTTCTTGCTACCTTCGGGAGTTGTGAGGTTTATAAAATATAGTTTTGTCACATCTAAAACTCCTACAAATGTCAATAAACGATAAAAAGACCCCAAAACCTAAACAATGACTATTTCCTTTCCCAAAATAGATATCGATTATAGATTTTAAACCCTAAAATCTTTAGGCGAATGTTGAAATCTGAAAATATCTATGTACTAAGCGTGATTAGAATATGAAACATTATCTTCTAAATCGTGACTAGTTCCATAAGGTGTAGAGTGACCCTAATTTCAAGTACATTTACTAAAACAAATTTAAAGTATAAGAAATAGTTTAAAGTATAAAGATTAATAAATGAAAAAATTATACTGATCGCAAACATGTTTTAGGCTAGGTAAATCGAGACATAATGCACTCGTGCTATAATGCGAGCTTAATTTTTGCTTTCGTGTTATAGTAAAAATATTCAAAAGCAAATTTTGGTCCCCCATCTCCATGCACATGCCCATTATAAAGGATACTAAATGGAAAATTTATAACACGTATGTACTTTTGGTTCGGTGACTACAAAACCTAATAACCGAGAGAGCGAATGCGCTTTTGGAACTACGTACATGTTTTAGTCAAAATCACATGTTTGTCCTATTTTGCCCTCATCTCCATGCACTTACTGTGATGAGATTGCTTATGCACCTAGTTGCTCTTACATCATGAAATATATCTACATGCTTATAGAAGCGTCTAAGTTAACATTATCTTGAAATATGCATTGTAATAGTTATTCCGCCATTTCTTTATTGATAAAGAAACCTTAAATCAAAAGAGAATTTGTGATCTTTTCTATTTCATAGAATTTATTTATTGTATAATATGAATGGAGAAGGTTAAACCATAATTTCTCTAGGAGATTTGCATCTATTTTGCCTTCAAACATAGGGATGTTTAGATTGACTTGTACCTTATATTGGGTGTGACCACCAAAATGTCATTGTAGAGGAGAGGGATTGTGAGTCATGTACATGCTTGAGAATTGGTAATTCACTCTTTCTCTTTCATGGCGTTCTTTCGCTTCTTTTTTTGTTATTTTTAAATACCCTCTATCATTTATTTGAGCACATAACAAGTTGGGGTTTATCAATGTACTCATTCTCCAAACTAAAGACATGAAGGAAAGTATGGATTAGGATCATGAATGTGAGTGGGCATATAAAGAGAGAGAGAGTTCACATAAAACTTCATGATAAAATGACTACATGCCTTTATACTAAAAGACATAGTGAACAACATTCTAAATGAAAATCTAGATATATTATATGCAGAATATATATTGAATGTCCTTGAAAAGTTGCACTTATGAAATGCCGTTGTTATAGTGGTTGCCTTCTAACGGTCTTTAAAAAGAGAGAGAGAGAGATGAGGAGGAGAGTGGAATTTATTCTTATTCCTAATGATTTGGAGTGAAAAGTGAATTATTATAACATAAGAAGAATAAACGGAGTTTTGTTAAGACACTCCTACTTTTCTTTTGTCCAACTGGATATATACTCTACCGCCCTTGAAAGGCAAGAATAACCATTTCTATTTAATGGATGCCTCCTCTCCCTGCACATAAATGTAAGAAACAAAAACCCACGCCTTGTCTTCCATTTATTTCAGTTTTGTTGACACCATGGCCACCGTCCGTTGCTTCTATTTTTATATGGAATTGTTGTTATTGGGATGTGTTTCGTGTAACGAAAACGGCGGGTGGAGCAACGCACACGCTACGTTCTACGCAGGCTTCGACGCCTCCGTGAGCATGGGTAATTATCATTACGCTAATTTGGCTCTATTTTTTTGTCATGTTACAAAACTAAAAATGCTGTTTTGCAGCGGGTGCGTGCGGGTACGGAAACCTGTACCGGCAGGGGTACGGAACCAACACGGCGGCTCTGAGCACAGTTCTGTTCGACAGCGGCCTCACGTGCGGCGCCTGCTTTCAGATCCGCTGCGTCGACGACCCGCACTGGTGTCTGCCCGGCAGCCCCTCGGTGGCCATCTCCGCCACCAACTTCTGCCCGCCCAACTACGCGCTGCCCGCCGCCCAAGGCGGCTGGTGTAATCCGCCGCGCCCGCACTTCGACATGGCCATCTCCGCCTTTCTCCAGATCGCCCGCTGGAACGCCGGCATCGTGCCCGTCCAATACAAAGGTGACCGCCGCCCCGCCGCCCCGCCGCCACGCCGCCGGGGTGCCGCCGCCATTTTTAACTCGATACTGAATTTGGGTGTTTTTTTTTTTTGCAGGGTGAAATGCCGCAAGGAAGGAGGGCTGCGCTTCACCATTCATGGGAATTATTATTTTTATCTGGTGCTGGTTACGAATGTCGGGTCGGACGGAGACGTGGTGGGCGTGAAAATAAAGGGGTCGCAAACGGGATGGCTTGAAATGAGCCGGAATTGGGGACAGAATTGGCAGTGCGAGGCGAATCTGATTGGACAGCCTCTTTCTTTTCAAGTCACGAGCAGCGGCGGGAAGACGCTGACGTCTTACACTGTTGCTCCTCCAAATTGGCAGTTCGGCCAAACATTTGAGGGAAAACAGTTCTGACAAATTCTTACTGAACTTTTAACTTGGGTACTGCTAATTTGGCGTATCAGAATGATCGGATTTTTCTTAACAAATGACGTTTGAGCTCTTTTCCGGTTTTGCTGGTCTGTACAGAAATCTTAGCGGTGGGGAGATTGGAATATTGAAACGGGAAAATTAAAATGCCTCTACTTTTGACTTGTTACCAAAAAATTATCCACTGCTTTTGACTTGTTACCAAAAAATTATCCACTGGTTTCGTTCCCTTTTTCTTTAATAGTAGAATATATCAAATGGGAATATGGAATCTTTTTTTAATAACTTGTAGATTATATTATACAAGGGGCAGGGAATATATTTTTCTTTAAAGTAGGAAATATATGAAAAACAAAGGCACATGTACGCTCCTATACAAAAGTTATTCCCGTTTCCACATTTGTTTTTGTTTTGTTTTAAGTTCAAAGTACTTTTTGATTAATAATTATATAATAATACACTTTTAGTCGTAGAAAGTTTAGAGGAATCACATTCTAGAATATGCTTACTTCAATTTAATTAAAGTTTTGAGAATACAAAATCAAAAGTTGTAATGCTTACATATAATTTTTTTTTTCGATAATTTTTTTTTATAAGTAACTACCATCAATAACGCAAAGGCCAAGGCATATAGTATTATGTAGCAGCAATGCATATGGTAGTTAGCGGAGGTAGAGGAGGGTTACGAAGTTTCCCCACAACCATTGTAACCAAGAGGATCTGTTATGTCAAGTATGGAATCCAAACCATAGTTCTTTTCTTCTTTTTTATTGAGTTGCCTAAATGGAGAAAGAGTAAAACCCAAATGAGGTAGTTTGTCTTGAGAGAGTGCCACCCAAGGGCCACACTTGTCCCCGCCACCAAACATTTCCACAATTCTTTCAATAACACACAATTCAAAGTTGGGATGTATAGAACTACTACGATTTGTCACTTTATTTGTCAAACACAATTAATTTTTGAAACAAAATTTAGTAATTATTTAAGATGAAATTAATCTATCAATGAAAAATCAAGGTGGCTTTTAAACCAAAAAATCTATTACTAAGCATATTTTAACTCGTAGATTTTTTGTTGACAACTCTCACAACACTAAAGAATATTTATTTGCTTTCTTTGTTGATTTCAAAAATGTTTTCGACACTATCTATAACATCACCGTGGTTGTGAACTCAAAAAGTTGGGACCATTCATTTTATGATTTTGGTGTAAGCCTTGGGGATCCCCTTTTGTCACTAACAACAAGGTAATGATAAAAGAAAATGCTTAAAAAATCCACTACAAACATAGTTGTCCTAAGTGAAGGTATAATTTCTTCAATTACTAGAGAGAGTTGAATGCTAAATTAGTATGTTGTACTTTTATTAAGTCATTACTAGGTGTAAAACAATGATCTTGGTTCCATCTAGACTTAGTGATATTTTCGGTTCATTTAGTTATCTTGACATAATTGTGGTAGTTGTAGATTGCATGTAGTTGTAAGTTGTAAGAGATGGAAGTTGTAATTTACATTTTGATCTTGTATAAGTGCCATATTGATTTCAAGTGGGCATACGATGCCTTAATAAACATGTAAAATACATCAAATGTTGCAATCATAATGTACAATAAACTTAACATTTAATATTATTGTTATGAAGAATAAAGTATAAGTTAATCAATCACCATAATCAATACCAATTAGTGTTAGGAACCAACTTGGAAAATATTAAATGAAAACGAAAACAACAAATGCAAAAGAAGTGAATGCTTAATGAATTTGTAAAATAATTTTGAACTTGCTTATATTCAAATATTGCATGTCTATCCGAGGGGACAACCTCCTTTAGAGAAGAGCTCATTTACAAAATGTAATATTGTTTCTCTTCTTTACAATATCAATATATAGGCATTACAATCCTAACCTTAATGCTAAATGGTCAACTTTACAATACCATAGGCATCTAAGATTCATCAAACCCTTAGACTCCTAATTTCAGCTCCACACACACAATAGACACATGAGATAAATGACAACTATCACTATTATAATATCAAATAATAATATTTTTGGTTAGGACCAATGGTCATAACATTCATTTCCATGTCGAGAAGCATTTTCCTCAAAGCTTGAGCCACAAAAACTAGTCTTGAACATGTTAGAGAGGCTCACAAGTTCCATATTTTAGTTACACGCCCTACCATTGGAGTACAACATCAATAATGCCACCGTTAGTGAGTAATGTGTTAACTTGGCTAGGTTAAACTCGAGTTCGAGGATGTTGAAGCTTTCTTCATCCAACATTGGGAGAGTCAACTATACATGGAACCTTATTCACACATGATGAATTTTATAAGATGGTGGTAGGTCCATCTTATACATTGAATGTCGATTTCATATAGCACTTGGTATGGTCCATAAAATATTAGACCTAACTTTTGATTTCCTTCTAGCTTCAAGGTTCAAGTCTTCTTGTGACACTATAGGCCCCAAAACCATATCCTCAATGAAAAGGTGTGTTATAAATGGTGTTGATTCATATGCTAATTCATCTAGTTTCAAGTGTAACACCCACTTAATCCACGTACAAAAGCCAAGATTAAACCCAATAATTAAATTAGGAAAATTTCGGAATAATATTTTTAAAGGGTTACAACAATATAACCACCAACTAGGTATAATTATTTCACAATTAATACTTCCACATATTCATACGGTTGTCGTAATTAAATTAACAAGTAAATTATTATTACTTCACTCCAATAATTAACCCTTGTGATTTATTAACCAAGTTACCCTTTTTATAATTACTTAATTTAATGAACCCTTGCAAAACTCTAAGGTCATTTATTAACTCATTTATCTATAGCAATAAAGGTCACAATTTAATCCTAGCACTCTAATACCCTTAAGTGGCCCCATTCACATATTACTCATACCACTTTAATTAATTCTCATTCCCACAAAATCACATCACTTAAAGTTGTAGGGTGAAATCTCATCCATTAGATTGAATCATTTTGGGCCCTTGGATTAGAAATACCCTAAAATCCTTATGAGGTCTTCTTATTCTTTCTTTACCCTAAACTCATTCATTTGTTCCATTTTGTTTTGTAGGTTTTGGGAGTATGGAGGCCATGGAAGGTTGCTCATTGTTTTGGATGGATACACACATTTGGAGGGTTGTTTTGCATCCCTCTTCTAGAGTTTGATTTCTATTTGCTTTGTTATTATTTTATTTATTTTTCTACTTTTTTGTTTACCCTATTTGGGTATGGGCATTTTGCCCCATTTTAATTCTGGTTCAACTTGTACACATCTATGTATACACACACACACACACACACACACACACATTACATTTGTTTAAAAACTTATTTTGGAGATACTAGTTTGGAATGGCGATTTGAAAAAAAAAGGTGGCCAAATTTATGTGATATTAGCTCGCTACATAGGGTATAACACATCACATAGTTTATAATGGGGCACGACAACCCAACAAATGGCGTAGGGTTTAAAAGTGAGGGGAGTGTCGACCAATCCACTACCACATTTTAATAAAATTTGGGTTGGGGTGGGGTCAATACTCCCCCTAACTCCACTAATTAATATAAATAAAAGCCACAGGTCGCAACCATCCGACCAAACCATTTAGCAAATTATATATATATATATATATATATATATATATATATATATATATATATATATATATATATATATATATTTAATATATAAATAATTATCTATTAATAATATATATATTTGTATTAATCCATTGTTCTATTAAATGAGTAATATTAGGGTTTGAACAAGTCTTAAATATGTAATTTTTAAATAATTGTAAAATGATATATGTATCTAAATTGTATATATATATTTCTTTTGTTAATTTTACATACAAATTATAAATTCAACCAATTTATAATTAACTAATGAAAATGTGTGTGCATATGTGTGTGTGTGTGTTATTTTATTTGTGTTGTGTATGTGTGTGGATAGTGTGTGAATACATTTCCCTTGTAAAAATTGATTATAGATTAACTCAAATCATTCCTTTTACATATACACAACTTGGAGAGAAAATAAGATATCACACACTTAAATAAATACCTTTTTCAATTTTAAGCTTGCCAACAATACAACAAAGAACTCAACAATACTTTCTTTATAACAACATCTTTATTTTCCAATAACACACATTGCAACTTTGACATATATCTAAAATTTGGAAAGTTTCATTTCCTTAAAATATACAACTTAAGCTTTTTTTTTTCCACTATAACATTATAATTTTGATAAATGAAGGTGACAAGAGCATCCTGAATAAAAATAGAAGAATTACAACCTTCCACTCCAAGTGGAAACATTATGGCCAAAATTTACAACATAGGGATTAATCCAAAGGTTGAAATAGAAAAGTCTCCTTATCAAGATCACTTTCCAATGTCATAGTTTCAATTTGACACTCCTTCACCTCTTCAAACTTTAAATCAAATTACAAAGGAAATGTATAGCGGACGCTCTCCACCCAACCTATAATCCAATAAGAGGATAATCCATCCTCCTTATTGGCCCTCAAGCCCAAACAAAGAACCATGAAGTGTGTAGGAAACTTGACAACTTTCACAACAATGGCTTCCACAAAACAACTCAACACTCATACAATCAACACAAGAAAAGCTTTTAAACACCAAACACAACAACACAAGCCACAAAACCCAACACATAGGCTTACATTCAAAGCCAAGGGAGAATAGAACAATGAGACCACCTCCTTATAGCTCCCAAATGAGTTAGGGGTTCCACCCAAAATACCTCCATGTGCACATCTAAACTACACAATATAACCCTTTTCCCTCCCAATGCATAATACACAAAGTATAGAAATTTATCCTTTTCACTCCCCATAGGTGGAACTCCCTACTCATGCTCCCTCCAAAAGCCTACAAAATTTCCTTTTCCCTCCCAAAGTGGTTCCATTTTCTATCTCCCACACATCTTAGGGCCATACTACACCAATCCCACACACAACACACACACACATGCATTTACAAAACATAAAAAAATAATAAAGAACAAGGTGTAGCCCTACCTTTCCATACTAGCTTCCACAATCTTGAATCCACAAGCTTTAATCATTTCCAAAACCAAGAAAGCACCAAATAAATCCTTCAAGCTCCAAGAAAGAATTCTCAAGACAAAATTTCCAAAAATGCAAATCAAGAAAAATGAGACAAGTAACCCCATTCCTCCAATTTCACACCAATAAATAGAAAAGAGGTGAGGATGATGAGGTGGCTCCATGTAGGATGCCACTTCATCATTCCTCCACTCCAACACAACAAGTCAAACCCCAAAACCAAGGAAATTAAATGAAAAAAGGTAAGGTTATGACATGCCCACATGCACACTCACATGCACCCCATACCTTTCAAGGAAAAATAAATGTGATAAGAAGAGAAGTGACTTTATTTTCCCTTTTACACTCAACAAAGCATTAAAATGGTCAAAATTAGCCCCATACTTCATAAGTATGGTTGGTAGATGATTATGAGAGACAAGGGACAAGGTTTACTTGTCCCACAAGTCTCAAAAAGTGCCCTCCAAGTCAAATTTCGGGTTTGGAGAGGGAGAAAGAGTGCACACAACACAAATGCAATAAATTTCATTCATCATCATGCACAAATCAAGAACTAACTACCCCATTTATTACCCACATGTCACCTCTTCTTTTTTAGTTTAAAATTTAAGTTAAATTAGCTAATTAAGACACATTAACAAGTGTTAATAAAGTGACTAAATTTTCCCAATTATTAAAAACATGCTCCACAAAATTAAAACACACAAAATAAAGAAAAGGAAAACATCACCACCCTAGGCCACATATATGAGGTCACCCCCATGGGAAACCTCCTAACCTAGCAAAAAATAACACAACACTCACACAAGTTGTCAATTGGCCCTTGCAAAACACACAACATCCTTCTTGGGTTGGTCCCCTATCCCCTTTCGATGTATAGTGATATAATTCCTTTGAAAACAAAAAAATACCTCTCTGGCCTCAAGGCCATATCAATATGTCATGGAAATCAATGCATATAAAACATCCATCATACAATCCTCAACATACATCAAGCAAATACAACACACACATATATTTATCAATTAACATCGTATAACATGTAGCTAAATCATTATCATCAAATTTATGAATTTTTTTATCAATTATTTTTGAAATCACTTAACATTTCAATTCTACTCTAGTAAATAATTTACAATCATCAATAATCCAATTTCACATTCTACAATAATCATGAAATTCCTATATCTACTATGACTCCTAACTACTAGATACACTCAACAACATATTACCGATCCCTAATACCATCATATTGTTAGCAATTCACAAAATCAATGAGACCACATGGTTAGTCCAATACTCAAATATACTCAATACGTCAAGAATCCAAATGTTAGTATATAACAAAGTGACCATTCTAGATCATCATCATATCCTTAAATGTCCATCAAGGTCCACAATACATCCATATAGTCCAAAGTAACAATCAAAACACAATAGTAATCATGATGTCCCTCATATCTTATTAACATGCTAACTAAAATATAATAATAAGGTCCATGTCTCTAATCAATCAAAATTAAAATCATAGTATAATCAAGTGTCGAAGAGGAGTGGGCATTACATCCCCCTCCCCTTAGATTTGACTTCCTCTGAAGTCACGGAAAGAGGTAGGAAACCAATGCATATGAATAGAAGTCACGCCTTTTCATGGGATTTCTTTATTTCAAAAAAAGTGGGTTCTAGAACCCAAGTTTGGTCCAATGCTATTCAACAAAGAGAAGGGAGATTGTTAGGCACAAATACTAAACCTCCTCCTCCAACAAGGTTACAAATTTTAATTTTACAGAGTAAACTCTACGAGGTTAACCAAGTTACAACACAGAGCATTTAAACAAGAAATTTCCAATGGAATCCCAAAGAATAAAACCAAGGTCATTAAAGAAGAACATGAAGGGTTACGCACATAATGGGGTCCATGTAGTCACACATGGGTGCAACACATGAGAAAAGGGAAGGTAAAACCTCCATTTAGGTTGAATTATACTTCAATGTTCATTATTTTAGACAAGTTTTAACAACTACCAATCATGACCCTCAATTTTGCATGAGAAAACACACCTACTCATAGGTCTAAAAATTTAGGACCACACAAGATGAGGTTTAACAACAAGGAAAACACCTAAATTAGCAAAAAATGTTTACAAGGATGCAAACTATTCATTGGAAGAAACTTTTATAACTCAAAAGGATTCAATTAAATTTTCATGGTAATACTAAGCATAATCTTGGCCACAAGGTTTCTATAACTTAAATTTGTACTCAAATATCGAACACACAAACACTAATCCTGATTTAGAAACTTAAACACTTAGATAATATTTCCACTTTTGATGATAAGTAATATTTTCCCATACTAACATATCAACACAAGAGACACTAATCACTCTATATAAACAAAAAATGGAATTTATTTATTTTAAGTCCTACCCTAGCTCAAAAGAATCTTAAAAATGATCAAAATATAATATCATAACACATAGAACACTCAAGAGAGCTAGAGAAAATAGGAAACAAGAGAGGTCCAACTAACAATTTATGAGAGCAACACACAAGACATTCTTGTAGAAACTTATGAAGAAAAAATTACACCATTCTCTTCCTTAAAGGACAAGGGGGACAACATCATGGTTTTCCAAAAGGAAAGAGGATTCCAAAATTCCTTCCATATCCTTAACATATGTTGCCTAAGCTTTCCACTAAGCCTAGGTCACCAATGACCTATTCCACACACAAGAGAGGGTGCCTTTCTTAAAACTAGAGATATAGACTCACTCTAAAAGACCACAAATCATACACTCATCAAGCTAAGAGGAAACAAGGGTATGATGACCCAAAAAGCTCCAACAAGGGGAAATCACACACATTTATGTTCAAGGGAGTAAAACACAACTAGAACACATCACTATCAACAAGGTGTTTCATTAATCAGGGTAGGCAGACAAGACCTAAAGGTTCAAATAGTTTCCCACCTTTGGCATGATGGGATGTAGGGTCCATCAATATGAACATAACAATTAATTCATTCAAAAAGGTGATAAATCTTTATGCATACCTCTAAAACTTCACACTACCCAAAGAGAGGTCCAAAAATGACCTAGCATATACTTGTGTTATAACATTTTACATATGTTTGTTTTGTTTGATAACAAGGGGTATGGAAAGTACTCAACCATATCACAACACCAAAATCTTAGGCCAAAAAAAATGAGATTAGATATCTTACAGTAGTTCAAGGGAACCTTTCAATTAGTTCAAACTTTTTAGATTATTGTCCTTTATAAATTTTAGGGCGTGCAAAAAAGCAATTTATACAATCAAGGTTTTTTATTTATACATTCTACTTGTGTTCAATCTCATAAAATTACTCATTCCATAATCCAAATTATAAGACATAAGTTATAGTTACATTCACTAAGCATATTTCTTATAAGTTTTCTTAATTAATGCATTCCTTTTATTATGATATCCATATCTTGTGTCATTAAGGATCATCACCAATGTTGACATGATACCTCACCACTCTAATTAGGCAAAAAACTATTCATTTTACTTTATGGAGGGTAAAGAGGATTCTTTGTAATTTTCACATAGTTTTTTTCTTTTTTTTTTTTTATTTATTCTATTAAGCTACAAAGCTAGAGTAAGGAACCATTTTCCTAATGTTCCAAGTTTACTTATTAAGTTTCAAAATTCCAAGCCCCTCAATTAGAGTTCTAATATGTTCAGGTTTATCACATTACTAATTTAATTTTAAAGAGTAGGAAGAGTCAAACATATCACATTATTAATTTTTATAGAAACAAGAGATCATTAACCAAAATGGAACACACCAAGTTTACAAAGAGTTTTCCAAAAAAAAATTACATGCATCATGCATCCAAATGGGTCTCCAAGTATCAATAGAGTTATGATGAAGATGCACATTAGAGATATAAATTTTTTTTTTACAAATTCAAGGAGTTTAGATTAGTATGAGGGAAAAAAAACAATTTTATGGTTTAAACTCAAAATAGGTTCACTATATAAAAAGAGAGAGTTTCCAAAAAACAAAACTTATACCTCACAAGATATCATCAACCAAACAATCAAGATGAAAGGGGAAATTACCCCATGGACACCACACTTCCTCATCAAGAGGACATCAAATACCAAGAGGATGATCAAATTGACTTACTCAAACATGGCCTCTATGGCCAAGAGTTATAGCCTTAGAAGAAAGAGCATGACATAAACACATAGCTAAGATCGGAAACTTAAGACCTATAAAACAAAAATCTCTAAGAACAAGGTCCAAAAAGGACCCCAAGGCATCCATATCTATCTCAACATAACTCAATACTAATAGATTATAGTGTGGTATACTTAAACAATTTAAGAGGTTAAGACAAGGGTAGGTCTATCTATGGGTCATCGAGAGAAAAAAACACACTTATTTAAGCACAATGCCCGAAGGGGCTTAAGTATAACCATATTTACCCAAGATACATATAGTCCAACTATCGATCTTTTCTAAAATAAAACAAGGGAACCACGTTAGAACTCAAGTATGCCCATCGGTGGACCATCACATCCAAACAATACACTATCCACTAAAACCTATAATCATCCAAGAGTTAATCCATCCCTAACATAATCCATAAGTCCATAGTGAATAACACATCTATTTGATGATGAATCAAAAATCCTACCAAGGTGAAAAAGAAACACAACCATCATCAAACTACCAACTATACACACATGACACAGAGAACTCTCTCCCTAGAAAGGTTGAGTATCGAAAGAGTCACTCCAAGGTCCTAGACACAAAAACCCCACCACTCCAAAACAAAAAAGACATGACTTGAAGCACCTAAGAAGACAATCAAGACACCTAGGGTGTACCCCATATGATGAGAGATCACAATACAAAAAACAGTGTAGAACCAGCTCATCAATCAAAGACAAGAAAAGGATCATGTAACATTCTTGACAACATTTAGCCAAGTGGCCATGAGATAAATGAGCTCGAGTCACCAATCAAAGGTAAAATCCAAGAAATCTTGGAAATCAAAGAAAATGGCTAAGTAGCCACATTGCAATCCTTGAAAATCTTGCAATAAGATAAAAATAACAAGAAGAGCCTTAGAGCTTCTCAATCAAATCATAAAATAAAATTTGGTCCTTGATAAAAGAACTTAAGTTTATGAATATAAAACACATGAAATGTCCACATCACATTCACTTTGCAGCCCTTCATGGGCCACCGGTAGGGGTACTATACATCGAGCTCAGATCTAAGAACACACATACAAAACTGGATCAAATGTGACACCATGTCCCGATATCTACTCTCCCATATGGGGATTAAGTCCACAAGTGAAAACAAAACCAACTCATCTAACCACTGAAGAAAAAGGGGAGCTCTAAACAACTAATCAACCTCTAGTTTTCCTCCAAACTGACCCCCTAAATGCTACCTCTAGCACTAATCCACAAGAGTTGCACCACACAAAATAGCACTCCAAATAAGGAGGGTCTCTATGGGTCAACACATCACACATGTCTATAACCAAGAGCTAGGAACCCAATAACAACATCTTCACAAGGAAACCAGTTCCTATCACTCAAGAAGTTCACAAGAATATCAAACTAAATTAGCATTTTCGTTAATCGGGTTCGACAAGATGCCCACTTAGGTGAGTACAACAATCCAAAATTTTATTATTATTATTATTATTTTAATCCTAGAGGTTCAAGTGTCCTAGGTTTAAGTTTCGCTAACTGGTTGTCATGTTCCCATGTTTTCCTAGGGTCCAAGTGTTGAACCCATGACTTTGATACCAAGTGTAATGCCCACAAAATTCCATGTTACAAAACCACATTAAAGTCTAATAATTAAATTGGGAAAAATTTCAGAATTTTTTTTTTTTTTTTTAAAAAGTTAAACAATTATTATACCATTTCCCAATTTATTTTTAATTCATTTCACAATTAATTCTTCCAAATATTCATAAATTCGTAATTAAATTAATAATAATTATTATTCCAAATTTATTTAGGTTTAATTCCCTTAATTATGGTTTAATTAATTAAATTCCATTACTTTTATTCAATATTTTATAATTAATTTAATAATTACCCATAGTTTTTTATTTAATAAATTAATAATTATTTACCTTAAATTATTTTTAAATTAACCCTTTTTTATAAATTTAAATTTTTAAAATGTTCAAGATTTAATTTTAATCTACAAAATTAAACTTTAATACCCTTAAGTGGCCCCATTCAACCAATTACCCATACCCTTTTTAATTAAAATTTTCATTCCCACAAAAATCACATCACTTTAATTTGTAGGATTTAATATCAACCATTAGATTAAATCATTTTGGGCCCTTGGATGTTAGGTTTTTAAAAAACCCTAAAAATCCTTATGAGGTCTTCTTATTATTTTTTTTACCCTAATCATTCATTTTTTTTTGTTTTGTAGGTTTGGGATGGATGGAAAATGGAAGGAGGCATTTATTTTTGGATGGATACACTCATTTGGAGGGTTTTTTGCTTTTGTCTTTAAATGGATTTACCCTATTTTTTTTTTTTCCTTATTATTTTATTTTTTTTGTTTATTTTTTTTTTTTGCATTAATTTAATGTATTTTATATGGGAATTTTATGCCCCATTTTTTTTATTATATATATATATATACACACTATATATACACATATATATATATACATTATACATACACATATATATTTACATATACACATGTACAATATATATAAACTTAAACATACACATATAATATATATATATATATATACACACACATTACATTTAATTTATTAATGTGTATGGGTGTTATATATATATATTGTGTTTGTAATTACAATATATAAATATATATATGAAATATGGATTTATGTAATACACATTTATAATACACATCAAAAATATTTAAAATGTTTTTGGGCATAAGTGGGTAATCTCCCATACATAACTACTTATATGGGGCCATGGCCCAAAAAAATATTGGCAAATTTATAGGGGGGGGGTGTCATTTTTACGTAACCCCACCACTACCACATTTTAATATTATATATTTTTATATATAATAAATCAGTTGACATTACCCAACATTTATTAGATAATATTTATTAAAATATATATATATATATATAATATATATCATATAGGTTTTAATTTATTTATAATTCATTTTTATATTAAATTTATAATATATATATATATATATATATATATATAGAAGTTATATATATATATTATTATATATATATATATATATTATATATATATATATATATATATATATATATATATATATAATATATATATATATATATATATATATATATATTATATATATATATATATATATATATATATATATATATATATAAATATATATAAATATATATATTATATATATATATTATTGATTATATATAGTTTTATATTATTATTAATTAAATATATAAATATATATAGTATATATATATATATATTATATATATATATATAATATATTTTTTTATATATTTTATTTATCATTTTTCTTCTTTACATATTTAAAAAATATAAAACATATAAAATATGCTAATTAAATAAATGAATTTTTATATTTTAAAAACTATATATAATATAAATGGGATTACAAAAATAAATTTTTCCTAATGAAAATGATTATATATTAATAAATCCTTCCTTTTAAATATACAACTTGGAGATAAAATGAGATAAACACACTTAAATAAATAATTTTCAATTTTAATCAAAAAAAAAAAGTTTCTTATAATAAAATAACTTAATTCATTACATGACAACTTAAGCCTCTTTCCTTTCAATATACATTTCAAATTTGAATAAAAATAAAATCAAATTTTGGAGAGTTTCATTTTCCAAACAAATATACAACTTAAATTTTTCTCCTTTCCACTATAACATTACAAATTTGATAAATGAAATTTACAATAACTCTCTTTAAAATACAATAATTACAACCTTCCACTCTAAGTGGAACAATGGGGTCAAATTTACAACATAGAGATTCTTCCAAAGGTTCAAATACACAAGTCTTCATTTCAAATCATCTCCCAACTTCATAGCTTCAATTTTGCACTCTTTCAACTCTTCAAATTTTGAATCACAATACAAAGAAAGGGGAATAGGTGCAACACTCTCTGCCCAACCTATAATCCAATAAGAGGAGAAGTCCATCCCTTATTGCCCCGAGCCCCAACCAAAGAACCATGAAGTGTGTAGGCAACTTTGACAACTTTCACAAAATGGCTTCCACAAAACAACTCAACACTCATACAATCAACACAAGAAAAGCTTTTTAAACACCAAACACAACAACACAAGCCACAAAACCCAACACATAGGCTTACATTCAAAGCCAAAAGGAGAATAGAACAATGAGACCACCTCCTTTATAGATCCCAAATGAGTTAGGGGTTCCACCCAAAATGCCTCCATGTGCACATCCAAACTAAAAAATATAACCATTTTCCCTCCCAATGCATAATACACAAAGTATAGCAATATTTATCCTTTTCACTCCCCATAGGTGGAACTCCCTACTCATGCTCCCTCCACAAGCCTACAAATTTTCCTTTTCCCTCCCAAAGTGGTTCCATTTTCTATCTCCCACACATATTAGGAAATACTACACCAATCCCATACACACACACACACACACACACATACATTTACAAAAATTTACAAAAATAATAAATAAAAAAAGAACAAAAGTGTAGATCCTACCTTCCATACTAGCTTTCCAAATCTTCCAAATCCACATCTTTAACTTTAATCAATTTCCAAAAACCAAAAAGAACAAAAAATCCTTCAAGCTCCAAGAAAGAATTCTCAAGACCAAAATTTCCAAAATGCAAATCAAGAAAATGAGACAAGTAACCCCCATTCCTCCAAATTCACACCAATAAATAGAAAAGAGGTGAGGATGATGAGGTGGCTCCATGTAGGATGCCACTTCATCATTCCTCCACTCCAACACAACAATTCAAAACCCCAAAACCAAGGCAATTAAATTAAAAAGGTAAGGTTATGACATGCCCACATGCACACTCAACATGCACCCATACCTTTCAAGGAAAAAATAAATGTGATAAGAAAAAGTGACTTTTTTTCCTTTTACACTCAAAAAGCATTAAAATGGTCAAAATTAGCCCCATACTTCATAAGTATGGTTGGTAGATGATTATGAGAGACAAGGGACAAGGTTTACTTGTCCCACAAGTCTCAAAAAGTGCCCTCCAAGTCAAATTTCGGGTTTGGAGAGGGAGAAAGAGTGCACACAACACAAATGCAATAAATTTCATTCATCATCATGCACAAATCAAGAACTAACTACCCCATTTATTACCCACATGTCACCTCTTCTTTTTAGTTTAAAATTTAAGTTAAATTAGCTAATTAAGACACATTAACAAGTGTTAATAAAGTGACTAAATTTTCCCAATTATTAAAAACATGCTCCCAAAATTAAAACACACAAAATAAAGAAAAGGAAAACATCACCACCCTAGGCCACATATATGAGGTCACCCCCCCCATGGGAAACCTCCTAACCTAGCAAAGCAATAAAACACAAAACTCACACAAGTTTGTCAATTGGCCCTTGTTGCAAACACACAACATCCTTCTATGGTTGGTCCCTATCCCCTTTTGATGTATAGTGATATAATTTCCTTGCAAACACAAACAGAAATACCTCTCTGGCCTCAAGGCCATATCAATATGTCATGGAAATCAATGCATATAAAACATCCATCATACAATCCTCAACATACATCAAGCAATACAACACACACATATATTTATCAATTAACATCATCATCGTATAACGTAGCTAAATCATTATCATCAAATTTATGAATTTTTATCAATTATTTGAAATCACTTAACATTTCAATTCTACTCTAGTAAATAATTTACAATCATCAATAATCCAATTTCACATTCTACAATAATCATGAAATTCCCTATATCTATTGTAACTCCTAACTACTAGATACACTCAACAACATATTACCTGATCCCTAATACCATCATATTGTTAGCAATTCACAAAATCAATGAGACCACATGGTTAGTCCAATACTCTGAATATACTCAATACGTCAAGAATCCAAATGTCAAGTATATAACAAAGTGACCATTCTAGATTATCATCATATCCTTAAATGTCCATCAAGGTCCACAATACATACAGTCCATACAAAGTCCAAAGTAACAATCAGAACACAATAGTAATCATGATGTAAAATTGTTTGACCATAAATTTGAGGGTGCTATGATGAGATCATTTTGAGACATGTCCCATATTTATTAAACAATTTCCACTTGAAGTTAATTGTGAAAGTGGGATCGTAATATGAGACAACGGAAGAAGGCATTACAACCGAGGAGGGAAATTTGGTCATTGTATAGTTGTGCCACTCTAGAAACATTAAAAGGTTTATCTAATGAGTAGAAGTGTCCATAGTTGTAGAGGTGGTTTTCAACCACCACAAGGATTGTTGAATTCCATTCGTATTTGGGAAACTTTATAATCAAGTCCATGGAGACATAAGTCCATATTATAGTGGGGATTGGTAGTAAATACAGAGTGTTCGTATCCCACATAGTCTCACCTTTATGGTGCTGACATACATCGAATTCCACTACAAAATGTTTGATATCTTATTTCATGTCATTCTATAATAAGGTTATTTTGACTTGTGCATGTCTTTAGGAACCTATAATTCCTCATAAAAGGCGATGCATGTAATCCCTACAACATTGAATCACAAAGAGTTGGATTTGCATAAATCACCAACTATCCCTAATAATGTAGAATGATTTCCTCCCAAGAGTAACTCGACTTAAAGCTATAAGATCCTTTTGATATATTAAAAGAATGGTTGAACATGTTTGTCATGTTTCCAATATTTTTCATCCTTCTAAACCAATTAAGAATTTATAAATCACACAATATCCTTTGTTATTTAAATCTATGTGATAAATCATTTTCTAACCCATTGTCTTTTCCCTTCTTCTATATATATTTTTAGTCACATCCCAAGATTTATTTTCCCACTTTCATTGATCTAGAAATGATACTCATTGTTCAAGAATACTTCATGATATGATGATTTATCTTGATGCAAAACCTTGTTCCAAAGAGATTTGGCCATATGTGATTTAATACATGGAGAATGGCTAGTATTTCTTGTTCATAAGCTAATTTGGATAGATTATTACCCATCATGAACTTGGTATTAAATGCCAATTATTTTCCTTCTTGCATAAATACACGCCAATTTTGATCCTTGAAGAATCAATTTCAATGATGATCATTTTAGATAAATCGAGCATTATAAGGACTAGGGTGGTACATATGGCTTGTTTGAAAAGGTCAAAGGAATTCTCATTTGGTGAAGACCAAGAAAGTGCATTTAGTCATAATGACATTCGTGAGAGCTACAATCTTAACATACTTCTTGAAAAATTCTCGATAATAGATGGTAGGACCTAAAATCCCGATAATTTTGAGGGTTATAAGGTTATAGGTTTTGGCTAAGTTCACATATCTTCAATTTTCTTAGGATCCACTTTAACATGACTTTAAACCCTTTGAATAAGATGATGGGGCCAAGATATTCCACCTGTATAGTTCTAAAAGAACACTTGGAGCACTTGGCATATACCTAATTTTCAATGAGGAGCTACAAGGTATGGTCTAATAGATCTAGATGTTATTCCCATGTATTTTTGTAGACAAGTATGTTATGGAAGAAAACCACTACAAAATTATGAAGAAATGATCAAAAATATGGTTGATTAGGCTCTAGAATGTTGAAGGTACACTTGAGAGGCCAAATGGCATCACCAAGGGCTCATAGTGGCCACCGTGAGTCTAAAAATTTTACTTAGGTACTCTTTGCATGTAGGAGAATTTAATTGTAGTGAGACTTCAGATCTAACTTGGAGAATAAATGATCCCCATGCCCCCATGCGAAACTCATCCAAAATTCATTAACCATAGGAATGGATCATTTGTCCGGATCATCATCTTATTTAACATTAAAAATCCACACACAACAACCATGAACCATATTCTTGTGAATAAGGAGCATCAAGAGGAATATGGAATTAATATTTGTGGAACAACCGTGAACAACCCCTACACACAATGATTTTTTGACCATATTTTCAATTTATGTTTTCTGCATGTCGAGGTAATGATATGGCTAAATGTTTGGTGCTTGAATCCTAGGAACTAGTTGTATGACACGATCATGGGAGCATTGTAGTGGTAATCCCCAAGCTTTGGAATACGATTGTGAGTGCTTATGAATAATTAATTCCAATTATATGAGTTCCATAGATGTCCTTATTTATATTATGTGAACTACACATATTTGATCCACCACACCTACATTACCATTTCTAACAAACTTAGCTAGGTGGCAAGAACTAAAAATTTGAGTGGTTCATGCTTCCTTTCATATTAAAGTGTATTTTTTCCCTAAAATCGTGAATTGCATCCATAATTATAAAAATTATCATAATGATGGGACCTTAGGATCAAATCTACTTGGTTCCCAAGATTATATCACGACCACCTAATGCAAGTGCTAACACATTAGATTTTAGCTTGTTTCCCCATTTAGACATGAACATTCTGACATTTCCATTACAAGCTAGTATTCCGTTGTTAGATATTATCAACTCAAAACTATCACATGGATACACATAATAAGCTTCCTATTTTTCTATAGCCAATGAAGATTGAACTAGTAATAAAATTTGAAGAATCCCAACACTTTTGGGGTTGTGATCCTCTACAATGCGAGCTTTAAATTTTTGGGGCATGGTTCTCACTCGAATACTTTTATATTTTTACTCATCCTATAAGATGTCATACAAATTTGAAAATATTTCATATATGGAAGGTACCTCAACATCTAGGACATATTTTGTTTGTTTGATATATTAGCCATGACCGTATGTTTCATCAAAATCATAACTTGTTGAAACCATTTGGTTCAAAGTGAGAGGCCATGTCCTCTTGGGTGTATGAACATTAGTGGTCTAGTGATTTGATTTGATTTTATTCTAGTTGAGATGGCCAAGGATTCCTACCTTGTGATGGTTTTTATGGATGATGTTGGGTTGTATTTTTATCTTCGAATAATTTATTCAATTACAATTTTTTCCATCAAAGTGGTATGTTTGATTTATTTTAATTTGGATTTGAAAATTTCTTTCAATCCATTGATAAAGATTTAAAAAAAAAAAAACCTTGTCGAACCCTTTTTTCAGTTGGATACTTTTTCAAATTCAATTTGGTAATTGAGAAAAAGCTAATTTTCCTTAGTTTACTTAGTGCACCGCAAAGTCCTCATATTCACTAGAACCAAATTGGGTGATTATATGTTTCATAAACTTAGCCCATATGAGCATATTATATGTCTTTTCCAACCACTAGTACCATTGAATGGATTCGTGTTCTCAATTGAATGAAGCTATTGATTTTTTTTTCCAATTTTTGGGAGTTTGATGAACATAAAAATTATTCTACTTTATATAGCTAGCTTAATAGATTATCACCACAAACATTTGGGAAATCTAATCGGATTTTAGCAAAATTTCCTAGAATGTTGGTGGTTGTTGTGACATTATCGTATTGTGCTAGACATCTATCCATTGTGGATGCTATTAATAAGACCTCTATCCACCGTGGATGGAATTATATTTGGCATTTATCCATATCAAATAACTTTCCAAGTTATTCATGAGATCCAGTTTATCCAACTTGGATAGTTTCTCAAGTATGGTGGAGTGGTCAACTACATTGTTCTTATGCCCTTTAAAAATTTCCAATGAACCTTCCTTGTCTTGAGAGTTTCAACCCATAATTTTTATATTCTTAACACCAAACCGATTAGACCAAAATACATTGGTTTATGCATGGTAGGAAATAAGTGGAAAAAACATTCTATACTTTTTTATGGACTCAATTGACTACCCTATGGGATCAAATTCCATAATGTTTTTAATCATTTTCTCCTCAAAACTACATCTTCAACTATCCCGAATCTATATTTTGTAATTTCCTTTCAAAAATTCTACTACTAGTGAATTTATTACAATTAGGGTTATAATATGGAGGGTTGGATATAACATGGATATATGGGTTATTTGGTTTGTAGGCTCCCAAATATACTAATCTCATTTGTAAATAATTTCCACTCAATGTTGTAGGAACAATCAACAAGGAGGATTCCACTATCCTATATCCCACTATGTTATTTATGGGGTACGATGCAAGTAATTTATTGGGGCTAATTGTTTACCTATGTACTATAAATTATAAATGGCCAACATCGCCTTGGTCCAAGTATCCAAAAATCCTATAGAGTGTTCATATATAGTCAAAGATATGTGGAAGGTCGAGTATGTAAATAGATGTTGTTTAGGATCATTTGATGATGGGTACAATATCACATCACTTTAGATATAGACATTTTAAGCTTAGCAAAAACTCGATACTTTTAAAAGGATATTTTCTAACCCATGATATAGGGTTTATAGATAAAAATGAAAAACTACTTAGAGGGAAAACAAAATTGGTAGATTTGGGTAAGATATATTTGCGCCACTACTTTTTACCACTTTCTAATCACCAAGATCCATACTTGATGAAGTGAGAGAGTATGGTTCGCAATCATAGTACCATCAAACCTTGATGCTAATGTGGAGCATAACCTTAGAAAGATATCTAATACCACTTGTTATGAATCTTCTTGAAAAATAGTAATTGAAAAAGAAATAACATTATACAAAAGAATTGATTACTTAATAAACTCAAAAATAGATTAAAACTTTATTAAATTCATATGTTATCTTTGAGGATGAACCTTCTTTATGGTATACCTAGCAAATATAACCTCATTAATATTTTCCTTACAATATCAATATATCAAATTTACAACCTCTACCCTAATGCTCAAAGGTCAACCTTTTACAACAACACACACACTCGAGATTCATTAAAAATCCTAATGTTCAATGCTTGAACCCACACATAATAAAAATTTGAGCTAAATGAAAACTATAAATTTTACAATGCCAAAATAATAATATATGGTTAGGACCGAGGTCCACACAATTAGATTATAATTTTAAAGATACTAAAAATGACCATGAAATATATAGTGGAAACGTGCCCACTAATGTAGAGTGATTTTGAAATGAGGGATATAATTTAAGAACTTTACTAGTAATGGAAGAACCACAGTTTCCTAGAAAACTTCCCCAAACAAGAAATAACCATTTAATGATTGCAAAAACATATGAGAGCCAATGAAAGAGATAAACATGTGAAAGTATTTTAATAACTTCATGCAATTCTATTAATCGATTTGTAAAAATAGTATAGAATAATTATATATCTAACTAATTCAGATTCAATAAATATAAACAATTAAGAAAAGTAATATAAACTTATGTTAATTAGAAAACCTAGAGAGAGTTATCTCGCACACGTTCTAGGATTAATTGCCTATCCTTAGAATTATGCATGGATTTATATCCTGAATAGAATTACTTAGTTTCTCACAATATTTATTGCATTAGTCTAAAATACATTATCAGCTCCAAGTTTTGTTCCCAGAAGTTTCCATCACCTCAATCCTCGTTTGTATGGGACCACCAAATTGTTTGGTCCAAAACTGGACATTCTTCCCCAACCACCCAATTATCACTTCTCAATTCAATATCTTTATGGGTTGGTAATTTTCTCATGAGTTGTCCTTAATGTGAAATTAACTTACAAACCCCTATATAAGCAAGTCTAATACATTCATTTACTCACCTAACACTTTCAAGAGAGCCTATTGCAAAATATCATTTCTCAAGCACTCCAAGCTTCCCTAATTTCCTAAAAATCAGCAACACGTTCTAGAAGAATTCACTACACAAGTATGAATCATACTCAACCAAGCTATAGAGTTATGTTTTTGAATCTAGTGACCATCCAAGCCAAGTCAAGCTAAACACGTCACACCATTGTTGCATTATCAAGAAATGAAATTACCAAAGCTAGTTTACACACACACACACACACACACACACACACACACACACACACACACACACACACACACACACACACACACACACACACACACACACACACACACACACACACACACACACACACACACACACACACACACACACACACACACACACACACACACATCACACGATAGGTGGAGAAATAAGCGTGGTTTAAGAAATATTTAGAGTATTGCCAATGTAGGTGGTGTATGAATTTCATTTCAAACCCAACCACCGACTTGTTTGTAGGGTCTCTTACTAATGATTCAGGTTTGAAGCTATTTCACATCATATATAGGGTTTCATACATGTGTGAAACCTAAGATTTTATGTTGAAGCATATTTTTGAAGGTCACACAAGAATATAAATTATAGAGTATCAATAAAATGAACCGATAAAAATAACTCTCCAATTAAAAACTAGAATGTTAACACAACTATTCTATTTTCTCAAAGTGATCCAAACTTGGTGAGCCATGTGGATGCTAAAAATAAGATCAACATTTCCGTTCAAATATTGGAAATGAAGAGATGATTAGCAATAAGAAGATTGGGACGATTCATGAGGAGCCATGGCAAGTGCTACAAATCTGTTATACCAAATAGAAGAAATCCATGGTGGCAATTAATGGCCGATGAACCAACTCGCTACACTTAATGCATAGGAAAAGAACATTACAAATTGTTTAAAGAACAAAGATAATTACTATAGTAAATCCAATAGATTTAGAGTTTGATGCATAATATGCATATCCTAGTCAATGAAAAGTCAACACGACTCCACCAAAGTTGTTTTTTCCTTCGATGTATTGTTGCATTCGACGAGCTCAATGCAAAAACAAAAATGAGAGTTTGGGCCCACAAATCTTGAGAAAAGTGTCATGGATGGAAGGATAGAGATGAACACCATACTTGGAAGTGAATGAGAGAGAGAGAGAGGGAGAGAGAGATAATTCTCAACGAATGGAAGGAATCTCAATATAGACCACTCTCAAATGAAAACAATATGATCAAACGTTTTATTCCTTAAATAAAAACGTTGATTTGGATTCAAAACTATAGTATGACAAAAAGGAGAACCACAACATAGATGTACATCCTCTACAACCAAAAAAATGATTTATTCTATAAAAAGAGAGGCTCTAAAGCTTTGATTTTCAAATCTCGGGTTGAATAATGGCTTATGGATTCTGGGTACTCTGATATCATGTCAGAGTGGAGATCTCTTTCATTAGGATCTATCCAACAGAGACACCATTATCATATCTTTAACATTATGCACAACACACTTAAATTAAGCACATATATAGATCAATATAATATCTTCTCATATTATTCATCTCAAAAATAATTACAAATCCCGATATCAAAATACAAGTGGGAGTGCCTATTAAATAGGTCTAAGAGGTGGTTGCACAAAAAAAAAAGATTTTTGTGAACCCTTAAAATAGGAAAATCCCCAAATAACGTGGGTCAAATAAATTCCACATATATGTGTGGATTATCTCCAACAATATTAAACAAACTCAAAAAAATAATCTTAAATCACGAGTTATTGCTAACGCTCATAACCTAGGCCGTATATAAACTAGCTAGATACATGGGCTTAGTGTGAATACACAAGTCCAACAATCTGTTAAAAACATAGAATATATATGGAACTACAAAATGGTTTCATATATATCCAATGGTTTAGCACCTACTTATTTTTGCACTCCAAATTTACGAGATTTAAGCAAATTGTATATCATTCCTATCTTGTACAATCATACAACACTACCACATTATCTTCCTTAGTCTGTAATCAAACAAGTGAATCATCTTTCATGTGTTTTCATCTTCTTAGAATCATTTATATTGTTCTACCTTGAAAATTACTTATATGCTATATTTTGATTTATGCATTAATTTTAATTTATTAAATGAATATATTACTAAATTTACTAAACCGTACTCCTATAAGTACATAAAGAACACATTAACCCCCAAACCATTATTTATTTATTTAGGGTTTAATCAGAGATAATTCTAAAAAATATACAACAAAATACCTAATATGATTCTTCTTGAAGGATGAATACACAATAAGAACAACGATTGTGCTTTTGATCAAAAGAGTGTCATTAATGAATTTTGTAACTTTCATTACTTGAAAATCTATCTAAAACAGTACCATTGGGAAATGAATGTAATGGTGACCAATAGTTTTTAGAGTTTTCAATAGTATATTAGGATAAGTTATGTCACCTATAAAATTTTAAGTGTGCTTTCTTACTTGCACCTTACATTTATGGTACTAGAAGTGTAAAATCTAAAGCGATGAAGTAAAATTGACCTCCCGCTTTATCAATTACCTATCAAAATGTGAACAACAAGACATGATAATGTTATCTAGTCTATTAACCTATACTAAACTCTCATACCCCATGATATGAGATTATTACACCGCATATCAAGAAAAATCAAGTGTAGTTGAATCAAGCCAAACATATTTAACCTAAGAGGAATGAATATGTTCACTCTTTGACCCTACATGGGCCGCAACTATGAGATCAATATGAAAATTAGAATGATTTTTCCTTTGGCATTACAAACTTAGAAATACAAATTATTGAACCTTTTTACTTCAAATTCAGCTTGTAAACTACTCTAGGATGTCTTTGGAAGATTTAGGATAATGTGTAATACTTTTGAAAATAATCTATATTGTGGTGATATGTTGTGTTAAATGTGTTTAGGTGATAATGACCTTGAGGGTGGTTTATATAGTTAAGTGACTATTCATTAACTTCTCATTCAATCTAACCCGAGAATCAAACCTAGGATAACCTAATAAAAGTGCCCATGTTTGAAAAATGATTTTTTCATGTGAACAAATGACTACACAAGTGGGGTCATAAGTTTCGTGGACAATAGTTTCGGGGTTTCCATTTTTTTAATGGGGATTAGAAATCATGGATTGTAAATGGAGAATTATGCCTTTAGGAATATTAATGTTCTTGTAAATATTGAGAATGGCCTTAAAGGATTAAAATTGGCATCAAGAGGTGACCAAAATAATGCAAGAGTAATCAGAAGGGAAAGGTGTGATAAAAGAGTCAACTATGTACCAATATTCCAAGTGAGTTAAAGGGTTCCAACATTATGTCTCTAAGTGCCTCAAAACCATGTAGGGTATTTCAAGTATGAAAATTAGGTTTTCTAATTGATATAGTAAATTGAATAGATTATTATAATTTAGAATAATAAATACAACAAATACATATTCCTATTTTTTTCATGGTTACGATTTGATCAACACAACCTATGAAAGTATAATATAAAAATACTAAGTTTATGGATTGGAAAGATATCGCTGTTCTATGAGGTATATAGATGTGAATGTGATATGAAAATGTGTAAATGGGTTGTGTAGAGTGTTGTAAACATATTTGTAAATTAGGGGACCAAAATATGACCTCTAGACACAATCACCTTTTTCAAATAGGAGCACTAGATAATTTCATCCTAAGGTGGATAATTATATCCTTTCACATCGTGACTTGAAATAGAACTCCAATATCTGATGCACATGTTTCTTTGTATCTAGTAAATGTGCTTAAAATCTCACTATTGCACTTACATACCTAAAAATGGCTTCTCATTGTCTCGTAAAACCTCATGGTAAACACCCCCTGTGATGAGTTCTATTTATATAACACTTCTCCAAAGAGGCCTCCAACCCATGTAGTTCTCCTCCCAATGGATATGTGAGATTGTGCATAAGAAATGCAAATGAAAATCCCCAATAAGGCCTTTAACACTTGCAAATGAAATTTAGCTTCAATATTGGCACATTATAATGATCTAGGTAGAAAATGATAAAGTGTTCATATTTTAAACTTGCTTAAGTGTGCTCTAATGAGTTCATATTCAATAAAAAGGGTCCAATATTCCTTCATACAATTTTCTTCACTATGAGATCCATTGATTCCCCTAACAGGATAGGATGAATGTGTTTATATAGGTGACTAATGTAAATGATTTTCCATTCAAGAAATCCTAATTCAAATAATAATTCAAATAAGATAACTTGTTTGTTTGAATATTTGAATGTTATATGTATAATGGATAGTTTCATCAAGCTTAGACATATATGTGAAATGATTCTATCTGGATTTGGAAATCTCATCCAAGATTAGGATGGAACCCAATTAAAGACATGACATGAATTTATAGGAGTCTACATATATGTTTCATAAATGGTATATTGGTTTGAGAGGCGCTAACTCGAAAAGAAACTCGTGAACTAGTGGACTCGTGAGTGTGGGGATTGAGAAAGATGCATTTGAGCTAAGTCAATAAAAGTGTAAATGGGATAAAATTCTAAAAAAATTCTAAATGATAATTATTGAATGCCTTAGGACCAAATTTTGTGTACTAAAATTGACTCCATTTTAATAGTGATGAAAATTTTAAATTGAAATTATAAGGGAAAATAAATAAAAACCTCTTAGTGGGTATAGTGTGCACAATTTGATCAGGAAACCTACAACCATCTAGATCAGGAAACTTACTGTCATCTTTTGTGACAACTAGATTAGACAACCTACAATCATATTTTATGACAACCAGAACACAATCTAGATATGCAGATTTTTTTCTAAGCTTGTCATCCAGATCGTGCAACCTACAATAATCTTTTGTGACAACCAGAGCACCATTTAGATATGCAGAATTTGGTCCTTCATTAGAAAACAAAACACATTGAGATTGACAAACACTTCATTTGGGATCTCATTCATGATTAGGTCATCGATTTTCCTCACTTTATTTGTATTATCCTAATCAGGATATTCTGCCTCACTTGGATTTTCCCTAAACTCATGGGATATGCTTTCTTAGGTGGACACTTGACTACACTATTCTAGGTGTTGGTTACAACTTGACTACACTATTCTAGGTTTTGGTTACCACTTGACTACACCATTCTAGGTGTTGGGTACCATTATTATAGGTGGAGATTGCCATGATTCTAGGAGGAGGTTACACTTTCACCTCATAAATGTAGATATCTTACATTATTTTATTCGATTGTATTGAGTTGGAGCTATTTCTACATTATCACAGCTTATATCTCTTGTATTTTTTGTAATTCGCAGATATTGTATGCTTGCTTTGTTTTATCTTAGAACAATTCACATCTACATCATTCACCCATGCATTCTTCAAACCATCAAATATGTGGTGCTTTTCCAATAAAACTAGAAAAGTAGATCTTAGTAGAATCGTTTGCACCTACCAGAGCGTGAGTGAAGGAATTAGGCAACCCGATACTACGGTTGATTAATTGGGTAGATTTTTTTGACACATGGGACCATTTCTCTTTAAGTGATTACGTCACTTTTATGAGATTGTAAATGCCTTCAAACAAATAGTCTGATTTGTTAATTATCTCGTATTTATTTTAACATAAATTAATTAGAGTGTTATATCTTTTAGAGGTCTCGGATATGTATCTTCATTATATATAATATATTTTAAGAAAAATGTTCGTTTAAATACATATGGGTAAGGGTCTATTTTTGTTTCAATTAATTTTTAAAAATGGGTTATACAATTAATTAGTGTATTGTTTAAGGGTAACTTAAATCTTATGTTTATTTTTACAATGAAAATTGAAAATAGTTAAATTCATTTATAAAATTATTTCAACATATATTTTTTAAATGAATATGAAAATTTTACTAGGTTAGATATATGGAATTTTATTCCGCTAAATTGGTTTAGGACACATTTCTAACCTCATATCATTTCTATTAATCACGCACATGTCATGTTCTCTTCCAAATTTAAAATTGTATCTATCTACTACTAGCATCTTTTCATTGGAAAGGAACCTCATAAAGAGAAAGGTTAATGGATAACTTTGGAGAAAATAATTTGTAATCAATGTTTTAGTAATTTCACCTTTGAAGGCATTTGCACAAATAGAAATCCAAAGCACATTCTAACAACCTGTCAGTGGCCCATCTCGATCATGTTCATCCACACCCTAGCGTGTATTAATGACCTCAGATTGATCACTGCCATCCACGTCTGTGTTTTCAATTTATGGAGAAATTTAATCTCTAATCGCCTAACATTATGTCTCGTTGTTAGCCTTGTTGAAGCTGATAGAAGTAGACATGAAAACGTCAGAAACATAATTACACTCCAACTGAGTGAACCCTCCAAAAACATGTCCCCATTGCAAAGATTTCCTAGTGCCCCTACAACATATTATTTCATAATCACCACCGACCGAGATCATTCCTTCTACAACGCTTCCATATTAAAGTGTAGGCTTCAACCCTCAAAAGTATTGGATTTTTGGCATTTTTTATTTTGGCCACTTAAAGCATAAATTTCACTCATGTGGATAATGTAAGCGAGATCTAAATGATATAGTAGAGCACATATAACGATGTTATTTGGGTACAAACAATTTAATCCATGGAGTAGGTGCGAGATATGCAGTAGTTTTAATTCCGACCTTTTTATTTTTGACTTTACATTCACGTATTCACCTTATCTAGAAAATAAAATATCATGCACGGAAAAAAGTTGACACCAAAAAAAAGTAAAATAAAAAATAAAAAATATCGATTGACGGATAAAAATTTTGTTCATTCATATGTCCATTCCATGTAGGGGCTCAATTATCAATGAGTGTTCCTACATCACCTACTTTTCCTACAATTACTTGAGTTTGAAACTGAAAGGCGTGCCTACAAAATGCTACAAGAAACAACTAATGTGGTTGGGATTTGAACTTGGCCCCTATTGAATTCTTGCCAAATTTTTATTTTGGCCCCTTTCCACTTGCATTTTACTCACGTGAATAATGTGCATGAGATAGAGACAATTAAGTGGAGCAACAAATAGTAGCTATTAATTGGGTAGAAATAATCTGCTCTATGGAATATGGACATACGAGTATTTAATTCCCACATTTTAAATTTCCAACAGTAAATTCATGTCTATGTCATACATATCAAATTAAATGTCGTCTAATCAAAGCCTTCGCTTATGAAATTAAAAATATATCTCGCTTGATTGATGATTAAAATCTACATTTCCTCAAACATATTGGATTTTTGGCATTTTTTATTTTGGCCACTGTAAGTGTAAATTACACTCATGTGGATAATGTGAGTGAGACCAAAACAATACAGTGGAGCACATATAAAAGATTTTATTTAGGTGGGAAAAATCTAAGTTGCGGAATAGGTGTGAGACATGCAAAGTTATTAATTTCTACTAATTTATTTCCAAATTTGTATTCATGTCATCTCCTTATCTAGCAAATTAAATGTCATTCACTCAAAAAAACTTGACGCCATATTAGAGTACAAGAATAAAATATAAAATATCAAACGATGGATTAAATATTCTTTTCATTCATATGTCTATTCCCTAAATGGGTTCAATCATCGATGAATGTTCTTGCATTGCCTATTTATTTGCAATTACTCAAGCTTAAAACTGATAAGTGTTCCTGCAAAGTGCTTCAAGATTCGACCAATGTGGTTGGGTTTTGAACATGGCCCCTATTGAATTCTCACCAAATTTTTATTTTGGCCCCTTCAATCTCGCATTTCACTCACATGAATAATGCACATGAGCTTGAGATGATTAAGTGGAGCATATATAACATATATTATTAATAATGCTCATGAGTTTGATATTATTAAGTGGAGCATATATAGCATATATTATTTGGGTAGGAATAATCTGCTTCATGGAATAAGTGTGGGAGATGTGAGTATTTAATTCCCACCTTTTAATTTCCAAAATTCCATTCATGTCTATGTCTTACCTATCAAATTAATCACCGTCCAATTGAAATCCTTAGTAATGCACGATATTGAGATGATTAAGTGGAGCATAGATAGAAAATATTATTTGGGCAGGAAAAACTTGCTCCATGGAATAGGTGTCAGACATGTAGGTATTTAATTCCCACCTTATAATTTCCAACATTCCATTCATGTCTATGTCTTGCCCAACAAATTAACCGATGTCCAATCGAAATCCTTGGTGCCACGAAATAATTTTTTTAGCAAACTTGAATGAAAGATAGAAATGCTTAAGTGGAGCATGGATAAAAAATATTATTTGAGTAGGAAATATTTGATCCTTGGAATAGGTGTGGAACATGTAAGTTTTTAGTTCACACCTTTTACTTTCCAACATTCCATTCATGTTTGTGTCTTCTCTATCAAATTAACAACTAAAAATGGGGGCTACAAATTGCTGCAAGGAGCAAGCATTGTGTTTCAGTTTTCAACCTTAGACCCATTGGTGCTCAATTTAATCTCACCCTGTTTGGTCAAAATTTCTCACCCGCATGGTCTGAAGTATTCTCTGTCTCCCTGTATGGATGTGTGAAAACTTTCTCCTTCATTTGGATGTCATTGTCAGTCCTTTCCTTGGGTTGTGGATCACATTGAGCCTTGGTATTATTTATAGTCTTCTCTCCATGGGGAATTTTTGTTGTTGTTGGGTGTCTTCCACGATTGTGTCTCCTCTATAAATCCTGTCCCAACATCCGTGGATACGTGGTCTTTTCTGATTGGATGCGACGGCGGGTCTATTTGGTGAACTTATCACTTTTGTCATAATTGTAAAAATGACAAATTGGTCCCGGCCCCAATAGTTTCTAATTGGCTATTCAAACAATATGAAGCGGAAAGGAAAATTTCTTACTTTAACCCCAAAGATGGACACGTGATGGTTTGAAAAGTCAAAGGTAGAGAGGCAGATTGTCGAGAGCATTTTGAAGATTTTTTCCTTTTTGTGAAAAGGAGCAAAGTTATAAAATGATCCACAACTCCGTGGGGGACAAATTAATGTCACATGTTTGATTCAGATTGAAAATTCAAAGCGAGGAGGCGGTCACTCGAGCACTTTGGAGTTTTTAAGTTGTGTTTTGAAATGAAGTATAAGTATAAAAGTGATCCACGACTTTGTTGGGGCCCACAAAAAGTTAAAAGTGGAGAGGTGGGTCACTAGGCATTTTGAGATTCTCAGGCCCACTTCAACTCAAATCTTTTCCACATGGAGTGCCCGCGCCTGTTTGGGGACCTGCCCTTGAATTTTACTTTTGAAGGAGTGCCGAAGAGGCACGTGGAGGTTTCCGTTGGCTCTGCTCATAGTTAGACTTTTCAACGGCCGATGCAGCTTTGTTAGACCAAAGGACACGTGGAGGGCCTGCACTCATTTAAGGATCTGCCTTTGGGTCTTACCTTTGAAGTTGTACCAAGGATCCACGTGGAGGCTTCTGCTAGATCTGCCCATACTTAGATTTTCAAGCGTCCAATGTAAATTTATTGGACCCTAGGCACGTGGCACCTTCCGCTGGTTCTTAAACCTTTTCAACAACTTTTTTGGTCTGAGACATGTGGAGATCTTGTGCTCATTTGAGGATCTGCCTCTAGGTCTTACCTTTGGAGGTGTGCTAAGGAGACACGTGGAGGTTTCCACTGGATCTACCCATACTTAGATTTTTCAAACGTCTGATGCAACTTTCTCGAACCCTAGGCACGTGGCACCTTCCATTGGTTCTTAAACTTTTTCAACCACTTTTGGCCGAGACACGTGGAGAGCCCGCACTTGTTTGGGGTCTCGATTTTGGGCACCATATCAAAAGTGCCGAAGAGACATGTGGAGGCTTTCGCTGGCTCCTCTTTTACATTGAGACTTTTCAATGGCCGAGGCAACTTTCTTGGGCCCAAGGCACATGGAGAGCCTGCACTCGTTTGAGGTCCCGCCTCTAGACTTCATCTTTGAAGTTACACCGAACAGACACATGGAAGCTTCATTAGACCTTCCCATGCTCTCGAATTTTAAAACCAATGTAGTGCAAATCTCTAGGGTTCGAACACGTGGAGGGCCTGCGCTCATTTGGGAACCTACCTCTAGACTTCACCTTTGCAGTTGCCAAGGAGACACGTGGAGGTTTCCATTGGCTCCTCTTTACACTTGGCCGACTCGGACTCGTAGCGCATGTATGTGGTATAATCCATGCGAGGACATACTCATTTTTGAGAGGCACGAATGTAGGTATCCATGCGAGGGCACTCATTTCTCAAGGTGTATTCTCAAAGGTGAAAAGGATTGCTTGTCAGATCAAGCCATATGGAGCCACCTGAGAATTATTAAAAAGGGGATTTCTTGCACAACAAAATAAAAGAATGATTAAAAATACTGTCAAAAGTTATGATATGGCATCCCTAGTCATAGTTGAGGGACTGAGAAACGTGATCAGTTCATGATTTATCCACCGGTAGCGAAAGGGTGTAAATATTTTAAGGGACATCACATGATTAATGCGGAACAAACTTGTAAAAAGGAAGGATTCTCTTGAATATTTCTTTTTGGGGGAAAATTTGGGATGAGTGAGAGAGTGAAATTGTATAAATGCAATGAGAATACTCTTACATAAGGGGGTTAATTTTTTTGAGAAAGTTTGAGAAAACCATTTTCCCGAGAGACCATCTATGAGAAACCTGTTTATTTTCCTGTGTTTTAGATTTAATCACGTCAAGGTGGTTGCAAGTGTACAACCATTGACAAGCTCTGAGATTGTTGAAAAACTTTCCCTTATTGATGAATCTAATGAACCTCAAATGAATTTGTGTTGATCATGAGCATAATTGTGTTTGCTGTTATTTAGAATGTTTTCAAATAGTTTTTCTTGTTCTTGTTGCAATCTTATGTTAAAATCTCTCGAGTCACACAAGATCTCATCCGTGTGTTAGTATTGTGGCATTTCAATTTCATTATGAGAAGAGCTTTCATCTGGTAATGAAATAAACAATTTAAAATCACTTTACTTTCACTATGTTGATAAAGATTGTTTGTAAGCCTATGAGTGTATCTTAGGCATGACGAACCAAGGATTTCTAATGTTTAATTGAGTCTTTAACATGAGCCTTTGTGTTGAATTCTTGAAGAATGTGTGAAACCGTGCATCTCTGGGCTTCCATTGATACACACCTTCTAGTTGAAGGAATATTTTGGCTATTTTGAAGCATTTTGTCTGTGAGTTTTCCAATTTTGTAAAGGTTCTCAAAGATCTGGTATAATCAACTTTATCTTTCTTAACTTCCCACCAAAAACTTCTCAAACAATGAATCCTACATGAACTACCCCTATTTGTACTATGTATCCACAAATGAACAAATTCCATTGCCAAAATATGTAGAGACAATCAGGTTTCAATTATTGTCTTTAGTAACCTGAACCTTGTCCAAGAAACATCTCCACTCTCTAGTGTGACAACTCGTGAGAGTTAGATTGTGTTGTATTGATCATATTTTCTCAAGGTTTTCATTAAAATTGTGCAAAGAAGGATCTCTTGATATCCTTCACCAACACGGGTTACAGAATGGGTCCTCTCACCTTGGTTGAAGGCACAACCTAAAGTAGTGAGGGTAGATCAAACCTTAGTGAGGTGTTATCCATTTCTCCAATGCCTGAGTGACAAAGAGTCAATTGAATCCCATCCCGCTACAAAATGACTCATATCATGATTCGTCTGTCTCTAAGCATCCTGCTAGTTTCGTGATGATTTCTCCCTTGCGGTAGAGAATCAATTTAGATACCAACACCAAGAGAAGTGGGAGAATCATTTTGGATACAACACCAAAGTGGCATCGTTCTGGGGATTATTTGAGCACAGACCTATTTGTGGTAACAAAACCAAAGTGGCACCATTGTCGAGGATTATTTGAACACAGGACTTATTTGTGTGGAAACAACACCAAAGTGAAATAGGGGCATTTGGGAGGATTATTTGAACACCAAGACCTATTTGTGTGGCAACAACACCAAAGTGGCACCATTTTTGGGACTATTTTTACAAATGCATACACATGCAAACTGGTAATGTTTCTTACATGATTTAAGTACAAATAAGTTGTTTAAATGTCATCATCCTTTGTTGAGATTTGTAAGATTTGTGCAAGATTACAAGTTCATTGTGCAAGTATTTCTAGTTTCTAGTGGTTATTGCACTAAATTTGCATCAATAGTGATAAATGTGGGTAAAGGAAGGTCGGATCTATTAAGATTTGTAGAAATTAAGCATTGATAGACACTTGGCAAGTTACTTATAGTGCATCTGCACAACTAAGGTGAAAATCCTTAGTGGTGACTCCGTGTTGAATTGAAATTTTGATGATTACTAGTGTCTTAACTTGTGTCAAGTGAAATTTTTCATTAATATTTGCAAAGCTAGAGGGAAGAAGGTCTTTCTTCACTAGGGACCCTACTAGGAAGTTATTTCTAGAGCTAGGAAAATCAAATTTAGAAGGAAACAAGTCTGGAAAGTTGTTGGAAATCAAGAATCAAAAAGGAGATATCAGTTTTGAAAGGTGATCAATCTATGGTTGAAGATTACCATACATCTTCAAGTGATTTTGAACCAAGTAATCTTTATATAAATTTGAGTTCTCCAACTGGAGAGGGGCCATCATTTGTGTCTGAAAAGTGTGCCTCTTATTTTTCCCCTGTTTCTTCCAAGGTTGATAGGGTTTTCCAAGAAGCTGAGTCATTAGAGAATATCTATTTTGAAAGCTATACTCCTGTGCTCCAAAGACCCCTCATTCCCTATCATTTTTTTCTCCTGTAAATCACCGCCTCAAGGCAATATGGCCCAACCTCCACCTAGACCTCCTTTTTGTCAACACTTTTGGACCTATAGATTTCAGAGGTATGGATGGATATCCTAATATGGTGCCACAAGATGTCAGAAATAGGTTGCCAAAATTTCAAGGGAATAATGCCATCATTGGTGACCACCATTTAAGACTCTTTGTCAATATGATGGAAGATTTTGAAATTGAGTTTGAAGACATGTATATGAAGTTGTTTATTCATACTCTTGAGGAAGATGCACGTGATTGGTACAAGGCTTTACTAGATAATTCAATAGATTCATGGACCGAGATGAAAATTCCTTTAGATTGCAATATGGGGATAAGACAGATCCTCAGGTTCCTTTTATCTGAATTTGAAAATATAAAGAAAAATCCAAATGAATTTCCATGATTTCAATACTCGAGTTTCAATAAGACCTTGAATAGGCTACCTATAATCCTAAGGCCAAGTGATGAGTCTTGTTTGATAAAATATTCTGATGCTTTTGATAAAAAGGTTGCTTATTACTTGAGAGATAAGAACCGGGAACATTAAGGTAGGATTTCACCATGGCCTTACAAATAGAAAATAACATCAAAGTAGTTGGAAAGCCTCCTAAGAGAGAAGGTGTTAAGTTGATCAATCTGAAAGGCCTCAATCAAAAAGGTTGTGGATCTGGAAGAGGTTGTAAAAACTTTGGCTGGAGAAGTTAAAGAGATATCCTATAAAATGGCCAAAGAAAAAAAGGGATAGGACAAAGTTCCTAGGGTTAGCACAAGCCACATGGTCAAGAGAGATTTGGAAATCATCCCAGAGGTGATCACATACCAGATGATAGAGGAAAGGGCCATGGGATCAGGAAATAAACAGCCTCAACCCATGGAGAATAGATTGGTTCCTGATCCTTCGACTACGGGGTGGTCTTTTTGTGGAGGAGGCCAATGTTATTGAGTGGTGTGATAGGTGTTTATTACCACACTCCCCATGTGATGTAGATCAAGAAGTTGAGGAAGAAGATGATGATGAGACATATGATGATCTGTGCATGATGGAGAGCCCCTAAACTCACAAGTAGGGGGCAACCTCAATTGAATTGATAAGTGCCAAGAACTGCTAAAGATTTATGGGATTGTGTCCACTGGGTATTGCCTCTTCCTCCTATTAATACTTTTGAAATTGATATGGTGCAAGCATTTGATCTACCTAATCATGATTTTGAATACTTAAGGGCCTTGATGATTAAAAAGTATGATGGAGGGATCCCTTTCAGAAGAGGACATGAAACAATTGTTGATGAATGCAGTAGTTGCTCAATGAGAAAGAATATAACACCAAAAGTAAGGTTGTCAAAGGGGAGGCCACAAACCAAGCCAAAATTTGAGTTCTTACCAATATCCCAAAGGAAACCCTAAGAAAGATACATCTGGAAAAGGCCTAATTACCCCAAATAAAACCCTGTACTCCCGCCATGCCCAGACTGAAAACTCCTATACTATCAGATGAAACTGTGAATCTTCCTCCTAATACTGCCCTACCCAAATATGTTCCTTGTGACATAGCCCAAATCTTGAGTCAAGATCAAGGTCAATGTTCCCATTGTTGAATTACTAGGATCCTGAGCATATGAAAAGGGAATTTGAATATTTGGGATGTAAAGAAGAAAAAATTACCAAGGGAAAAAGTGTTAATAATATAGAGGTTCCTCCATTATTATAGAATCAAAAATACCACAAGTATTGGAGGAACTGGGTGAATCATCTGAGGTGTATTTGGGAACTTCTCTGGTTGAATCTCAGCTGGATGTGGATCCATTTTTACCACTTTGATTATTAAAGATAGGTTGGTACATAACTGCATGTTTGATTCAAGGAGCCTCATGTAATGTAATGCCTCTTGAGGTAATGAATGAGTTAAATATCAAGGTAACAACTTTTGGGAAATGTACTTGCTATGGATTCAAGAGAAGTTTCAGTAGTTGGGTATGTCAAGGATTAGTAGTACTTACATTTTGAAACTTTTCCAGAAAGTGCTTAACCATGAATGTGGTTATTGTGGACTATCCTGCCAAATGGGGGATGTTATTATCCAGAAAATGGGTAGCTATCAAAATTTAATCAATTTCCAGGAGCTTAGAATACTGAAAATACTGGGTGGAAGTGTACAAATGGACATGTTCATCAAAACCATACCAATTGAAGGGAAGCCTTGTGAAGTTATATGGTGAGAAGAAAATGTTACATCTCATTGAGGACCCTAACAATGCTTCTTATGAAGTATTGTATGCAGACATCGATGTCAACAAATTTGTGGGTTATGCTGATTTTAAGGAGCATAAAATTGATGAGTGCAAGTATCCCATAGATTTTTATCTCCCCTGGAATTTGATGTTTGATGGAGGATGTTCTAGATCTCGAAAATGCACAGGGAAGTTGAGAAGCTCTCATGACTAGAAATCATTCCTCTGCAGGTACAAATAAATTTGATAAAGAAGAAAAATATATCTTACCAAAAGAGACATGCATTGATAAGATAGAGGAAAATAAACCTAAATATTTCACAAGGTTTACACCAAAGGAAGGTTAAACACCTATTTTGTAATGTGTTACACAAAGTGGTAGTCTTGTGTTTTGTTTTCGAACTATGTGAAGGAAATAATGAACACATGAAAGGGTTGGGAGGAAATATATTATTTTAGAATTTTTCAACCTTACCATAAAGAAATTTTTTTCCTTTCTCAAATTCTTGAGCTCCATTTATAAAATGAAGAGAGGGAAAAGGGAGAGAGATCAATTACTAAAAGTTTAGCTCCTCTTTTATAGATGCACTAGAGAGAAGAAGGAGAGAGGTAGGAAAATTTAATTTTAAATCAATATCGGAGCCAATGATGGTGAGAATTTAATATCAAATTTTGTATAAAAACTGTCTTAGATTGTATGGTTTAAGATGATTCTTTCTCATAGAGAAAAAATGGATGCGTGAATATTTTTCCCATTTTTAAGCTTTCCAAAATTCCAGTTTCTTTTCCATGGGCAAGGATCACGAGACCAAGCCAAAAGTTTAAATTTGTCGATTTATCTCTCAAGAAAGAAATGCTTGGAAAAGGCCTAACTACCCCAAATGTTGTGCTCCCTACAAAAATCTTGACCTAAAATCTATTTGTAAAGATCCTAAAATTTACTTTCCCCTACCTTTACTACCCTACAAAAATTTGTGTCGACAAAATTTTCCCAAATAATTGAGTTTTGTCAAAAAGGTCATGTTACCTATTGGTCGACATTTTTTTTACTCAGTGGATCCATTTGAGCATATGAAAAGGGCTGAATATTTGGGATTTAAGGAAGAAAAAGATTACTCGGGAAAATGTTAATAATATAGAGGTTCCTCCTATTTTATAGAATCAAAAATACCAATTGGAGGAACTAGGTGAATCATCCGAGGTATATTTGGGAAGATTTTTTTGAATTTCATGACTTATTGGGATCCAGTTTTACCACTTTGATTATTAAAGATGGGACATGGTACATAACGTACATGTTTGATTTTTGAAGCCTCATGTAATTTTTGTAATGCCTCTTGAGGTCATGAATGTGTTAAATATCAAGCTTGCTTAATGAAACTTTTGGAAATGTACTACTATGGATTCTAAGATTCAAGAGAAGTGCTAGTAGTTGAGTATGTCAAGGATTAGTAGTGCAATTTGGAAGCTTATCTCAAGGAAAGTGCTTAACCATGAATGTGGTTACTTTCCATTTGACCTTGACCCGCCAAATGGGGATGTTATTATCCGAAAAGTGGGCAATCTAGTAGTGTGGGTGGAAGCATGCAAATGGACATGTATACGCCACCATACCAATTGAGGAAACCTTGTGAAGTTATGCGGTGAGAAGAAAATGTTACATCTCATTGAGGACCCTAACAATGCTTCTTATGAAGTACTTTTTTGATTAGTGGGTTTGTTTGATCGAAATGCCTCGGTAACTTTTGTGGGTTATGCTAATTTTAAGGAGCATAAAATTGATGAGTGTGACAATATCCTGAGTAGATTGGTTCTCCTGGACTTTGATGTTTGATGGGGTTTGTTCTAGATCAGTAAAGGCACAAAAGATAAACCTCAGAAAATATGGCTAAGTAGCAACTTGGATAGAGAAGAAAAACAAGCATATGTCTAGTTGTTAAAAAAGTATCAAGAATTCTTGGCTTGGTTTAAAGAATGGTAGGCACTTGAAACATCTCCTTGATTGATTTCTCATAATCAAGGCACGCATCATTGTATAGTGTATAGTCTTTTAGTTTTTTTCTTTTTCACATTTTTCTGTTTTGGTTTCTCCTGGTCCTTGGTGACTAGTTCTTGTTGGTTTCTTAGTTTGTTCTTGGGAGGTTGGAAATTGTTTTTCTGCTTTGCAAGCTTTTTCTTGACTCCATTTCCCAATGGATTTTTGGCACATGGTCTGTTATTGTCTTGCGGCACTCACAGGAGTGCCCATCCCGAGTCGGAGCCATGATGTTGGTGCTCAATTTAATCTCACCCTGTTTGTTCAAAATTTCTTAGTCTGTATGGTTTGAAGTATTTTCTCTCTCGTGTATGGGTATGGATGCGTGAAATCTTTCTCCTTCATTTGGTTTCCATTTTCGGTCTTTTCCTTGGGTCATGGATCACATTGAGCCTTGGTATTATTTACAATCTTCTCTCTCGTGGGAAATTTTTTTGTTGTTGGGCATGTCTTCCACGATTGTGTCTCCTTTGTAAATCCTATCCCAACATCCATGGATACATGGTCATCTTTTCGATTGGATGCGGCACCATGCGGGTCTATTTGGTGAACTTGTCACTTTTTTCACAATTGTAAAAAATGCCAAATTGGTCCCATGGCCCCGATAGTTTCTAATTGGCTATTCAAACAATATGAAGTGGCAAGAAAATTTCTTACTTTGACCCGAAGATGGACACGTGGTGGTTTTCAAGTTAAAAGTTGGAGAGGCGGATGTCCATAGCATTTTGAAGAATTTTTTGAAAAGGATGAAAAGTTATAAAATGATCCGCACTCTGGGGACAAATTAATGTCACATGTTTGAGAAGCATTGAAAATTCAAAGTGGGGAGGTGGATCGCGGAGCATTTTGGAATTTTTAAGATTTTTTTTTGAAATGAAGTAAAAGTATAAAAGTGAGCCATGATTCACTGGGGCCCAATAATGTCAAAGTTTGAGTCAGCATTGAAAAGTGGAGAGGTGGGGGAGGAGGGCATTTTAAGATTTTGTTTCAACTCAAATATTTTCAGGAGAGGACTTACGCTCATTTTGGGATTCACCTCTATTGAATTTTAAGAAAATTTGAGATTTAAGAAGACAAAATGGAGGTTTCCATGGCTCTTCTCACACTCATAGAACTTTTCAAGGATGGGTGGGCCAAACTTTGTCAAAGGATGCATAATTTATTTAAGTGATACAACATTTGAAGGCCCATGGGTCTTACATTTGAACTCAGGAGAGCCACGTGGAGGCTTGCTCGTTTGAATCTCGCATAAATATTTCCTTTGGAGAGCATCAGAATTTATGGTTTCCACAATGGCTCCTCTCAATACTTAGACTTTTCAATGGATACAAAATCGTTGCAACTTTCTTGGGCCGGGACATGTGGAGGCCCGTGCTCATTTTGGGTCCTACCTCTGGATTTTACTTTTGAAAGAGTTGCCGAAGAGACACGTGGAGGTTTTTTCCTGATCTTCCCATACTTAGATTTTTCAAGCGTCCGATAAACTTTTGGACCATAGGCATGTGGCACCTTCGCTGGTTTTAAATGTTTTCAACAACTTTTCCGAAGGCGAGACACGTGGAGTCAAACCATGCTTGTTTGGGGTCTCCGCTTTTGGGAACCATATAAAAATGTGCCAAAGAGACACGTGGAGGCTTCCGTTGGTTCCTCTTTACATTGAGACTTTTTGGCTTGAGGAACTTTCTTGGGCCATAGGCACATGGAGAGCCTACACTCATTTGAGGTCCCTATTTAGACTTCATCTTTGAAGTTGCACCTGAAAAGATGTGGAAGCTTCCACTAGACCTTCCCATACTCTAAATTTTCAGCAACCAGTGCAACTCTCTAGGGTTCTGAACATGTGGAGGGCCGCGCTCATTTGGGAACCTACCTCTAGACTTCACCTTTGCAGTTGCGCCAAGGAGACACGTGGAGGTTTCCACTGGCTCCTCTTTACACTTGGCCACTCGAACTCAAAGTTTATGTGGATATAATCCATGCGAGGAAACTCACATGAGAGGCATGAATGCAGTATCCATGCGAGGGCACTCATTTCTCAAGGTGTATTCTCAAAGGTGAAAAGGATTGCTTATAGATCAAGCCATATGGAGCCACTGAGAATTATTAAAAGGGGATTTCTTACATGACAAAATAAAAGAATGATTAAGAATACTGTCAAAAATTATGATATGGCATCTTAGTCATAGTTGAGGTATGAGAAACGTGATCAGTTCATGATTTATCCACTTGGAAGCTTTGGGTGTAAAGTTAACATCATTTTCAAGGGAATAAACATGATTAAACAATATGTTGTAAAGAGGAATATTCTCTTGAATATTTTTTTTGGGGGAAAATTTGGGATGAGTGAGTGAGTGAAATTGTATAAATGCAATGAGAATACTCTTGCATAAGGGGGTTAAATTTTTTGAGAAAGTTTGAGAAAACCATTTTCCCGAGAGACCATCTGAGAAACCTGTTTATTTTCCTATGTTTTAGATTTAATCACGTCAAGATGGTTGCAAGTGTACAACCATTGACAAGCTCTGAGATTGTTCAAGAAACTTTCCCCTGTTGATGAATCTAATGAACCTTGAATGAATTTGTGTTGATCATGAGCATAATTGTGTTTGCTTTTATTTCAGAATGTTTTCAAATAGTTTTTCTTGTTCTGTTGCAATCTTATGTTAAAATATCTCTGAATCACACAAGATCTTGTCCATGTGTTAGTATTGTGGCATTTGCAATTTCATTATGAGAAGAGCTTTCATCTTGTAATGAAATAAACAATTTAAAATCACTTTACTTTCACTATGTTGATAAAGATTGTTTGTAAGTCTATGAGTGTATCTTAGGTGTGATGAATCAGGATTTCTAACATTTAATTGAGTCTTTAACATGAGCCTTTGTGTTGAATTCTTGAAGAATGTGTGAAATCGTGCATCTCTGGGCCTCCATTGATACACACCTTCTAGTTGAAGGAATATTTTGGCTATTTTGAAGCATTTTGTCTTGTGAGTTTTCCAATTTTTGTAAAGGTTCTCAAAGATCTGGTATAATCAACTTTATCTTGCTTAACTTCCCACCAAAAACTTCTCAAATGATGAATCCTACATGAACTACCCCTGTTTGTATTGTGTATCCACAAATGAACAAATTCCATTGCCAAAATATGCAGAGACAATCAGTTTCAATTATTGTCTTTAGTAACCCAAACCTTGTCCAGGAAACATCTCCACTCTCTAGTGTGACAACTCGTGAGAGTTAGATTGTGTTGTATTGATCATATTTTCTCAAGGTTCTCATAAAATTGTGCAAAGAAGGATCTCTTGATATCCTTCACCAATATGGGTTACAAAACGGGTCCTCTCACCCTAGTTGAAGGCATATCCCAAAGTAGCGAGGGTAGATCAAACCCGATATCACAACTATAAAGTTAAATACATATACCGTAGAGATTTACTATGGAGGAATAATTTGAGCCATGGCATAGGTGTGGGACTTACAAGTAGATAATTTACATGTCAAAGCATAATCCTCATATACCATATATATATATATATTTGTGTGTATAAAAAGCATACCCCTTTTCGTAAGTCATCATTGAATGTTGATCCCATCATGGTCGATGATTAGGGAAACCCTAAATGAGTTTCCACAACAACACATTTCTTACTTTCCTTCTCTCCTCCGTGCTTCATTCTTTCACCCACCCCCTTTTAGAAATCATTAAGAAGATGGGTGACATTTCTTCTCTTTTTGCAACCAAGGAACAATGTATGTCGTATTTGGGTTTGCAGGAATATTTTTTTTGTTGTAATTATTATATCATTGAAGGTAATGTTTATTAATGAATGACAACATCACAAATGTTGTTGAGGAATAACATTTTCATTGTCCTACAAGCTATAGAGAAACCCTAATCCAAAATACACATGAAATCGATACCTTTCCATGCTAGGTCCACTCCACATATTCCTATCTTTGTTGTATACCATGGAATGTGCATTTTAATTCCCTTTACATTTACATGTCCTCTACATACCCAATAAATTCAAGAGCTAAATTTGTTAAAAAACATTTTTCAACATTATTCAACCATTCCTATATTCTCGAGATATTTACGCAAATAGTTCAGATCGACATCTTATGCACCCCGTTTTTTCTACTACATATGATCAATAGAAATGTCATGAGGTTTTTAAAGGGTGCAATTTCAGATTGCTTCCCTATTCTAATTTCCTTGTCCTTGCACTTCTCCACCCTCAAAACCCTTCTTTTCACCAATCTTCCTCTCTCATTCTCTCTCCTCCAAGTTCATTTCATCCCAATATCCTCGTACATTTCACATGTGATTGCTAGTTATATGAATGTGTTCTTCATGCCTTAATTGTAAAATCCTCTTAAATTATTGTGTTATATCATGAACCGTTGAGAATTCAATCTCCTTTTGCAAAACCCCAACCATGTTCAATTTATTACAAAACCCATAAAAATGGGGATGTTAATGGGGTATGTATTATCACTCCATTATTATTGGGTCCCTTAAGTTTTGAAAAAAAATCATAAACAACACTCGATTCAAGTCAATGGAATGTATGCATCTTAACCCTTATATTTTCAAAGTGGATACAACAACTAGTATATGATAGAATGCATATCTTAATGCTTGAATTAGACTTTTGGCACTATAATGCCTATGAATTAGAATAGATCATGCTCTTATAACTTCAATATCACTCTTGTACAAAAGAATAACTCAATATATGATTTTCTCTTATGTCTTAAATGTATTAATGCACATATGTATTTATAGACTTTTTGAATTCAAATTAGAACATCGTTAACATGTAAGTCGACACATAATGGGTGGGAAAGGTCAACAAAAAGGGTGCCTAAATCAAGGAAAACAAGTTTGCGGTCAAAAGAGACTAAAAAGCAAAAGAACATAAATGTAGGCCCATTTCTAGCACAAACATTATGAAACTAGTTAAAATCCTAGATCATGCTAGAAATAATGGAAGAGAGAAACCCAAGGAAAAGGGGGAAACTAGGATCATCATAGATAAAAATAATAAACAAGGGGCAAATGCGATTGACACAAGAAGACAATGACAAGATATTTGAAGACAAATTGACTAAAGGGGACATCACAAAGAAACTAAGGCATAAGGCAATGATACAAAGTAACATGTGTCAATACGAGCCTAACTCGGACCAATAATCAATAAACACATTAATACTCCAACACCAAAGCAATCAATTAGTCGCGCACCAAGATTAGATGTCTTGACAAGATGCCATTGTTAGTCCTTTTAGATGTCCAAAGCATTTCATAAGCATTTTGATGTATGATAAATCTATTTGAAATAGTTATTGGTAAAATCTAAATGCAATGTTTATTTGAAAAATAAATATTTTAATTGTGTAAGTAATCTAATTTCTCTATCTTAATATTATTTTCTTTGAAATAATGTTATATTAATATTATTTATTTCTTTTTTGATAATCTCGAGGATTGACTACCCAAATGTCGTGGAACTTTGAAAAGAGTAAAACATTAACACAAAGCAAGAGCCACTAATCAATAGAAAATAACACTTTATGTCAATAGAACTAGGATATCTTAACCACGCAACCATGGCCGTTTATCAGGGAACATTCTATAGGCCATTAAATCACATTAGGTCTATGTTCTTGATGGATTTCCAACTCCAATTTATATATAAATATAATTACCGCCCGCTCTACAAAGTGTGCGCAGGAGTCCTTAGAAGCCGAGATGATGGTAATGTTCTTCCTTTCCCACCACTGCATTTTTTTATTTATTCTAGTAAAAATGTGGCTTTCCTCAATTTAATCTTTTGGAAATGGCCAATTTAATTTGGTTAAGGGTAGAAATAATATTGTGTTTTATAGTAATGACGGCGCTGAAGCAGGGCACATGTTACACCAGAACTTACAACGGGTGGAATTACGGACATGCCACTTCATACGCACAAGCAAATGACTTTGATACTACTAGTTTCTCCCTTTAATTGTTGGCGGTTTTAAAAAATATACTTTTTAAATGTAACAACTTTTCCTTTAGTAGGGTTTCTCTTCTCTCTTTTTTTGGTGCAGCTAGAGTGTGCATTTATGTAAACTGCACTGCTGTGGTATGGAAGTAACACGATGACGGTGAGTATCGCTAATAACGACGTGACGTGTGGAGCATGCTTCGAGATTCACTACGTGGATGACCCACATAGTTCTTGCTAGGCAGCCCCTTGGCGGTCGTCACGCCACCAATTTCCGCCATAGGTTGGGAAACCAAAAGTGTGGTGATCATAGGTGTAGAGGAAACAATGGCAAGTGTAGAAGTTTGTTGGGAAAGATTGTTGGAAGTGGGGATGTTGTTGGAAAAAGTTTGTTGGTTCCATTTTTGGCCCGATAATGGGCATGAAACAACAAAAAATAACTTATGTTGATTTTTAATATGAAAAACAAATCAAACATCAAAGTGTTAATTATCTTGTTTATTTAGAAAAGTGTGAAAAAGAAAAGAAATGGGCTCGAAGGGAACCTAAGAATCAACTAATATAAGGATGGTTTTGAGTTGTTTTTTCTGGCATCCTCGCTATACCCGAAGGTACATGAGGCTCAAATTAGTGATGATTACCGGTATGTGGCTTAGTATTGGGGCCTACCCCTTCACTTAACACACCGCAACAATAAGGGTGTCGATGCTTAACCTTTATACCGATAATAAAAAAATTCTTACACGACCCGAACACCATGGCGGCTTTCCTATTGGGTGATGAAATCCCAATAGTTCCACCTAATAGAAGATGTTTTAGATGTGTTAATTGATTTGTGAGTTTGGTTGTGCGTGGAAGAAGCACAAATGCAATGAATTACCTCTTAGTTAGACTATGTTAGAAAGCAAGCATGAAGGTGTTCTTTTTAAGTCCCAAAACAAAGTGTTATATTCACCGAGTTCACATAGACAAAGGAGAGAGAGAGGTGATGCAAAAAGAGAAAATAGGGACAAAATGAGGAATACCTAGATAAATGTTATTTTCCTTTTTAGTTTTTCAATTTAAGCACACATGTTGTTGATCTAAGCAAGCAAGACCTCCCAAAAGCACGTAAGTAAGCAACTCCAATCGCAAGGTTAGTAGAAATAAAGAGATGGCATATGAACTGAAATAAAGAATGAACTCGCCAAAAAGAAAGGGTGAGTCCCACCGGGTGTGCCAGAATGTTGTCGAATTTTCCCACTCCTATTTCAAGTTAATGGAAAGGAATACAAGAAAATAAGAAACTCCAAATGATGAGAGGGTTTAAGGCTACTTCTTGATATATGATGATGAAGATACGGGCGAAAAATCCTCTTCGCTACGAGCTCGATAACCCGCATGATAAAGAGAAATTAAACACAAAAAGGATTAGTAAATAAGATGGTGGGTTTCCGATGAAGTCGGGGTCCAGAAGTGATAACTTCCTAAGGATGGATGTCAACCCACTTTGATAAAAAGATAGATAAATGATAATGGATAGATAGGATGCAAATGTATAACAAGATAAAATAGAGATCAGAGATATGCTAAAGATACTAAGATGAAGATCAGATAATGATAAATGAAATAAATGAGACCAAACCCGATCAAGTCAATGGCGAATGGAGATCGACAGTACAGTCGATGGTGACCATGTAACATGATGAGCCAAAAATAAGTATAAAACATATCCGAACATGGTGATTGAATGTTGTAGAGGATCTGAATTTGAAGTGGGGATGCTTTGGAAAAGCAAAAAGGATGCACGGGGAAAATTGACATATCTAATGAAGATATGATAAATACTTGGTGGGTCGACGAAGACCGGAGCAAAAATACAAATCTAAGTCATCATATAGATGGATCTTAGAGACATGAGAGGATCAAGGTCAAGAGGATGGAAAATAGATGATAAAGAAGCTAGAAGACAAAAAATAGGTTTGATGCAAATTGGGTCGACGACGACTGGACAAGGTTAGTGATGATCGGGGGTAGATTTAGGGTTTTGATGGGGGTAGATGGATGACAAAGAGGATTGTGACGAAAGGGCAACGAAAGCTAATGAATATGTAAATCTCCAAGGTAACTAGAAAACCCTGCAAAGACTAATGAAAAAGGATGATGAAGCAATGGTAGGGACTCCAAGCAAGAAAATGGGCTTTAAATCTCCCAATATGACATGCAAGATCTTCAAAATAGCTCAAAGTTGATGGTTGCAGCTCCAAAGAAGAGAAAGAAACACAACAAAACTCGCAAGAAGACTTGAATTCTCAAAATTACATCCTCTAGAGAAGGATGGGTATGGGCATACTTATAGGCTCGACAACGACCTACAGTGGTCATTGTTGATCGCTAACCCTTGATTTGGGCAATGGAGATGGTGATCGGCTTGATGCGAAAAAGACCCTAAAGGGGGTAGATTAGGGTTTCATGCTCTTTAGGCGGGTTAGGGTTGCATATGGAGGACAAATGGTAATTGGAGGATAGAAATGCATTGAATGAGAATAAATGGGTGTCTAAGGATTATAAATGGAGTGTTTAGGGAAGTGTTTAGGATAATGGATAGGTTTAGGGTTAATTAAACGTGATTAGGGATGAATTAGGGGAATAAAATAATGATAAGGTTCATGTGTGATTAAGATAGGGAAAAGTGGAAATAGATAGGATAAATAAGATTTAAGAGGGAAAGATGAATTCAAATAGGAAGAGAGGTATGCACGTGCAAGATAACGAAGAAGGGGAGCAAACGCGGATGAGGGACAAACGTACTTCAAAAAATGGTGTCTACAATACCTTTATTACTAAACTACTTAAGATTCACTATTGGAGCATAGTGCTTCCAATAGGATAAATGATAATAAATGAAAACACTATCTAAGCAATAATAAAATAGAATCCATATTTCCCCTTGCTTTTCTCCTTAGACCCATGGGGAAAGAATGGGTTAAGGCCTTCAGAATTTAGCCTCCAAAAAGGGACATGACATGGGGTATGTATTGTACCCATTATTATTGGGTCCCTCAAGTTTTGAAATAAAATCACAAGCAACACTCAATTCAAGTTAATGGAATGTATGCAAGTGTCTTAACCCTTATATTTTCAATGGATACAACAACTAGTATAGACTAGAATGAATATTTTAATGCTTGAGTTAGAATTTTGGCCCTGTAATGTTTGCGAATTATAATAGATTATGCTCTTATAACTTCAATATCACTCTTGTATAAAGAAATAACTCAATATATGATTTTCTCTTATGTTTTAAATATATTAATGCACCTAAGTATTTATAAAATTTCTGAATTTAAATGAGAACTTCATTGCCATGTAAATCGACACATAATGGGTGGGAGAGGTCAACAAAAAGGCAAAAACTCGAGGGAAATAAGTTTGGGGTTAAAATATGCTAAAAAGCATAAGAACATAAATGTAGGCACATTTTTAGCACAAACACTATGAAACTAGTCAAAAACCTAGATTATATCGAAATGCAAGGGAAGAGAAAAATCTAGGGGAAAAGGGAAAAAATAGTATTATCGTAGATAAAAATAATAAACAAGGGACAAATGCAACCAACACAAGAAGAAAGTGATAAGAGAGTTGAAGAAAAGTCGACTAAAGGGGACAACACAAAGAAACTAAGACATAAAGCGATGACACAAAGTAACACGTGCTAATACGAGCCAAACTCAAACCAATAATCAATAAACACATAAATATTCCAACACCAAAGCAATCAAGTAGTCGCGCATCAAGATTAGGTGTCTTAACAAGATGTCATTGTTATTCCCTTTTAGATGTCCAAAACATTTCATAAGCATTTTGATGTTGTATGATAAATCTATTTGAAATAGTTATTGGTAAAATTTATATACAACGTTTATTTGAAAAATAAATATTTTAATTCATATGTGCAAGTAACCTACTTTCTCTATCTTAATATTTTTGGTGAAATAATGTTATATTGTTTTTTTTTAATAATCGTTAGGGATTGTAGAATACCCAATGTAGTGGAATTTTGAGAAGAGCAAAACATTAACACAAAACAAATGCCGAACCCTACTTAGAACAACACACGCCGAGACCTCAACCCACACTTGATATAAAATAAAATTACGAACTACTCACAAAAACAAGCAGAAAGAGTGATAAAAAAAAGGGCACTCAACTACCACACTAATCTAGGCTTAAGAGCAAAGTATGAACAAGAGAGGGCTACTTAATTCCCTTAGGGCATGGTCCCATGGAGGAGCTTGGGCTCCTATTTTCTTTGCGAAAGGTCCCATGCTTATTTTTAAAGCCAACGACGGGAAATAATAGAATCTAGGCCTAAAAAATAGGAGCTCCACTTTTTTGGCCCCCTAAACTTAAGAGGTCGGCGAGAGGAGGGGTGGGAGTTTCCTCATATAGTTTAGCGCTGATATAATCTAATATGCATTCCCGCCATTATTTTTTGGTGATTTTAAAGAGAAATATGATTTTATTTTTCTACAAATAACCATAAAAATCTAATGGGATCCTATAATATGTGAGCGGGTGTTGTTGAGGAAACTATTAAAAATCATGGGACCTTAAAACTGCTAAAATGCTCCTAATTTTTCTCAGCAGCACCAGCTGAAATATTTATGGAGCCCCCCTTCCATGGGACCATGTTCTTATATTGCAAATGCAGCCCCAAAATTATAGTTTTAGCATTTTAACGGAAAATAGCATTTTATGTCAATAGAAGTACGATATATTAACCGCGTAATGATGGCCGGTTTATCAAGGAAATTCTGCCGGCCATTAAATCCTGTTGGGTCCCTGTTCTTGATGGATTTCCAAATTCCAACTCCAAAAATATATAAATATAATTGCTGCACTGCTACAAAGCGTGCGCGGGAGTCCTCGGAAGCCGAGATGACGGTAATGTTCTTCCATTCCCGCCACTGCATTTTTTATTTATTCCAGTAGAAATGTGGCTTTCATCAATTTAATCTTGCGGAAATGGCCAATACATGCTGGTTCAGGGCAGAAATAATACTGTGTTTTATAGCAATGGCGGCGCTGAAGCAGGGCGCATGTTACACGGGAACTTACAACGGGTGGAATTACGGACATGCAACTTCATACGCACAAGCAGACGACTCTGATACTACTGGTTTCTCTCTGTAATTGTTGGCAGTTATTAAAAACACCCTTTTTAAATCTCGCAGCTTTTCCTTCATTAGGGTTTCTCTTCTCTCTCTGTCTGTGGTGCAGCTGGAGCGTGCGGCTATGGAAACCTGCACGTGCGAGGGTACGGTAGCAACACGGCGGCGGTGAGCACCGCGCTGTTTAACAACGGCGCCACGTGCGGAGCGTGCTTCGAGATCCGCTGCGTCGACGACACGCGGTGGTGCCTGCCGGGCAGCCCCTCGGCGGTAATCACAGCCACAGATTTCTGCCCGCCCAACTATGCCCTGCCCGGCGACGACGGCGGGTGGTGCAACCCTCCTCGCCCGCATTTCGACATGGCGCCGCCCGTCTTCGACCGCATCGCCGTCTGGAACGCCGCCCTCGTACCCGTCCTATACAAACGGTAAAAGCTTTTAAGGAAAAAAAAACCCCGTTTTTGCTACTGATCCGACTCCGTTTCTGATTCTGTTTGGAATTATGCAGTGTAAAATGCCACAGGGAAGGTGGGCTGCGGTTTACGATCAACGGGACATATTTTTTCTTCGTGGTGCTGCTTACGAACGTCGGGTCGGGCGGGGACGTGGCGGCGCTGAGCGTGAGGGGCTCCATGACTGGCGGGTGGGTTCCCATGAGCAGAAATTGGGGCCAGAATTGGCACTGTAATATTGATTTGATTGGCCAGTCTCTGTCCTTCCAGGTGACCACCGCCGATGGGAGACGGCTTAATTTGTATGACGTGGCCCCTCCCCAGTGGCAGTTTGATCAGACATTTGAAGGTAAACAATTCCAATAAGATGCACCAAAATATATCAAGAGGGTTTATGACTATCATACTGAAAGAAGAAAACTTCGTAAAAAATGACTATCTTTTTATCAAAATGTACGAAACATTTTTTTGGTTTTAGAGTCTAGTAGATGTTGTTCTTGTGGATGTTAAAAATTATATTTATGTAATGTATCATCCTTTGATACTAAATTTAGAAAAATAATGTTTCACAGGCCTATATTTTATATACTTCTTTATTCAAACTATTAACACATCTACCAATATGTGTTGGATGGATAAACTAACCAAGAAGGGATAACTCAACACAAGTGTACTCAAATGGTCCCTCAAAACATCACTTTTATTATTTTTGCAAAGATAAGATCCGTATAAATACAACCTCAAATTTAATGGGATTAGCAACACTCAAAAGCCTAAGTGTTTAATGTACAAGTATGGCAAATTTCATTCTATATATAGTTTTCAATTGAGACTTACGGTATTACTTTCTAACTTTACAAGTGGCCAAATTTTTTGGTTTAGGTCGGTTGACATTATTTATGTCGAAGGGGTTTCTTATTAAGGGACTCATTCGAAAAGAGTCGGTCTTTTTCGGCAAGATTTTTCTAACATTTTAAAAATTTTACCGGCAACGAGATTTATAGATATTTTATGTTTTGCTGATTTACTTTGACCTACATTATTTGTCAAATGTAGCTTATATTTCCATTTTACCCTCCCCTTTAATCAATGTTAGACAAACTAAGAAGCAAAAATTTTGCCATATTCATTACAAAATTTGGTGAGTAAAACTCTTGTAGCTCTTCATCAAAATAGACATGGTCGGCCTTGATTCTCGCATAAGCTCGTGGCCGCTTCGCCATATTCATCATTATGAGTAAAATGGGGCTCATAGGGTTCTTCCATATCCTTTAGGGAATTGACTTTGAGCCATTGAGAGTCACTACAAGCAACTTAAAATCATGTAGATTGTAGAATATCACAAGTTTTCTACGCTTGTGGTCACATAGTAATGGCTAAAGGAAAGTGTATCTTGTGTTGGATTTTGGCAAAGTGTATTTTCTTCTTGCATTATAGATTGTTGCATTGAATGATTTTACATTTGGAGGAAATAATGGTTATGTTGTGCCCATGGGATCCAAACACGAGACCTTTAACTAGTGGGATGAGAGGCTTAGGTTTCATATTGATGACATCATCTACAAGTAATAAAACTTCACCATCATTTTTGGGAATTGTTTTCTGTGATATTAATGTTTATGTTTTTAGTAGTGTTTAAGTACATGGCCAAGGACTCCTATTCTTTAGGTGATGCAAGAGGTATTCCGTAGTGCAACGCAACATCAATGGCTACTAGTTTTCACACGGTGGCCACATGGTGTTCAAGTTTCCCAAGTTATGACCATTTTACTTCATCAACAACGCACAAGGACACCATGAAAAAGGGCAAAAATCATGGCCATGGTCACGTCTCGGGCGGGCGATGCGTCATTAGTGTTTCTCATTAGCCATCTTCTACTTTTTTCGGTAATGTGTTTCCTCTTGCATGTATCATTCTTCCGAAAAGGGACATGCCTTGTTGCCCTTCAAAACCCTTATCATTGCTCCTACCTACAATACCCCTATTCTTTACTTCTCGGTTTTCGGTGTCCTTATCAACATTGTTGCATTGTCCATTGTCCGTTGTCTTGGTTTTCTAGATAATGATGACTTGAGACCCGCTCATGGTTGGTTTTGTTGACATGGCATTAACTTACATATTTTTGGGGGTTCAAAGGTAGTAATTGTTTTAGGCTTTTTTTTAGTTTTAGTAAAGAATGCCAAGTTGTGGCGATAATAGAGTTAGATAGTAGTTTTAATGATGCAAATTTCATATTTTTGTAAATATATAACGGTTTACTATTCAACATACAAGTATATTTTTTCATTGAGGGGCACATGTTTTTTTAGATTGATATTCGAGTTGCATTTAATGAATATTATGAAATAATTGATCGATCTTTTCACTTTGGATATTGGAAGATGTTCAATTGATTATCTCGCATGGCATGCTCTAAAGATAATTTATGCAAGTTTATTTTAATAGATTTTTAATTATAAAGACATATTTGTTTATAGGATGGCACGGGTTTTGCATTCTGTTTAGCATTCGTTGTTTTTGTTAAGGATTGGGTTTTATAACCTTATCTTTATAGTCATTATGGCAAGCCTTGCATTTCAAGTTCATAATGCAATATTTTTCCCACCTTTTTAGAAGCACTATTATATTTTGATGAAATATTAGTATTGTTTTTATCCCAAAAATCATATCAACAATCCCAAAATTCCAAAAACATCCATTAATTATCAATTTCCAAGCCTTCATTTCCATGTTTATTACGCCAAGCCATTCCCTATCGAGGGACTCATTGTCGGAAGGTGTCAAGCCTTTCCGACAAGACTTTTCCAACATCTTTCCATATAATTTTCATTTTAATCAAAATCATTGATATTTTTACTTTTTAACTTATTTTGTTCTTTCATATAAATATTTTATAAAATATCTTAAGATATTTTTTATAAACTATTTAAGATATTTTACTTTGATTTTGGGCTTTAAAGAATTTAAATGTGTCAAACTTTGTCAATGATTTAAAAATTGTGATTTCTTGTCTTGGATTACAAATACTTTTGTGCATTTAGTAGAATAAGGGAAGGCATACTTGCTCAACATATTCAATACCGCATTTAACGATCATCTCTTCTCCAATGTTGCAAGTCACCATCAAAGTTGTGTAGGTGGACGCTATACACTAAGCCTTCCGAGACCAAATATGTGGTGATTACTTTGGGACAAACCATAAACGTGTTGCTCCACACAAACAAAAAATCCAGCAGGTATTTCATGGCAGTTTGTCCCTTCTTTGTCTTTCTCCAACTTTATTATTATCCCTCAAATCCCATCCCTAAATGACACCTCTTTGCCATCAACTTTAGCAATGTTATCGGGAGCTTGAATTCTGCGGAATTCCCAACAAAAATCCCTCAAACAAGTAGATTAGATTCTATTTTTCAATGTGGGGCTTACATTGGATTCATGCTCAACCTATTTGAATGGTAGTCATCCATTTGCATTAATGAACAATGTTAGATTCACATGCCCATTGTTGCCCTTTTGGAAACATATTATAAAAAGATTAGGGTTTTCTCTATAGATTTTCAATCCTCCCTTACCCTTCAATTATATGAGCACTCGCTAAAGAACTTGTTGACTTCTAAATGAATGAGAGTCACTCACCTTTTTCATGTAGCTCTCTACTGTTCTAAACTCATCCTTCAAGAACTTAAAAAAGGGTTGCTTGATAAGACAAGGTTTTGTAGCACAAACTAATTGTTTATAAGATAAATATAGGTGTCTTTCAATATTCACTCTCTTCAAGCTTTTCTAGATACACTTCATGATGGTGTTGTTCAATATTCACTCTCTCTTCAAGCTTGTCTACATACACTTCATGATGGTGATCAAGACATTCAATTCATGATCTAATGTTTGCTTCCCTTTACAATTGTTGGAATATAAATGACAAATCCAAATCAATGTTTCAAAAACAATGCTAATCAAATGTTAAACTAACATGAAAGGGCATTAAAACTTCTTAAACATACCACAGACTTGAAATCCCTTCTTCCACAAGATTCTAAGGATGGAGATGTTAATCTTTCACAAGATAAATGTATGAATGTGATATAAACCTAGAACATGGGTTTTATGTTATCAAACATGGTAATATAGTTTCAAGTGGTATCTACCTCCTAATATAATCTCGACCATTAGTGATTCCTTTCTCCACAAGTTTTGATCATAAATTTGACCCTAATCATGGTATTTTTTTCCAAGATTCAAATCACAGAATAGGACCATGTGAATCTAAATCTTCAAATGTTGATTCATTACCAAATTCTTGATTTACTCTTCAATATATGCTTATCGTGGTTTCATCATGCCTAGGACTTTGTGTAGTTGATAACCCATAAAAGACAACTTTTCCTTTTTGGCTGAATTGTCACACTTCAATAACTCGAAATCTCATTATCAAGTAAGTACAAATATCTCTATCAACTCAATGAACTTCCTCCAGTATCCTAACACGTTACTCGTAATCTTCCAAAATCAAGAAATAGGTATCATTACGGTTTACCTAATCGAGATAGGATAAATAGAGCAAGTCTCTAGTGCTACTAGTTATCAATTTAACTAAACTTTGTAGGTTCCCACAAATGGTAGTAACACCGCTCAATTAAATCTCTTGATTGTGATGAACTTGCCATTTAATGAAAAATGATTCACTTGGGATTAAACTCAACTTAGGGTTTGCAATTGTAACAAGAGAACTGATGACCCTAATTGAGATAAAAATAGAGAATTGCACGAGGTTGGACCTCGATAGACATTTTCTCAACCTTTTCTCTAATTTACCTCACTAACAAATGTTAACTATTTTCTCCTTCTATGATGAAAATCGTGGTCTTACCACTTGAAGTCAAATACAAGAAACAATACTATATTTCTAGATTGTGATAGTACAGTGTGTGGGGTTTAGGTAATGTTTTAGATTAAATTTGAAATTCAAAACTGCAAACTCAATTTTCATTCCATTTAATCGACATATTTAAAACAACCCTCTTTAACCATACTGGGGCATAAATGATGGGAAAACATAAAAGAAGCTTTAAAGTTCTTCATCATTGTACTAGTTTAATAAGAATAAGATGTTGTTTTGAAATGTCACGGGTATTTAAGTTCACTCAAAACATTATTGCACTTGTAGTTCACGTATCAAACTCATTACCAAGTTAAGAAATGCATGAATTCCCATGAAAACATATTTTCCAATGAGTCTCATGCTTACTAGAAATCATAGAGTTTCCTACCCGGGAGGTCATGCTTAACTAAACAAGGAAAAATATTCAAGATTTAGAAATTAATTTTCACCTTTAAAGGCATTCTAACATACTTAGAAACACTTCACGAAGCTTCTCTACGTAGAAAATTGACAAGAAAACCTATTATCTTATTAGTCCTCGTAATGTGATAGAAGTTTATCTTCATCTCCAATTTTGATTCATCTTTCTTCTTGACTATGTTCCATCCTTTGCTCGCCTTCTCTTAGTCCTCTATCTTAATTACAATCTTAAAAAGACTTGATCCAATCTTAAAACTTAAGAACAAAGAGATAATGAAGACAAATCTTATAGTACTTTTCCACTCGGGACTATAACAACATGACTCAAAAAGACCTTCCTTTTTATACCTAAATTGCTTCTCTCCTCCTTCTAAAACTCTCTCATCTTCCTTCTATCTCATCCCCTCTCATTCATTCGAATAACTCATCCATTTCTTCTTGTTTCTTAACGATTCTACAAGTGATTTTGTATATCCTAACTAGGGTGATAAGTCACTTGGACAGGAAGGACATCTTGGAAGGTTTATATTCTTTACATGAGACATTCACAATCCCTTTTACAAATCTTTCATCACCCTTCTTAGAGTTTAGATACCTAAAACCACCTCTAGACATTCAAATATTCAAATTTGGATTTTGGAGGAAAATCCGATTTTGAGAGATTTACAAATAATGGAGAGATAAATATGTGTTGGAACCCATCCTAATAGACCCTAAATGATCTCTAACACTTACACAAACCAAAATTTTCTAAAACAAACCAAAATATCTTCTTGGCCTTGATGGTCTTGCATAAGACTCCCTGAGGGGAGAATTTGAGCTCGGCTCTAATGCAACTTTGACGTATTTATCCTTTTCTTCCAATTTCTCTTCTTCGATTGTCTCTTCTTCTTGTTATTTCATGTTCAACTTAAGTTTCATTTTCCTTTTATGCATTTGTATTTCCTTCTCACTTTATGTTTATCTTCTTCTTTGCACTTATTTTTCTATTCATTTTCACTTCTCTATTGTTTTCTCTTATTAGTTGGTTTGTTCTCATGCTCTATAGATCTATTTTGATTTGATTATTCCGAATTTCAGCTCCTTTGAGAGCTTCTCTTTCATATCTCTCATCTATGAATACTCTCTCATATTGCTAACCCCATGCTAGTAACTCTTGTACTTTGTCCCTGTGTTTCATTCTTTGTCTTCTTCATTTCTTTACACTTCTCAAGTGCCTTATGGGGTATTTCAATCCTCCTTATCTTCAACCTACTTCATAAGTTCAAGTAATTCTTCTTCATACCTTTCTTTTTTATTTCCTATCTTGTTGTACTAACTTTCTGTCACACTTTCTTAACAATCTTCATGTTCTTTATGATCACTCCATTTAAATACATTGTAGCTTTTTATTCATGTGATTTAGGACTGTAATTTTCCTCTTTGCTTTGTTTCTCTATTGTACACTTTGCATCCCAAATTGTTCTTGATCTTCTATGCGCCTTTCTTGACTTGTCTTGATAGAAAACACCCTTGCACTCATATATTCATTTTAGGTGTACTATTCAACCTTTTCTCATTGTCTTCGAGGAAAGATTCTCAAACTTAGTTCTTGACTCTCATAGATTCATGGTTGCCTTTGTTAGAATCTTGTTTAACATCAATCTTTCTCCATCTCTTCTTGCCTTCAAATTGAAGTCCACATTCTTGAGATGCTTTTTCTTGTCTTTATGCTCCCATTCTTTGCATTTGTACTCATATTTCTATCTCGCATGTTTGACTATGTTCTTCCCTTTTAGGTCTTTTACACGCCGCTTATTGCCTTCATATTCTTTATTCCTACTCATGGGTGCCTTATTCTTCCCATATTATTCTTGACTCAAGGATTTTCCTTTTCCATAATTTGTACTTGAATTCACAAATTCAAAAACATTGTTAAAATGAAAAATTTGAGGCCATACTTCCTCCAAATGTCTGAAATTGTGGCTTCATTATCACTTTATCTTGGGTTCTCAAGTACTCTTCTTTCTCATACTCTTCATCACCTTCCATAGCATTATAGAACTCAGTTGCTTATTTGACACCTTCACTATCTTCATATCCTTACATGTCTCTTGTCTTCTTAGTTCTTCCTTTCTCAAATCAATCATTTTATATCTTCTCCTTCTTTTTACTAGTAGCTCTATAGGCCATTTCACATTCCTTCTCATCTTCCAACCATATTATTGGCTCTCTTCCTCTTGCATTATTTCCATCATAAGCCTCATTTTATCTACCATTATTTTTAACTCAATAATCTTTTCCACACCATTTATCTCTTTCTTCATTTTTTCCTTCTCATGGACTCTTTGTTTCTTCATCGTATCCTTCTTCATCTTCTTGTGGCACTTTACCTCAACCAAGCCCTTCTTTTTCCTCATCTCACTCTATTATCACCTTCTCTTAGCCTCAATGTTATCTCCATTCATAACAAGTCTTTTTCACCTTGCTCTCTTGATACCTCACCTAGGCTTCTCCTTTTTCCTAGTATCTTGGTACCTCCAAGTATTTTTCACATTGGAACTCTCTTTTTGATATTCCACTTATTATTCCTCTCACTCTCTCAAACCTCAATGGGATATAGGGATTCTCATGCCACCAATTACTTTCACTCTTCTTCTTTCTCCAGTTATTAGTCTCAACTGTCTTTGTATATTCTTTTCCTTTTCTACTTCTCACTTTTCTTCTTCTATCAACTTCTTCTCTCTACACAATCCCTTTCTCTGATACCACTTGATGTAGCTCTCTATTGTTGTGAACTCATTTTTCAAGAACTAAAATAGGAGTTAACTGATAAGACATGGTTTTGTATGATCGACTATTTACAAGATAAATATAGGCGTTGTTCAGTATTCACTCCCTCTTTAATCTTGTCTAAACAAAATTTATGATGGTGATCGGGATATTCTATTTATGATCTATTGTTTTCTTCCCTTTACAATTGTTAGAATATTGATGACAACTCCAAATCAATTATTTAAACAATCACTAATTAGAGGTTAAACTAACACAAGTAGGGCATTGGAACTTCTTAAACACACCACATACTTGAAATCCCTTCTTCCCCAAGATTTGAAGGATGGAGATGTTATTCTTTCACAAGATAATTGTATGAATGTGATATAAACCCTAGAACAAGCGTTTGTATGTTATCAAATTGGGTAATATAGTTTTAATTACTCTCTACCTCTTAATATAATCTCGGACCATTAGTGATTCCTTTCTCCAAAAGTTTTTATTAGGTAAAACATATCGTAATTTTACATCAGTACTTAGTATATTTACCTTTGTTACTTTTTTACCATAGGTAACTTATTTTTACTATGGTGATTAGTTAGTTTACTACCATAGTTAGTTGGGTAAATATTTGTTATATGGTTATAACTATTTATATTATTTTATTTGTGTTGGGAATAATATTCTCATATGGTAGTTTTTTGACAATGCGTAGAAGGATTATTTTTTTATTATTGGTAAATAGTTTTATGAAAGGGACTATACCCTTGTACAACAAGGCTCAGAAGCCAGAATTGAAAGAATAAGCACAAAGAAGGGGATCAACATCCAGATATAACAATAAGGACCAACTGCAGAAAGTTGTCTGCAAAGAAGAAACAACAACCATCAACTCATCAGCAAATAAACAACTGATGAACAACGAACAAACAACAATGGTACAACAACACCATTGGAAAGAAAACACGTTGTGATCTGGCCACAAAAATGAGAACAATGTACTCCGGCCGAACACTAACAGAGAAAATCATCCAGGCGTAGAGCTCTCCTTCAGGGTGATTTTTTTTTTTGCTAACCGTAACCCAACCTGATGGAGTCTCCACTGTTGGAGGAGAAGACAAAGGAGGGGTATTCTCCTTAGTCGCATTTGTCCCAATTGGGACAGTCACAAACTTATTATTTTCCTTGCTGCCCTCAACAACTTGTGCATTTTTCATGCGTAGAAGGATTATTATTGCACCTATGCAACCATATATTTGTTTGTATTTAGGATGCAAAATATCTGTAAGTATTGTAGCCTCCATTTTCCCTATAACTTGATTGATTCCTGATTAATAATATTATCAGCAGGCTACCTCCTTGTTTCTCTCACAACATTTGGTATCGAGAAAGTTGGAGCCCGCAAAATTATGTAGATGTTGTAAAAGTGTGTGAGAAGGATTGGAGAAGAAAACTACCCTTGGAGATCATGTGTTGCCTCTAGAAACTTCCTAACCCCACCCTTACATCCCCACAATCTGCATTTTGATTTCTAGGAAAAATTATTGCAAACTTATTTTGCACTTTGGGCAAGGAGGAGACCCCAAACAATGCCTCCTACACCACGTAGTTGGTTTGCAAGATGGAAAATCGAGACAAAAATCTTCACCAATAGGGGTTTTACCTTTATTTTAAGGGAAATTTTAGTCACAACTAAGTTTAGATGGACTACTAGATTTAGAGGTGTGTGCAACTTGCTATGAAAACTAAGCTCATAACCGAGCTTCTTGTAGGGGCGAGTCAAGGGCTCTTACCAAGCTGTTCACCACGCTTACACCCACCGAAGCGGTTGCGATTGCCAAGTTAACAAAGCGAGTCAATAACCGAGTTGTGTGGGCCACTCAACCATCGCAACATCGGGTCAACATTACACAACATATTGTATTGGTTATCCACACCATAGATTGATCGAGCCAACAAGAAAGGAGGTCGACAATGATTGGGTTCTATAAACCGAGTTGTGAAAGAAATCTACCAAGATGTGTGGACCGAGTCTATTTCACGATGGAGGACTAAGCTACATCAACCAACAGATCCAAACATAGATCTGTTGAGTTAAGTTGGACACCCTTGTTTTAACCCCGTTTAAGTTGGGGTCATTATTCGATATCTCGGTTGAGGATTGAGTTTTGTGGGCTCTTGATCGAAGTTACATACCCTTGTGTAAGCAAAGCCGAGCTAAGCTCGGATCGATCTCCCTCCGTCCAACCTTCATCCCTGCACACTCGCAAAGATAACATAACCAAAAGCAGTAGATGCTTGGAGCCACAAAATGACGTGCAAAACGATGAATCAAAACGACGCAACCAAAGATAATCCAAAGGCACAAAATACAAAGCCTAACCATTCAAAACAAAGTGGAATAAAAATCATCCAATTTTGGCAGAAAACCTAGATCCGACTTCTCATCTCCGCACTACGTGGACCTCCCCAACAACATTCACGCCGTGTCTTGCAAGGTAAGTTTGTTTTGAAGTTTGGTTAAATATAATACTTTACATTGTACATGTCATGTGCATAATGCACTACGTTTGGCTAGTTGAAAGTTTGAAAAGGCACTGGGAGTTAGAAGGTAAGGGGTCAAAATCCCACCCGCCCTATTTTTTCCTATTTTTAAATTTGGAGAAAATTTTAGTTGAAACTTGACCATACTTATTGACAAAAACCTCCCATAAACTAGATAGTTACAACCAACCCCCAAGATTTAGTGGGTAAAACACTATTTTGGGTTAAAAAAATTCTCCCACACTACTTACAAAGTGATCTTGGGAAACTTTTGCAAAAGGATGGGTGCCTAAAAGGGTCATTTTCATCAAATTTTACAGCTTTTTGCATTCTGAGTCATTTTGACCTCCAGAGGTCACTAGGGCCCCTGAAAACAAAACAAAAAAATTGCATGTCATTCAATTTTTCCACACAAGCGGTTGTAATTTAATATTTTTAGTGTATTATTGCATTATTTTTGTGCTAACGTGCCCTCTAGTTGGGAAAATTCTAACAACCCACTATGGCAAACAATGCTCCCAAATTCTTCTTTCCCGACTTGACTTATTTGTGGTGACAATTATGCCGCATGGAAGACCAAAATTCAAACTCAACTTGAGTTTGAAGAAATTTGGCCAATTGTAAATGGTTCAACAACCAGATCAATCAGATGATGCAACCCAACAACGTCAATTTGATAGGGCCAATCAGAAGGCCAAGTTGATTATCTTGTTTGCAGTGTCCGATGACATGCAACCCCACATTTGAGATGCCAAAACAACCAAAGAAGCATGGGACAAGTTGAGCACAATGTACAAGGCCAAAAACAAGAACACCATACTAAATTTGCAGAGTCAATTGCATACACTGAAATTCAAGCCGAATGAGAAAGTGGAGACTTTCTTGCGTGAGAGTTACAACTTTGAGGGCTTAACTTCTTGCCTTGAGAGAGGAGATTTCATACACTTCTATTGTTCCCATTGTGATGAGAATACTTCGTCCCTCATACCGCATTTCATGACGACAATCAACTTGTCGATCATACAATCAATTTGGAGAGGTCATTGAATTTGCTGCTGCAACAAGATGATTAACTTTACAATAAGGAAGAAGAAGAAGAGCATGCACTATATTCTCACCAGAAAGAGAACAAAGAAAATATTCCCAAGAGTCCCAAAAACAACATCAACAATGGGAAAAGCAAAACAAGTGTCCTATCTACGAAATAGGACATGAGTTGAAATATTACTAGTACAATGTGTAGCATAAGAAGGGGTCATTGAGAAATTTGGACCTCACAATCAACAATCACAACAAAGATAATCACACTACAAGAAAGGGTAGAAGAAGGGGAACTGGTGAAAGAAACCCCATCAACAAGGCAATGTAGCTGAGCAAGAAGACCATTCAGATGATGAGGAATTCTTATACACTGCCCATTCTAGTGAAGCAACCACGTCATCTAGTGCAATTTGGTACGTTGATTTGGGAGCCACTCGACACATGACCGGATGCAAAGATCTGGTTCACCACAATACGAGACACACCCTCCAAAAACCATGTTTCATTGGGGGATGACTCTTCCTACATAGTCCAAGGTATTGGAAACATTACTCTTCCTCTTGGTTCATGAAATTGTAGGTTATCAGATGTCTTGTATGTCCCTGGTTTGACAAAGAACTTACTATCAGTCAATCAACTTCTAGATCATAATATGAAGATTGATTTTGATAGTCATTCTAGTAAGAAATTTTGTTTGATTTGAGATAAATATAGAAGCTTGAAGATTGTTGCAAGATCTTCAAATGTGGGATGAATGTTCTAGCTTGATTTTGTCCACATGGATGATTAGACACTAGTGTCTAAGAATTCTTCTTTCACACTATTGTGGCATCGAAGACTTGGTCACATCATTTTTGGATATTTCGACACACTTTGCTGGTACAATATGGTGAGAGGATTTTGATCTCTCAAAAAGGATACAAAAAGTGTCCTAACTGCCTCATAGGAAAATAACACAGAGCTTCATTCTAGAAGAGTACTTATCGAGCTCTAGGTAAGCTTGATTTGGTTCATATCGATCTTTGCAATATGATGTAACCTAATCATTCTAGATTTCAGTATTTCATGCTTTGTGTTGATGATTATTCGAGAAAAATGTGGATTTTTGTCTTCGTAATAAAAGTAAAGCTTTTGATAACTTCAAGAAGTTCAAATTGGCTATTGATAATGAAAATGGTCACAAAATCAGATCTCTCCACTCATATCGAGGGGTGAATTCACCAATTATGAGTTCAAAGGCTATATTGAAGCTCATGAGATTTGTCAAAAGATGCCTCCTCCATACACACCACAACATAATGTTGGTATTGAGAGAAGGAACCATAATATCATGGAGATGGTGTGTTGTATGATCAATGATTTAGGACTAACAAAGACATTCGGGTGAAGTAACGAATATTGTAGTATATTTGTTTAATAGAGTGCCCATAATGCTCTTGATAGAGTAACTCCACATGAGGCATGGTCGAATGGAAGCCATCCATTGCACACCTTAGAGTATTTGGGTGCAAAGCCAACATGCACATACCCAAGAAGAAGAGAAAAATTTGGACATGAAATCAGAGAAACTCATCTTCATTGGCTTCAAATATTGATGGATTTAAAGACCAGGAAAGTATACACTAGCAGAGATGTTGAGTTCTTTGAGAAGAAGGAAGTTGAGGCTCCTTCCACAGACTCCCTGATGTAGATAACACACCTATTGTGAAAATAAAAGCATATGTTCCCACTGATGATGATAGTGATGATGGGGATGATGGTGATGATCAAACATGACCACAAACCACGAGAACAATACATCATATGCCCAAATGGTATACAAACATGATTCGAGATGAAAATTTGGATGCTCCTCTGGACACATCCACCACTGGACCATAAACTCGTAGTAAAGCTCAAGAAGAGGTAAATTTTACTTTGATGAATAGAGCATTGAATCTGTTGAGCCCTCTACTGTCCAATAATCCCTAAAGTCAAAAGCTTGGAAATATGACATGGATGCTAAGTATCAGTCAATAATGGAAAACAACACTTGAAAGATTTTTGATCTTCCACCAGGGAAGAAGCCCATTGGTTGCAGATAGATATTTACAATAAAGTAAAAAGAAGATGGGACTATTGACAAGCACAAAGAGATACTTGTAGCAAAGGGTATGCATGAAGGAAGGCATAAAATGTGAGAGACATTTTCTACCACATCTAAGATCGAATGATTAGGATGATTTTTCTCTAATTTGCACAATTTGGATGGAAAGTCCATCAGATGGACGTGAAAAGTGCCTTTTTGAATAGATATCTACGGAAGAAGTCTACATGACTCAACATGAGGGTTTCAGTAGTACCTAGATCAGAAACAAAGGTATGTAGACTCATCAAATATTTGTATGGCCTTAAACAAATCACCCTAGGCTTGGTACATCAAGATTGATGAGAATATCATTCAGCATGGATTTGTGAGAAATCCATATGATCCCAATCTCTACCTCAAGAGGCAAGGAGGAGAGATTGTGATAGTTGTTGTATATATGTCAATGATCTAGTCATCATGGAAGAACATGAAGATGATCAATGTAACAAAGAAAGATCTTAAGTGATCATTTGACATGACAGATCAAGGGCTCATCCACTACCTGTCTTAGATTGGAAGTATGGCAGAAAGAGAATCATATTTTTTTCTTAGTTAAAATATACTAAGAAAACACTATTATATAATTCAAACACACGTTCAAGTTTTAATAATTGTTCTCATCTTGCCCAAATAATGCAGTTTGGATCACACAATTTCCTTTTAAAACTAATGTTCTCTGTTCACATATTTGCAATATGGAACACACATTCAGTGCCATTCAATCATATAACTGATTCCATATGCTGCTGTAAATGACTCGAAGAACTACCGATCTCCCATTTTATGGCTCGGAGTTTCAGCGATCTCTCATTTCATGACTCGGCGACTTACCGATCCTTCATGTTAATTCATGCATAGTATAATGTATATACAAGGTTCTCTTACCATTTCCGGTTATCGAAGTGATCCATTTAAGAAGCCTATCTGAATATCTGTTACTGATATTCATCTGACATCCTGCATCTTAAACTAGGTGATTAGGACAACGCAACCAAGCACTTGCGATACTTTGGCCAAAGATTTTCACATGCTTTGCATGATCATATTCCTGGATGTGATACACACCAATGGAATACGTCCTTCACCTCACTTCGTCTGTTATCTAGAATGGTCTTTCCTGGTCTCTACCAGTCCTTCCAATTAAGGTCAAACTCTAACCCCAACTAGCAATATGAACGAGTATAGGAAGTTACTCATGGTAACTAAAGATACGCAGACATACGGTGTCGTCCCTAGATGACTCCGTGTGTCTAGTTACCTTTAGTCCTCCGGAGTCACTCCGTATACGTGATCACATTCCTATCCCCAGCCAAGAACTTAGTATCCAGCTTATGTAATCTTGATGATTTAATTCGGGAGGGCATTGTAATATGTCAGCTATAACATTGTGTCGTCATGAAGGCCCCGCCTTCATGAAGACACCATGCTGTAGCTGGCGTATGTCAATGTCCTACGGAATCCTCCCATCGAGAGTACACATCCAGCTCAAGTGATTTGGTTATGATCTTAATATTTAAGATCAACTTTCAGCAGCCATGCTGATCCTTTATCCTCGTTCTTGTTATAGTTGTATGTAGCTAAGAGAGACTTAATCCATCTTCTAGCTTACTACGCATCTCCTCCTTCGTACCGAAGGGTTGCATTTTCTCTACTTGGTTCTTTTCTTAATCTTGGACTAAGCAGCCCATTACCGATAAACTTAATAAGTTTAACCTATTAAACTTAACCAAGTTTTTCCACAACTGTAAACAAATTCAGAATTCCATCTTATTAGACGTCATTTAAACGAGGTCTAATTCTAAATGAATTTATTCATTTATTCTCCTTAACCTTACATAGTTAAGGTCTATTAACCATGGATATGTTTTTCCCATATCCTTATTTTCTGAATTTAACATTCGAGGCTATTAACGGAGTCCGAATACGAGGTTTGGCTGCTCCTAAATTATTTGATATTCCTTAGCTTTCAAGCTAATCCCGAATACCTTTCAATTAAGAGATCATGTTTTTCCTAAATCCTTTTTAATGTCAATTAAAAATTCATCTTAACCCAAGTATGAACTAATTGCACATTTCAACGTAAAAGTTGCATTTAGGTAAGAATAGATGTCATTTCCTTTTAAATCCATCCATGAACATTTGAATAATTCCAAATCAAGGAATAATGTTATATTCCCAACTTATTCAACAATATCAAACTGATACAGTCATTAAAATATCACACTTGTATTTGTATTCATCCATCCGTTTTATAATCTATACATTTGCCAGTCCAAATGACTGGACTTTGTTTATATTAAACAACATTACAACACATAAGATAGAAGAATGTAATTTCTTCTTTTCTCAATTCCTCGTAGAGGAGTAATAGCTATCAATTACAATCCATCTTCAGTCAATCAAAAGAAGTATCAGAAAACAACCATGTCTTCGTTTATACTCAAGTTCCATCTGCAAAATTACTTGCACGGGTCAGTTCATTGAATTGAGCATATTAAGCACTTGTCATTAAAATGAGGTGCTTTTAATTAACTGTCTCAATAAAAGAACCCTGCTTTTATGAAACGTTACTATGAACATCATTCAAGAATTAAGTATCAAAAAGAATGAACAACATAACAATTGAATCATCTAATTACCATCCCAATCAGTCAAAGGATTACTGCCCTCTTTCCTAAATAATCATTACAAGAAGTAATTTCCTTCAACAGTTCCAGATTACAACATCAGTAAGAACTAGGAACACAAGTATGTATACTGCTGTTATAACATAAATGCTATCAATTTCTTTCCTTTCATTAGTTATAATTTCAAAGGATAAAATTTGACTGAAATATAAACCAAATTACTTTCCTTTCAGTTCATGCAACTCATTTGATTTCAAGCAATCAAATACTGATGAGAAAAGCAAACAACAATAAAATGTAGATGCTTAAACCAAAGCAATACAAAATTCGTTCCTTAACGATTACAGATTTCCAACTGTATGAGAGAAGAAATGATCATTATTCCAAGTTATCCATCCACACTCCTTTTCCTTTCCTCATGACTGTACTGAAAATTTAATCCAAACGAGACACCAATCAATGATAACAGTTCAGAGTGAAACTTAAGAAATCAATAACCGAATACAAGGAAGATGGATCATATTACCTCTTCTCATTGAGACAACCAAATATCCGCTTATTTAGCATAGGCATGATCCAACATTATGATTCATTCCGCATAATATAATTCCTTTTAAATAATTCATTCAAAGACATTTACGTCTTTACAACATATAGAGTGTACAACAACCACAACAAGTCACATTTTCATCCTAATAATAAGAGAATTCACTTTTCAACAGCAAGGAATAAATCCATTCATATTTCACTTTTAATCCAACAGCAAGGAATAAATCCATATCAAAACTTCCTTTCAATCAGGCACATACGAATACCAAAACAAGTAGGTAAAACATCGTATCCATCATAGAGCAAACAATGTAAGGATGCATACTATGCTCTTACTGTACTAGAAGAATTCATACTTCTTACACTGTATTATAACCAAGAGGAATAGTTATACAGCCACTTTGTCAAATATTTACACGACTTTCTATACCCATTAACGCACACAGTTCATAAATAACAATTTGCACTTTGCTGTTACCTACAACAAGTCCAACCCGTAATGTACAGTGAAGCTCTATTGTTACTATTTCCAGAATTCAAACAAATAGGAAGAGAAAAATTCATTCCTTTAATTATTTCAATAAGAAAACACCCATTTTCTTCAAACACAACAAGAATTACTCAAGTCGAGTTCTTTTTAGAATGACAACGCAAAATCAGAGATCACACGAATCATTTCATCCTTCCGTTTGTACAAAAAAAAACAGCACTCAGAAAACAATCTAAATATCACTATCACTTCCATCAAACCGAACCCATAATGCTCAATGAAACCCAATTACCATTTCTTCAGAATTTAAAACAACAGAAAGAAGAAGAACTCGTTTCCTTAATAATTTCAGTAAAGAAACAATCATTTTCTTCAAAATGTAACAAGAACACCCAAGTTGTGTTTGTTTTATAATGACAGCTCAAACCCATATTGACAATAGAACGATTGTTCAACAATGTCAAAACAACTCACACTAGCATGTACAATTTCATTCAATAAACCCATTTACGCAAAGAAATACCCAATTCGAGTTCTTTCTCAAAACAAACGAACATCTCATTCTACTATTTCACAATGATGCGTAGAACTCGAAATGATTCACCATATGGGTATTCATAAACAATTTCATAATATAAAGAACGAATCCCCAATATTGTCAACAAATCAACACAAAGATGGGATCCATTTATTTTCAACTCAATAATTATGCAAAGAAAGTTTAAGTCGCATACAACAAAGAAAATGACTCAACCCAAAATCACCTCAATCATGACAGCAAAATCGAATAAACCAAAACCCCCATCAAGAGCAGGTTGTTTTAATGAGACGATTAAGCAAAAGCAAGCAAGCTTTAAGGAGAAGGGCTTAACATCCCTGAAATTTTTCTTGAAGCTCGAAGAAAACCGCGCCTACCGGAGTTGTTTCCTTCCACGGCGATAGTAGTAAAGCTTCCCAAACAATCACCTACCTCTACAGCTCAAAATAGCCTTAGATTTTCCAAAGAAAATAGAGATAATAATCAAAACACAACTGGTTCGACAGTAACCGTGAAGAAACCAAATGCAGAGCAACTTCAAAACCCAAAAGAACACAATGACCAACAAAATTTCCTCTATCCTCTTTCCAAGGGGGCTGGTCGCGAAGACCAAGACAATTAATGCATCAAGGCACTTCCTTTTTCCTTTTTCCTCACGCCACCGCCGCTCAAAGGTTGGAAGTTCCAAATTTCAAATTTTGCATGAAATCAAAGTTTAGTCTCATGGCTAACTGGATGCCTCTAACTTTTCCATGTTCCCGCCAAACTTGGCGCTGTCCAAGCAAGGACCTCATTCATTGCCCTATTAAATTTCCTACCATCCTTCCTTATCCTTTCCATCCACATGGGTCTATGCATCCCCTTCCTTAGGTTAGGATTAGTTTAGGATTTTTAATAGTGTCCATATCTAGGTCATTCGCCTAGTTCATAGGTTAATAGGATTTAGATCTATTTTCACCCTTATAAAATTTAAAAATCCATATAGGATAGTAGTTAGGGTATAAGGTAGAACTTAGGGGTAGGTTAGGGTCTTAGTCCCCTAATACTTAATTAATCAATTTCCATATCAAATCTTTCCGCCTGACAGTTATATTAACATTAAGCAGGACATTTCGTCCCACGTTCCACATACCTGAGCCACTTGCATCGTGCCTTTATCCCCTTATCATCTTACGCTGTCTAGTGTTACAAACAGTGTATGGTTCGAGAATCGAACCTTTTCCATTGGCATCTACGTGCCAGATATTCATACCTGAAATCAGGTGCTGCAACATTTATATCAACCTTCAGTCTGGTTTAAAAGTAAATCGACAAAGCGATTACAAGAAGGGCACAACATACCTGGATCAATGGAATTGATTCAAGGTGTGTTATCAATCGCGAATAGAGTTCATCAAGCATACAAATCATGTTGTCACATCAAGCAAACATACAAGCAATAATAATCTGTTGTGTCCCAAGTAAACAAATTACACAACATACAAGGGTCCTGATTAGCAACACATTCCTTTAAGATCAAAAATATATCTTAACATGTTTGTCTTCATTTCAGCAGTTACAACATTATGAAAAGTAATCACCATGATAACTTACAAAAATCAAGGCGTTACATTCCTCCCTTCCTAAAGAATCATCGTCCCGATGATCAAATTAACCAATTCAAGGAGTTTCTAGGACAAAATTTAGTTATTGTCCTTCCATTCATAATTTCATACCAAAAATAGATTCACTCTTTAAAAAAACAAGTGTTTTAAGACAACTGTAAAATAGACCAATAATTGTCTAAATTTGGTAGAATTATCAGTTTTTTGAATTTCAATTTCGATCAAACAAGTATGGAAAAGCAGATCTCATTTCTTCGAGATTTTCCCAAGTTGCACTTTCTTCGCTAAACTGGTCCCACTGGACCTTACATTGATTCACTTCGCGATTTCTTAAGTACAACTGACGAGTTCCCAGCACTCGAATGGGCTTAACCACGATTATTCCTGGGTCTTGGACCTGCAAGGAATTCCAATTCAGCACATGTGATAAATCTATTACGTATTTCTTAAGCAAAGAAATATGAAAAACATCATGCATTTGTGATAAAGCAGGAGGTAATGCTAGACGATAAGCTACAGGGTTGATTATTTCAACAATTTCAAAAGGTCCCACGTATCGTGGTGACAACTTGGCAGCCTTGCCAAAAGTTATTGAGCTCTTTTTCGGCTTAACCCGAAGAAAGACCTTCTCTCCCAGTTTATAATTCCTATCAACCCGCTTTAAGTCTGCATAACTCTTTTGCCTATTGGCAGCCTCCTTAAGATGTTCCCGAATCATTTTGATTTGTTGTTCCATTTCCGTAAGGATTTCTGGCCCAATTACCTCTCTGTCCTCTACGCTGTCCCAGCTGACAGGGGTTCTGCATTTTCTTCCATACAATGCTTCAAAGGGCGCCATTTTTAAAGAGGCATGGTATGTATTATTGTAGGCAAATTCAACCAGTGGAAGGTATTCCTCCCATTTATACTGCTGGTCCATGCAATACATTCTTAACATGTCCTCTAAAACTTGATTAACTCTCTCGGTCTGTCCATCCGTCTCCGGATGATATGCAGAGCTGAAGTTTAATTTAGTTCCCAAGGCCGCATTAAGCGTTTGCCAAAACCTTGATGTCATCCTCGGATCTCTGTCCGATATGATTAATTCGGGTATTCCATGCAATCTGAAAATTTCATGTACAAATCTTCTTGCTAACACTGGTGCATCATCTTTCAAATTACCAGCAATGAAGTGTGCCACTTTGGTTAATTTGTCGACGACAACCAGGATAATATCATGCTTATTTCTTGACATAGGCAATCCTTGAACGAAATCCATCGTTATCACTTGCCATTTGTACTGTGGAATGTTGTGGGGATACAATAATCCAGCGGGATGCATATGTTCCACCTTAACACGCTGACATTCTAAGCAGTGTGTTACAAATTCCACCACATCCTTTTTCATTCCCTTCCAGAAGTATTGCTGCTTAAGATCAGCAAGCATTTTCGTAATGCCAGGGTGTCCAGAAAAAGGTGAATTATGAAATTCAGTTAACAATTTCCTTCTTAAGTCATTTGCCAAAGGTATATATACCCTATTTTCGAACCTCAGAATTCCTTCATTGTAAACGAAATCCTTTATACCTGACATCCTTTGGATCTGCAGCAAGTGCTGTTTTGACTTGCTGGAAATAAGGATCTGATTCCAAGGCATCTTTCACCTCATCCTTAAACTGAGTTCTTAACGTTATAAGAGCAGAGATATGCTTCCTTCGACTCAGAGCATCTGCCACTCTATTTTCCTTGCCTTTGATGTAGCTTATATCAAAATCATACTGAGACAGAAATTCTAACCATCTTCGCTGCCTTGCATTCAGATTTGGCTGAGTAAAAATATACTTCAACCCCAGATGGTCAGTTTTTAACTCAAAAGGTTTGCCTAAAAGGTAATGCCTCCACATTTGAAGTGCATGAACAATGGCAATGAGCTCTAGGTCGTGTGGAGCATAATTCTGTTCATGTAACTTAAGCTTTCTGCTTTCATAAGCTATGACATGGTTATTTTGTAACAGAATACCTCCAAGGCCTTCTCCCGATGCATCCGTTACAACCATAAAATTTCCATTTGGGTCTGGTACAGTTAAAATAGGTGCTGTAGTTAACTGTTCCTTTAAATTTTTAAAGGCAGATTCACATTTGTCCATCCAGACAAATTTCTTATCCTTCTTTTTGCAGTGAAGTGATTGGGGCAGCAATTTTTGAAAAGTCCTTAACGAACTTTCTATAATATCCTGCCAAGCCCATGAAGCTTCTCACTTCGTGCACGTTCTTAGGCGCAGGCCACTCGGTTATAGCTGTGATCTTTGAAGGGTCTACAACTATTCCATTCTTGCTTATAACGTGTCCCAAATAATGCACCTCTGCATCATAAAAGGAACATTTAGACAGTTTACCATACAACTTCCTCTTTCTTAAAACTTCCAGCACTATCCTTAAATGTTCTTGGTGCTCTTCGACATTTTTAGAGTATATAAGAATGTCGTCTAAGAATACAAGCACAAACTTGTCTAGGTATTCTTGAAAAATATTGTTCATCAGATTCATGAAGGCGGCAGGTGCATTGGTCAACCCAAAAGGTAACACCGTGAATTCATAATGCCCGTACCTTGTTCTAAAAGTTGTTTTATGAATATCTTCTTCCTTTATTCTCAGCTGATGATACCCAGATCGAAGATCTATTTTTGAATAGACTGATGCTCCTCGCATCTGGTCGAACAGATCATCAATCCTAGGAAGTGGGTATCGATTCTTAATAGTTGCCTTGTTCAACATTCTGTAATCAATGCACAGCCTCAATGTGCCATCCTTTTTCTTTACAAAAATTACCGGCGCTCCCCATGGTGAGACGCTCGGTCTTATCAGCCCCTTAGTCAAAAGTTCTGTAATTGAGCCTTTAGCTCTACCAACTCGAGGGTGGTCATTCTATAAGGTGCCTTAGATATGGGTTCAGTTCCTGGCTTGATTTCTATTGCAAAGTCAAACTCTCGTTTGGGTGGAAGACCTGGCAATTCCTCCGGAAACACATCACTAAAACCCTTAACAATGGATATCTTTCCATGAAATCATTATCTTCCTCTAGCATTTTCTGTCATTTTTACTGCATACAAGGTGCAACCTCTATTTTTAGCCCTTTTTAGTTGAATAGTCACCGTTTCCTAACTGCAACTTCACGTTTTACACCTTGAATGATGACTGCTGCTTTCTGCAGTCATCAAAACAACAAATTTGTTTTTCATAATAGTCGATCTTTGCCTTATGTTTTGCCAACCAGTTAACTCCAATAATGATATCATATGATCCTAAAGGAGTGACATATAGGTCAACTTCGGTGGAGAAACTGGGCAAGTCAAGAATTGCCCCAAAAAGGCACATTTCGACTGTATGGACAACATTATTCCCATAATGCACTGTCCATGTTTTATCCATTCGTTCAGCCTTTCTTTTTAATTTCATTGCAAGTTTAGTAGAAATAAAGCATTCAATAGCTCCAGTATCAAAAAGTATGACTACAGGTGTACCGAATAACTTACCCAGAACTTCTATAGGCGTAACTTGCTTTTCAGCTTGTCTATTAGCCACCGCAGCGTGTATCCTATGCCATCGATCGATCATCCTTCTTCGTGAGGACAAAGTGACTCGCGTAGTGGTCCTTTCCAGTTGAAGCATCCTCCAACTGGCCCTTTCCTAGGCTCAAATTTGTTACCAGCTTTGAAGTTATCATTTTGGCTTCCATAGGACTTTTGTCCATTGCCACTAACTTTTGCGAAGCTGTTCCACACACTATTTATAGGTTTGTTCATTACATATTTCTTGTTGTTATCTACAACAATTTTGTTTTTCACACCAAACCTTTTCCAAGGCCCCCTTTTGGGTGCGAGAGATGAAGAAGAATTGGGAATCTTCTTCCTTATCTCTTCCCTATGAGCAGAAATTGCTCTCAATTTTTGTTCCTGTCTTATTGCCTTTTCGACAACTCCTTCCATGGTGGTTGGACCGTGGACATCCACTTCGCCACCAATGATGGGATTCAGTCCCATTATGAACTTCCGTATTCTGAACTTCTCGTCAGCTTGGTATCGGCACATACTTAAGGAGTTTAGTAAACCCTTCCCAGTATTCTGTCACCGTCAGCCTTCCTTGCGACTAGTTCTGAAATTCAGTCATTTTCCTATCAAAATAGAGTTGAGGCAGCCATCGTTGCCTAAAGTAACCCTTAAATTGATCCCAAGTTATGTCTGATTCGACAATATTCAGCTCAACCTTATGGTTGTCCCACCATGATGATGCTTCATGAGAAAGCTGATATGCTCCCCATATCGCTTTGGTCTCCTCGGAGAAGTTTCTTATTGCAAAGTATTTCTCCATTTCACTGAGCCAATTCTCAGCTCCGTCCCCAAGGGTTGTTCCATCAAACTTTGGAGGACTTATTCTCTTTATGTCATTTGTAAGTTCAGCTGCTAATCTTGCCCTTTTATTTTCAGGATGATTAGGAGCATTCACATTACTATTATCAACACCCGGATTCCCTCCATTGGTGTTGTCCACAGGAGGTGGCTGATCATTTATATCAGCTTCTTCTTCCTCCTCTTCATTGCCCATTGACTGCTGTTCCAAAACAGTCAAACGATCTCTCGTATCTAGTAGGGCAGCAAGGATTTCATCCAGCTTTTGAGCAGTAGCTGCTTCTCCACCCAAGAACGGGGGTTGTTCGCAAAGATTCCTCTTGTTTTGACCATTTTCTGTTCAATAAGAAAATGTAAACCTTATTAATATTGTGGACTCATTAGGTCCAAGAGCTGCAACCTTCAGCTCTGATACCAAGATGTAACATCCCCATTTTAAGATACTAGAACAAGGGAATTTTTTTTTTTTTTTTTTTATACAACGTTCCCTGTTATGAATTATATAATTCAAACACACGTTCAAGTTTTAATAATTGTTCTCTGCCCAAATAATGCAGTTTGGATCACACAATTTCCTTTTAAAACTAATGTTCTCTGCTCACATATTTACAATATGGAACACACATTCAAAGTGCCATTCAATCATATAATAACAGATTCCATATGCTCTGTAAAATGACTCAAGAACTACCGATCTCCCATTTTATGGCTCGAGTTTCAAAGCGATCTCTCATTTCATGACTCAATGACTTACCAATCCTTCATGATAATTCATGCATAGTATAATGTATATACAAGGTTCTCTTACCGTTTTCGGTTATCGAAGTGATCCATTTAAGAAGCCTATCTGAATATCTATTACTGATATTCATCTGACATCCTGCATCTTAAACTAGGTGATTAGGACAACGCAACCAGCACTTGCGATACTTTGGCCAAAGATTTTCACATGCTTTGCATGATCATATTCCTGGATGTGATACACACCAATGGAATACGTCCTTCACCTCACTTCATCTGTTATCTAGAATGGTCTTTCCTGGTCTCTACCAGTCCTTCCAATTAAGGTCAAACTCTAACCCCAACTAGCAATATGAACGAGTATAGGAAGTTACTCATGGTAACTAAAGATACGCAGACATACGGTGTCGTCCCTAGATGACTCCGTGTGTCTAGTTACCTTTAGTCCTCCGGAGTCACTCCGTATACGTGATCACATTCCTATCCCCAGCCAAGAACTTAGTATCCAGCTTATGTAATCTTGATGATTTAATTCGGGAGGGCATTGTAATATGTCAGCTATAACATTGTGTCGTCATGAAGGCCCCGCCTTCATGAAGACACCATGTTGTAGCTGGCGTATGTCAATGTCCTACGGAATCCTCCCATCGAGAGTACACATCTAGCTCAAGTGTGATTTGGTTATGATCTTAATATTTAAGATCAACTTTCAGCAGCCATGTTGATCCTTTATCCTCATTCTTGTTACAGTTGTATGTAGCTAAGAGAGACTTAATCCATCTTCTAGCTTACTACGCATCTCCTCCTTCATACCGAAGGGTTGCATTTTCTCTACTTGGTTCTTTTCTTAATCCTTGGACTAAGCAGCCCATTACCGATAAACTTAATAAGTTTAACCTATTAAACTTAACCAAGTTTTTCCACAACTGTAAACAAATTCAGAATTCCATCTTATTAGACGTCATTTAAACGAGGTCTAATTCTAAATGAATTTATTCATTTATCCTCCTTAACCTTACATAGTTAAGGTCTGTTAACCATGGATATGTTTTTCCCATATCCTTATTTTCTGAATTTAACATTCGAGGCTATTAACGGAGTCCGAATACGAGGTTCGGCTGCTCCTAAGTTATTTGATATTCCTTAGCTTTCAAGCTAATCCCGAATACCTTTCAATTAAGAGATCATGTTTTTCCTAAATCCTTTTTAATGTCAATTAAAAATTCATCTTAACCCAAGTATGAACTAATTGCACATTTCAACGTAAAAGTTGCATTTAGGTAAGAATAGATGTCATTTCCTTTTAAATCCATCCATGAACATTTGAATAATTCCAAATCAAGGAATAATGTTATATTCCCAACTTATTCAACAATATCAAACTGATACAGTCATTAAAATATCACACTTGTATTTGTATTCATCCATCCGTTTTATAATCTATACATTTGCCAGTCCAAATGACTGGACTTTGTTTATATTAAACAACATTACAACACATAAGATAGAAGAATGTAATTTCTTCTTTTCTCAATTCCTCGTAGAGGAGTAATAGCTATCAATTACAATCCATCTTTAGTCAATCAAAAGAAGTATCAGAAAACAACCATGTCTTCGTTTATACTCAAGTTCCATCTGCAAAATTACTTGCATGGGTCGGGTTCATATCAATCGAGCATATTAAGCACTTGTCATTAAAATGAGGTGCTTTTAATTAACTGTCTCAATAAAAGAACCCTGCTTTTATGAAACGTTACTATGAACATCATTCAAGAATTAAGTATCAAAAAGAATGAACAACATAACAACTGAATCATCTAATTACCATCCCAATCATCAAAGGATTACTGCCCTCTTTCCCAAATAATCATTACAAGAAGTAATTTCCTTCAAACAGTTCCAGATTACAACATCTGTAAAAACTAGGAACACAAGTATGCATACTGCTGTTATAACATAAATGCTATCAATTTCTTTCCCTTTCATTAGTTATAATTTCAAAGGATAAAATTTGACTGAAAATATAAACCAAATTACTTTCCTTTCAGTTCATGCAACTCATTTGATTTCAAGCAATCAAATACTGATGAGAAAAGCAAACAACAATAAAATGTAGATGCTTAAACCAAAGCAATACAAAATTTGTTCCTTAACGATTACAGATTTCCAACTGTATGAGAGAAGAAATGATCATTATTCCAAGTTATCCATCCACACTCCTTTTCCTTTCCTCATGACTGTACTGAAAATTTAATCCAAACGAGACACCAATCAAAGATAACAGTTCAGAGTGAAACTTAAGAAATCAATAACCGAATACAAGGAAGATGGATCATATTACCTCTTCTCATTGAGACAACCAAATATCCGCTTATTTAGCACAGGCATGATCCAACATTATGATTCATTCCGCATAATATAATTCCCTTTTTAAATAATTCATTCAACAGACATTTACGTCTTTACAACATATAGAGTGTACAACAACCACAACAAGTCACATTTTCATCCTAATAATGAGAGAATTCACTTTTCAACAGCAAGGAATAAATCCATTCATATTCTCACTCGTAATTTTTAAACAAAGAAGAATAAATCCATATCAAAACTTCCTTTCAATCAGGCACATACGAATACCAAAACATGTAGGTAAAACATCGTATCCATCATAGAGCAAACAAAGTAAGGAAGCTACTATGCTCTTACTGTACTAGAAGAATTCATACTTCTTTCACTGTATTATAACCAGAGGAACAGTTATACAGCCGCTTTGTCAAATATTTACACGGCTTTCTATACCCATTAACGCACACAATTCATAAATAACAATTTGCACTTTGTTGTTACCTACAGCAAGTCCAACCCGTAATGTACAGTGAAGCTCTATTGTTACTATTTCCAGAATTCAAAAACAACAGAAGAGAAAAATTCATTCCTTTAATTATTTCAATAAGAAACACCCATTTTCTTCAAACACAACAAGAATTACTCAAGTCGAGTTCTTTTTAGAAGGACAACGCAAAATCAGAGATCACACGAATCATTTCATCCTTCCGTTTGTACAAAAAAAACACAGCACTCAGAAAACAATCTAAATATCACTATCACTTCCATCAAACCGAACCCATAATGCTCAATGAAACCCAATTACCATTTCTTTAGAATTTTAAAACAAAGAAAGAAGAAGAACTCGTTTCCTTAATAATTTCAGTAAAGAAACAATCATTTTCTTCAAAATGTAACAAGAACACCCAAGTTGTGTTTGTTTTATAATGACAGCTCAAACCCATATTGACAATAGAACGATTGTTCAACAATGTCAAAACAACTCACACAACATGTACAATTTCATTCAATAAACCCATTTGCAAAGAAATACCCAATTCGAGTTCTTTCTCAACAGACATTTCAACCCGAAAATCTCATTCTCCTATTTCACAATGATGCGTAGAACTCAGAAATGATTCACGCACAGCTAAGTATTCATAAGCACAATTTCATAATATAAAGAACGAATCCCCAATATTGTCGAACAAATCAACACAGCATGGGCTGTATTTTCAACTCAATAATTATGCAAAGAAAGTTTAAGTCGCAACAAAAAAGAAAAACGACTCTACCCAAAATCATCTCAATCATAACAGCAAAATCGAATAAACCCAAAACCCCCTCATCAGAAGAGCAGGGTTGTTTTAATGAGACGATTAAGCAAAAGCAAGCAGTTTAAGGAGAAGGGCTTAACATGCCTGAAATTTTTCTTGAAGCTCGAAGAAAACCGCGCCTACTGGAGTTGTTTCCTTCCACGACGATAGTAGTAAAGCTTCCCAAACAATCACCTACCTCTACAGGCTCAAAATAGCCTTAGATTTTCCAAAGAAAACAGAGATAATAATCAAACACACACTGGTTCGACAGAACCGTGAAGAAACCAAATGCAGAGCAACTTCAAAAACCCAAAAGAACACAATGACCAACAAAATTTCCTCTATCCTCTTTCCAAGGTGGGCTGGTCGTGAAGACCAAGACAATTAATGCATCAAGGCTCTTCCTTTTCCTTTTTCCTCACGCCACCGCCGACTCGGGTTGGTGAAGTTCCAAATTTCAAATTTTGCATGAAATCAAAGTTTAGTCTCATGGCTAACTGGATGCCTCTAACTTTTCCATGTTCCCGCCAAACTTGGCGCTGTCCAAGCAAGGACCTCATTCATTGCCCTATTAAATTTCCTACCATCCTTCCTTATCCTTTCCATCCACATGGGTCTGTGCGTCCCCTTCCTTAGGTTAGGATTAGTTTAGGATTTTTAATAGTGTCCATATCTAGGTCATTCGCCTAGTTCATAGGTTAATAGGATTTAGATCTATTTTCACCCTTATAAAATTTAAAAATCCATATAGGATAGTAGTTAGGGTATAAGGTAGAACTTAGGGGTAGGTTAGGGTCTAAGCCCCTAATACTTAATTAATCAATTTCCATATCAGATCTTTCCACCTAAACATTATATTAACATTAAGCAGGACATTTCATCCCACGTTCCACATACCTGAGCCACCCGCATCCAGGCCTTTATCGCCTTACGTGGTCTAGTGTTACAACAGTGTATGGTTCGAGAATCGAACCTTTTCCATTGGCATCTACGTGCTAGATATTCATACCTGAAATCAGGTGCTGCAACATTTATATCAACCTTCAGTCTGGTTTAAAAGTAAATCGACAAAGCGATTACAAGAAGGCCACAACATACCTTGGATCAATGGAATTGATTCAAGGTGTGCTGTCAATCAATCGAATATAGTTCATCAAGCATACGACAAATCTGTTGTCACATCAAGAAACATACAAGCAATAATAATCTGTTTGTCCCAAGTAAACAAATTATGAAAAGCATACAAGGGTCCCGATTAGCAACACATTCCTTTAAGATCAAAAATATTCTTAACATGTTTGTCTTCATTTCAGCATATAACATTATGAAAAGTAATCATGTAATCGTATATCAATGTTTATTCTTTTTGTGCAATATCTATAAGTATTGTTGCCTCCATTTTCCCTACAACTTGATTGATTCATGATCAATAATATCATTAGTAGGCTATATCCTTGTTTCTCTCACAATAGTTTTGATCATAAACTTGAACCTAATCATAGTATTTTTTTCCCAAGACTCAAATCACATAATAGGACCATATTACTCTAACTCTTCAAATGTCAATTCATTTCCAAATTATTGATTTACTCTTCAAGATATATGCTTATCAAGCTTTCATCATGCCTAGGAATTTGTGTAGTTGATAACCCATAAAATACAAATTTTACCCTGCTAGTTTGTCACACTTCAATAACTACAATCTCATTATCAAGAAAGTACAAATATCTTTATATTCTCATTACACTTCCTCCAACATTCTAACACCCTATGCAATCTTCCAATATCAAGAAATAGGTATAATTACAATTAACATGACTAAGACAAGATAGAGAGAATAAGTCTCTAGTGTTACTAGTCATCAATTTAACTAAACTATGTAGGTTCCCACAAATGGTAGTAATAATACTCAATTAAATCTCTTTATTGAGATTAACTCACCATCTAATGGAACATGATTCACTTGGGATTAAACTTAACTCAAAGTGTTTACAACTATAACAAGAGGACTAATGATCCTAACTAAGATAAAAATAGAGATTTGCACGAGGTTATACCTCTAAAGACATTATCTCAACCTTCTCTTTGATTTACCTCACTAACAAATGTTAACTATTTTTCCCTCTATGAAAATTAGGGCTCTTACCACTTGAAGCCAAATAAAATAAACAATATTATATTTCTAGATTGTCACTTTGTTTGTATGGGATTTATGTAAGGGTTTAGATGAAATTTGAACTTCAAAACCTGGTAAACTCAACTTTCATTCTATTGAACTAACATATGTAAAACAACCCTCTTTAACCATACTCAGTGCATAAATGATGGGAAAACATAAAGAAGCTTTACAATTATTCATCATTGACTAGTCTCAGTAACATGAGTAAGATGAGGTTTTGAAACTTCACGAGTATGTAGGTTTACATTAGACATTATTACACCTCTAGTTCACATATAACCCTCATTACCAAGCAAAAAATGTATGAATTCCCACAAAAATATATGTGCCAATACAATCTCGTGCTTACTAGAAACCACAAAGTTTCTTACCTATAAGGTAATGAAACTAAACAAGGAAGAATATTCAAGCTTGATAAATTAATTTTCACCTTTAAAGACGTTCTAACATACTTATAAACACTTCACGAAGCTTCTCAACACAGAAAATTGACAAGAAAACTTATTCTCTCGATCATTCCTTAGAACTGTGATATAAGCTACAAGAAATTTCTATATCTTCATCTCCAATTTTGATTCCCCTTTCTTATTGACTATGTTCCATCCTTTTCTCACATTCTCTTAGTCCTCTATCTTAATTATAATCTTTCACAACATTAATCCAATCTTAAAACTTAAGAAAAAATAGATAATGAAGACATATCTTACGATTATTTTGTCCATTTCGGACTACAACAACATGAATGAAAAATATTCTTCCTTTTCAGACCCTAAATTGCTTCTCCCCTCCTTCACAAACTCTATCCTCTTCCTTATAACTCATTCCCTCTCATTCATTTGAATAACTTAATTTCTTCTCGTTTCTTTATAGTTATAATTGATTTTTTATATCCTAACTAGGGTGACAAGTCACTTGGTCTTGTAGGGACATCTTGGAAGGTTTATATTATTTACATGAGACCTTTACAATCCCTTCAAAAATATTTTCATCAACATGCTTAGAGTTTAGACACATAAAACCACCTTTAGACATTTAAATATTCAAATTTAGATTTTGGAGGAAAATCCAATTTTCAAATATTTACAAATAATGGAGAGAATATATTGGTTGGAACCCATCTTAATAGACCCAAATTATCTCTAACACTTACAAAAACAAAATTTTATAAAACAAACCTAAATTTATTCTTGGCTTTGATGGTCTTGCATCACTTCCTTACAATTTGAAAATGTAGTTGGTATTTACGGACGCCAACATGTTCTCAATGGACACCCATCCAATCCATCTCGTATGGATTCAATTTCTTAATTCTTGGCACAAGGTTTGGTAATGTAACCTAAATAAAGACTTGCCCAAACCCAACTGGTAGACCCTCTAGAGTGTTATACAATGACAATGCCTACTAAGTAATGGGTTGTTATTTGATTCACAACAAACAATCCAGTGTTGTATTCTTTCATTTAACTTCAATCTTTAATTCTAATGATGGATTATGATTCAAAACATAGATTTAAAAACCTGTGCACCAATTTGTTTTAGATTGGAATATGAATTCAATGTCTTTTGAATTTTAGATATCACTATGTTATCTTTTATTTATCACTATGTTATCTTTTATTTAGTTAGTAATTGAATTGATTAATAAGTGTGTGGTTCATGCATTGTCATTTGGAAGTGCATTCTCTCTCGTCACCCAATGAGACAATAAACTCCTTGGTTACCATCAAGTGCCTCACATCCATGGTCTTGATTCTCAAGTGCCCGACCATTTAGCTAGCAAAACATGTCTACAGGGCTTTTAGAATTATTTCCATTGCGAGTACAAAGAAATTGGTTTTTGAGAAAAACACGGGGCATATATGGTAGACGGACTACACAAAGCAACGCTATGATCAAATGTTGGGGAATTTTGATTTTGTTTTTGACATCGTAGGTTTATGCTTTGTTTATTTCCTCTTATTTATATTGAAGTGGGTTTGAAACCACAATATGAAGTGAATATTTATGTAGGGGATTCGTTCAGGTCTCATGTGGTTGCAAAGGAGGAAGGTAAAATTAAATACAAAGCATCTTTTCCTCTGCATCCGAGATAAAATTTGGTGCTTGTGAAGCATATTGATGGCAAAATAAATAGACTATGTAATTTCATTGAGAGTGGGAAGTTGAAGGTAGTGATTGATCCCAAGATCCCATTTGCATTTTTCAAGGTTAAGGAAAAATTTACACACTTTGAGACTCGGCGAGCCATAGGAAAATTAGGTATTTCACCCATTAAATGAAGAGGGTGATAAATGTTGGCTTGAAGAGGTAGGGCATCATATTTTTTAAAATGTGGTTGTAAACGCTTGGTCGATTACGATGGTTTCAAGAGTTAATGCCACCTACATTTCGATCTATCAAATGTATAGTTTATTAATAATATAATTTGGAACTTATTGAATTTATTGGTACCCTTATAATATGTGTCAAAATTTATTCTTAATATACAATGATTTCGTATTCTCAAGTATTATCTAATTTTTATTGTGCTTACATTTTTTTGTAATGCATTAAGTCAACAATTATATCAAGTAAAACACATAATAATGTAAATGTTTATTTTTCTATTTAATACTTGTTTAAACGATATTTATATAACCCCTTATCATGCAAAAAAATATGATGCCACTACATTAGATGTTTTGTATCACCTACTACATGATGAAGCAAATCCATAGAAGCACTACATTTGCATCCCTTCCGGCGTTTCTTGCACCTCAAGTGCAATTTCTAGTATATTTTCTTTCATCTAATTACACTTTGAAGGTCTTTCTCTAAAGATTTATATGTTTTATAGTGATGTCCAACTCCATATTTTTATGTCATATGCATTGCCTTTTGGCCCATGTATGCGATAAAATAATTATATATGTTTGTCTATATATTTTAATAATATATAAAGTGACGTCTATTTAATCGTTACAAATGAAGTAGTTTTAATTTTAAATCTTATGGTAATGTGACTATCATTTGGAATTTTCTTATTGCATAGAGGAGAAGATCCAAAATCTTAATATCTTGGCCATTTAATGAAGTTTCAATATCATTTTTTCCACGATAAATATTCTTAAAAACCCAACATATTGGTGTAAATAGATTGAGGCCATATGTTACAAGTCAATGAGAAATTCACAAAGAAGCTATTGGATTTATTAATTTTGATAACATATATGAAAAATACAAGACAAGCTCCCTATAATTGTCATTTCTTGGCATTTTTAGATAAATGTATTTAAGATCATATTTGGGGATTTTAGGGTTTGGAATTCAAGTTTCACTTTTTGGGTTTTGGGTTCTAGGTTTTAGAGGCAATTTATATCAAACAACTTTTTGTGTTTTGAATTTCGGGTTTGGGATTTTTAGGTTCAAGGTTTTGGGATTTGGGTATGAAGGTTTTCGGGGTTTTCAAGTTTCATTTTTGGTATTCTTGGGGATTTCATTTTTCATATTTAAAGGAATTTAGGTTTTGAGTTTTGGGATCATTTTATATCAATGTACTTTTGTGTTTTGGTGGTTTTCTCATTGAGAAGTTTGGGTTTTCATTTTCGGGTTTACATTTCGTGAAGATGAGAATCCCACATTTGGTCTAATAGTCGATAGATTTTGTTTCTCTCATGGATGTTAAAATTTCTATCACCCTTTAACATGAGTTCAAAAAAATGTTTAGTGCACATATGGACTTATATAATTCTTAATTCAAATTAGGACATTATTGGCACACATGCTAATAAATAATGGATGTGAAAACTAATAAAGAAGGGTCCATACAAAACGAGTGCACTCAAACAAATAAAACAACTAGAAAACTATAAAATTATGATTATATAAGAATTCGAGTTGTATATATACCAACTCATTTGACGCGACAAACAATGATCAAAGCTTAAGTAGCTAATGTACAAGTATATACTCACATTGAATTGTGTGTTGTATCTATCAAAATTTCAAACTATATATATTTTTCAATGTAACATGGTATTCCTAGAAAATATATTCTAAAATATTTAGGAGCCTACAAAATTCATAGGCACCATAAGAGGAAACATATATCAAATCATAGAGTTGAGTAAGCATACATCTAAATTAGTTATCAACTTTAGCTAAGTAGTTATGAGTAGGGGTATTCATGATGTCAAAATTACTTAGGCACGATCATAGCCTTAATCGCTTGAATCTTTATGTTAGGACATTGACGGCCTTTACACTCAAAGCAAGAATTGATCCATGTCGGGCTCTATGTGAGTCAAACAACTTAACCAATGGACCAAGCATCCTTTGACTATAGATATTACTTTTAGACTTTACAAGTGGTTTAAGTTTTGTTGAAAATCAATTGACAATATTGTACGTATTTTCATATAATTACACCAAAAGTGTTTCCCCAACTAATTTTATGTTTGACAACAATGTTTAAACCTATCATTCACTACTATTTATTGTGTTAAAATGTCAAAAATGGGGTCAATTTTGCATCGATTCATGAATGAGATTTTATAATTTTGGAAGGCATTTTTGATGCAAACACAACACGCTAATAGTGATGCAAATAACATCATTTTTGCACCACATTTGCATCACATTAATTTTAACCGCAGCGACCCCACATTTCTTATTTAATCCCAAGTGATTGTTATTTTTGCTAACCTTTCATTTTCCCTATTGCAAAGTTGGATAAGAAGCTAAAATAACCTATTGTTTTGCGGCGTAAAAAATAAAGGTAAGTTACAAGTTCAAATAGGTTATTAATGTTGTTTCGTAGACACCCCAAAATCACTATCCTATTCCCGAGAATTGTCTTAGGGCATCTTGTTATTCACCCCTTCATGATTGATTAATTAAATTGATTAAATCATACATATTGCACCCCTTAGATTAATTAAATTAATCCTTAATACCCCTTTAGTTAGTTTAATTATCATTTATTAATTAATTAATGTGCACATCCTAGCTAATTAAATTAGTTATCTAATTAGGAAAATACACCTATTTTCCTAGTCAACTGCCACTTAGATTCCCAGTCAACTCCACATGGACTCCACTTCACCAGTCTAGTCAACTCAAGTTCTAGAATCCTAGAAAGGTGGGGGCAATTCAATTGCATGTACAACCACCTTTCCGAATGTAGCTTTAGCAATTAAATCCCTTTACTGCCCATCAATAACATTTAACTTCCCATAACCGCTCTAGCTTCCTCAAGTGCTAAAAATAGCATGTGCATTCATCTATTTGTAACATGTTTCCAACCACTATTTAGTCTTATAAAATATAGGACTGCTTGAAAACTATGTTAATTTGCATACAAGCCAATCGCTTTCGTTGTTTTTCATGGGACATGCACCCATCTTTTTTTTTTGTGTTTCATCTGTTATTCATTGTTTCACTTGTGTTGTTTAGTTTGTCTCATACTAAATCTTTGATTTGTGCATCCCTTACGCATTTGTTTTGCAGTTAGGTTTTTTAGAGAAGCAGACATTAGTTGTAAACTTCAAACAAAAACTTTGTTTTCTTCGATGTATTGTTTAAGAATTTAATCTTGTTTGCTGGTATTTTAGGAATTATTCATTTCTTTTGCAAAATCACAAAAAACACATTAATATTTTGCTATTTTTTTTGATGTATTTATAGGTGTTTTCTTTTGGTTTATATCAAGGGTCACTCTAGTTTTGATCCATAATTGTTTTTTTCTTACTAATCCTGTAGCAAAACTAGCAAACAAAAAAGAATCAACTTTTAGGAAATTAAAAAAAAATTTTTTTCAAACCCTAACCTACCTCCCTTCCCCCAACCCTCTGCTCGCAGCAAGCCACATTGTCAAGCCGGTCTACTCCCAACCTGTTTAAATACCTTGCCCACCCCGCCGTAGATCCCAACCCCGGACGACCTAATCCGAGTGACTTAGATGACCCCCAAACTAACGCACCCTCGGCCTTGCCGTGACTCCACCGAGCCTCGCCACCAACCCCGTAGACTCCCCATCCCAACCCCCAACACTCCCGACATGACTCCACACCCCTCTCACAACCAACCGAATCCTCGAGTCCCCCGAATCCTCTCTCTACTTACTCACGTAACCTCCGCCTTCCCCTCGAGCCCTTGTGATCTCTCTCCCCTCACGGTCTACGTGCCTAAGCTCCCAACATAGACCACCCCGCCTCCCCGCACACACACGACCCTCTGCAATGCAGACCGTCATTTGAGCTCACTTGCACACGGAGCAACCACAATCCACAACAAAAATGAAAAAACTAAAGCCTCCTAGATTTTTTATAGGTATTTACATTAGTTTATATCTTTAGGTTTAGTTCTTAAGTTTAAACTTAGGGTTTTTCAAATCATGTTCCACATTATTTTATTTTATTTTGATTAGATGCTTAGTTCATTACTTTAGTTCATTTTTATTTAGTTATTGTTTATTTAATTTTTATTTAGTTAGTTTTTATTTAGTTCATCTAATTTAATTGGAGGCTCATTTAGGTTTTTTATTTAGTTCATTAGATTATTTTTCATTACCTAGTTAATTAATTTAGATAAATGTTTTATTTTTGCACTTCATTAGTTTTTAATTAGTTAATTAGATTGTTTTCATTCATTAGTTAGTGTAATTAATTACATTACGTTTTTTAAACTACACTAGGACCCCTTTTTTATTTTTCGACACTTTTATCACTTTGGACTAATTGTAAAACTTGCTAATATAGAGTTATTGGGCATTTTGGTCCAATTTTTTTTTGCTTTATAGCTATTTCGTCATTTTTATCGTTTTGCAAAGTACACTAAAGATTTGTGGTAGTTATTTTTGCTTGTGTTTTCCATTGTTGTTTTTCATTTTTAGTCGCAACCCACTTTGCGTGTATGCTCTTCTCTTGTGCTTGTTACAAATGATCTTGAGAATAAAAAATGTGATTGTGTTGTTTTTCATTATTTTCTCTTTGTCTACCTCGAGAAAACTACTAACACTTGTTTGCAGGACCACATTACAAAGACTACTTAAAACTACTAAGTGTAGGTTGTCTTGATCGTGAGCTCAAAAATATATTAATACATTGTGTGCGCATAATCTTTTTAATCAAGATAAAATGAACACTACATACTATATTTGTAGGTGCGGTTGACAAGGCTATTGCCTAATTACCATAACTATGGGAAGTGCCTTGGCATAAGCCATAAAAATCACTTGAGGAGTACCATAGGAACCCCAAAGTAGTCAGCACATTGAGGGAATTGGCTGATGAAATGGGTACCTTTGTCCCAACTAACTAGTAAAACCTTGTGAGATTAGAGTCACAAATATCCAGTAGTGGTGACCCCAATGCGATTCATTTTGAGCAAGATCTTTGCTCAAGGTTTCAAATGGGGTAAAGTAAATCGACAACTAGCAATAACACCATGCTCGCTCGAGTATATTGCTAACACCTAGTTGAGAGAGCCACCTAGGAAGCCAAACATTGTCCAAGCCAAGCTAAGGTAGAGGCCAAAACAAACCAAAAACAAAAACTCTCTTTTTGTTTCTTTTTTCTTTTCTTTTCTTTCTTTTCATAGTAGTGTTCCACACTCTCGTTTTCATCTTTCACGTTCATATCTTTCCACTTTTTCCAAACACTCCTTGTTTGGATTCATCTTTCCTCCTCTTTTCAAGTACTCTTTATTCGGATTTTTTTCACCTCCTTTTCACTATCTCCAAATTTATTCTTATTTGGACTTTTCATTCACCTCTTTTCTTGTCATCCTTTCTCTTCATTTTCAGTCATTCACTACCTTTATTTTTACTCTCAAAATTCCCCTTTTTAGAGCTTTTGTCTCTTTTTCATCCTTTCAATCTTTTCATTCTCATCACACTTCCCATTTGATTTTCTTTCATTCCTTTGGAATTCTCATTTACCCATTTGAGTCTTCCTTTTTTGAGATCATCAAATTCCCTATCTTTTAGACTTACCTCATTTTGAGTTTATCCCCATTTCATCCTTGAATTAAACATTTGGATTACATTTCCCAAAGTTTATGTTTCCACTTTCTTTTCGACATCAAGTCTTGAGTTATAGATATCCATATCCTCGCTCAAGGATTTTCATCTTTCGACTCACATCTTATTCCACTTTGACACGATTAAGTCCATTACATCTTATCTTTCACTAAATGTTCATCTTTCATCCTATTCTTACATCCTTTAGTTGAAACCATTATTGTTGAACTATACACGTTTTTTTCTTCACATCTCTAATTTGACAAACTCTTTGTTAAGTTTTAGACATTTCATCATCTCTTTTCCCAACATTTACGTTGTCGGTATTTGAGTCTTATCCTTTCATTAGCCTCTTCCTTCTTAACTATTTCTTGTTAAGGGTTGAGCACATCGCATACGATTTGAATCCTTTTTCATACCCTCTTCCATTCTAACATTCACATTGTTATAGGTTGAGCACAATCAAACCTTAATCGTAAAACCCTCTTCCCATCTAGCATTCACTTTGCTAGCAGTAGAGTACATTCAACATCAATCTATCCTCGCTCCTCCATTCTAGCATTCACATTGTTAGAGGTTGAGAACATTTGAGCTTTCGTCACTATAATCCTCCTCCCATATAGCATTCACTTTGCTAGAGGACGAGAACTTTCACCACATTGGACCCCTCTTCCATCTTGGCATTCAATTTGCCAAGGGTTTAGTTTATCATCACTCTCACACGCTTCCATCTTGACATTCACTTATTAAGGGTTGCATCATCCAAATCTTCCAAACATCTTTTCCATATTAGCATTCACTTTGTTAAGGGACAAGTTATTATCAAACTTAATCACACAACTCTCTTCCATCGTATAATTCATGTTGCTACGGGTTGAGTTATCTTTCACATCTCTTTTTGCTCCCCCCTCTTTTAAAAATGGTGGGAACACACACAAAGATTATAGTCCTTTTGGAAGAAATGAAACACTTTGAAATCATTTTGGACGTTCTCATAGTGATTGACGATCAAAACCCTGAGGATGATCAAAATGAAATCTCTCTTGAGGAACAAGCCCATGTTGAAAATATCTAAACAATTTTTGATTCGTCTCCTTGAGACGGGAGAAAAATTACCCTTCGATTTCAATGAGGATGTTCTATGAACATTACTTGGCAAACCAAAAACCAAAAAAGGGGAGCATCTAGTTTGTGTTAGAATTTATTTTATATTTTTAGAGAATATTTTTTTATTTATGATTTTCTAGTACATAAATTTTATGTTTTGAAAAATAAAAGCTCGACCAGTGCCCCCTAACTACCTCAAAAATATTGAAAATTAGATTTTTTTTTTTGAAATATGTATAAATGCCTAGCCTAAAAAACTTTAAAAACTTTTATTAATTTTGATGAGTAAAAAAAAAGATACATGAAAAAGATAGACATGTTTAAACTTCAAAAAATAGCTATAAAAAGGCATAGTTAAGAAAATAAATAATATGGAAACCTTGTATTTGTTAGAAAAATTGAAAAATAATATTTATACAAAGAAGAAACTCTGCTTTATGTCGTGGTATAATTTTTTTAAAACAAATTGATCATTTGATGTTGATTTATCATGACGGAAGTTGGATTTTTGTGTTTTTCTGCAAAAACACGCGGTTTGTTGTGTTTGTGTAGGTCCATGCCTCAGGCTTGGGGATCCAAACTGGATCCCAAGCCTTGAGGCATGTGTTGGAAAAGGTAAAAATCATAACGCGTACGCGTTATTATTTGTTTATATATTGTGGCCCCAACGTCCCTTTCATCTCTTTCACGGGAATTTTACATACATTTTGTTTGGTTTGTAATTTTTGTACATTCTTGCATGATTTTTAGTAGTTCATTTTGTCCCCTACCCCACTAGTTGATTTTTTCTAATCATGGGTAATAAAATTTGAGCTAAGGATAAGAGGAAAGTCAAGAACAAGACACAGAACAATTGGAAGAGATGAGAATAAAGAAATTGAAGAGAATGCAAAAAACTTCATGCGTAGGGCAAGGTACATCTGCTATATCAAATGTAGCTAATGTATTAGAAAATGGGGATGAAATACATAATGAAAATGTAGAGAATAATGATTTTGCAATGAATAATGATATTGAATTGAATGATAATGTTGGTATGGATGAAGAAATTGATATGAATCCAATTGTTGAACCCTTTACCTGAGAATCAAATGTTAACCCCAAAATTTGTATGAAAACACTGAATGAAGAAAGTAACCTTGTAAATGAATCTTCACCTCTAAGAACACCTCCTTCCATTTTGTGAAGAAAACCAATTCACTTAATTGAAATTGATGAAAACATTATAAAACCAATGCCTAACAAAATGTTTGAAAGAAATGCGAGAAGAAAAGCTAGTGGAATTTGGGATAATTACTTTGAGAATTTAAATGACACACAAAGATGTCAATTATTTGTTACATTGATGAAATTAATTAAGATGAGACCTATAATGAAGACCTTGGGGTTAAGAACATCTAATGTTGTTGATCAAAATGCGTCAATTGTTGAAAACATACATAAAGCATACCAAACTATAGGTGGAAAAAGATGCACCAAAGATAGTAATGCTACATGGCGTGCACTTACTAATTGTATAGTAAGTGATAAAACAATTAATAAATTCTTGATTAGAAAAAAAAACAAGCAAGTGCTTTGAAGCTAAACAGAAAAACACTAATGAAAGCAATAGAGAGACGTAAACATCTTGAGTCAATCAATAACATTGACTATTGGGATTTCTCTAGCAGAATTCCATGAAAAGACAAGAATACATATGATATTCTAAAATAATTAATTGTAAAATTTTGGAATGAGAACACAAGGGTGTCATCGAATAGAAGAGATATAGTAAAAAGAAGAATAGGTTCTCGTAATCGTGAATCGTGTGCAAAACATTTCTTAGATATGACTCAAACACAATTGTTCTCTAAGTTTAAGAATGAAAATCCACAAATTAACATTAGCCAAAGATTCTTTGAAATGAGCAAACCCTTTTATGTGAAAATCAATCACTCACGTACCACTTGTTGTTGCTAGGCATCATGTTGAATTTTCAATGCATTATGATGTTTTTGTCAAATACGTCGTGTTTTGCATACTGACATCATGTTGCAGGAGTGTGGATTAAATGTCCCACCAAAATCTTCAAGGGAATTTATTCCAACAATATTTTGTGAAAAATCAACTAGACAATTTTTTTATAACAAAGCATGTTTGGATGGAACATGCAATGTATGTGGTGGCTTGCCAAATCTAAAAAGTTGTATCCATGAGGAGAGTACAGATTCAATAGGAAAAGAATTGGTTGGTTTCACCAAATATAAATTGGTGGCATATCAATTAAAAGATGGAAAAGAATCTAAGAGGTGTGAGCTTGTTACAAAACAATTACCTATATCAGAATATATGGTCAAATTTAGAGAGATTTTTTTTTTATGAGTATGCAAGGCACACACATAGAGCTCGATGGTTGGATGAACAATTCAAGTTAAGAAAGGACACATTCCCACTTGGTACTATTGTTTCAATAGTTGACTTCATGAGAGAATTACACATTGCAGCCACAAATGGAGGTTTAGTCTCAATATTATAACTCAGTGCAAGTTGCTATTTTCGTGCATATAACATTCATGCACTCTCTAGAAAGCACTTAACAAAATCAAAAAATATTAAGAGAGTATCATTTCTACATCAGTGATGATTGGACACATTCTATAGAATATGTACAAGGGTGTTTCAGGTGTTTTATGTGAACTTGAATGAGAGGAACATTAGTTTTGATCAACATTACATTTGGTGGACAATTGCACATCACAATTCAAGAATGCACGGATGTTTTATTGGCTAAGAAGGATGCAAAAAGAAATAAATGTACAACATATCTAGAGTTTTATTGAGGTAGGGCATGGAAAAGGAGAGCATGATGGTGTAGGAGCATGTGTGAAAAGAGCACTTGTAAGAGAAGAGTTAAAGTTCAAGGATGGTGCTAAATTTACAGATGTAAAAAACATTGTTGATTGGTGTGTCAAGAATATGGGCCATGAATCTCAAGAGAGATCAATGGTTCGTAGATATTTTTGGTTGATAGAGGAACAACATCTGGAAAACTTTGAAGATTGTATGACAGTTGTAGGATCAAGTGATATGCACTCATTTCGTAGTTTAGATGTAAATGCTTGGACTATTTATACTAGGTGCATGGCATGTTTTTGTATATCATGCATTGATTTTGCGTGGAATGAATGTGAGTCACAATAGTGGGTGGATGAATGGACTTGTAGACCTCTAATTCCACTTGACACACATCAAGTTCCATGAGCATTACAACTTACAGGGTCTTCAGATCAAATGACAACATCACCTGACTTTGACCAAGTCTCTGATTTAGTGCAACAAGGTACATACATATATGTACATGCCATGTTTTAGATTTATAAATTATTAAATGGTCAACTCTTAATGTATTTTAAATTTGACGAACAGTTTTACTTTGTGATGTAGGGCACGTTTTTGCAGTTATTGCGATGAAATTTAACGAAGAGGGAACAAACTACTTCTTGTCTCGTTGTGTAAAGAGGGAAAATTTTTTTGACTTCCACAGTCATTGATGGTGAAGACCTTGAGTATCCCACTGGGTCAGTGGTAGTCACTGGAACTTGGCTTCGATGATATCCTATCAAAAAATCAAACATTTGGTTGTTTGAAGACTATGAAGTACATCGAAAAGATACTTCACTATTCACATTTGGTCCTTGCAACAAATATTAAATTGATCAAATATTGAGGTAGGCCATTAAACAAGAATTTGTGGAAGGTTCATGAATCAGATCATGAAGCAATTCTTGCTATTGTCAAGAGTAGAGTTGATCCTTGTGGTTCATTGGATTGAATTTGCAAAGGTATGTTCTTCATGAATTTAATTTGAATATTTACTTAAATGATTTTGTTTAAATTTTGTATGATTTAAAATTCTATTTAATTCTTACTAACATGTTTATGTAGGTTAGTGGTGCCAAAAAAGCTTCCACCTTCACATGGTTGGCATTGTTAGTAGAGAATTTATTATTCTCAAAGCCAAGTGAAGCTAAGAGAAATTAAATATTAGAAAGGAACAAAAACATAAATTCTCATTTCACCACCTATATTATTATGAACCACCTATATTATTGAGGTGTGATTGTGATGGTGATTAGATGATGACAACCTTACAACGATTTGGTTTTACATCTCAGGTATTTCATGTATTTGCAAATAATAGGACAACGATAGAACCGAATGGAGATGGATAAAACCGCTATAGGATTTCATAGAGGGCCCCGACATGGAGGTTTTGAGATCTAATGAGATGTCTCTAGGTGCCATGGAGTCTGAGAAATCACGTCGAAGATGTAGTCCCTTAAGAGCCCTAAGACCAAAACATGCTATATCTTCGATGGGTGATTTCTCAGACTCATGGACTGTGGCACTAGAGATGTCTCGTTAGATCCAAAACCTCCATGTCAGGTCTCCCCATGAAATCATTTCATGGTTTTATCCATCTCCATTCGGTTCTCTTGTTTTCCTATTGTTTTGTAAAATGTGTGAAATAGTGTAGTAAGAGTGTAAGTGTAAGGTCTCGAGACACTATATTTTGCAAGCGGAAGCTCTCTTGGACCAGAACCGCTATCGTGCCAAACATGTCGAGATGGCTAGGTGAATGCTAGTGGAGGATTTTTTTGGTTCCCTATGCTCGTGCTTTCGGGCTACCTCGTCCAGGCGTAGTCTCTTAAGAGCCATGAGACCAAAACATGCTATATCTTGACAGGGTGATTTCTCAGACTCTTTAGCACTTAGAGATGTCTCGTTAGATCCATAAACCTCCATGTTCGGGGCCTCTACATGAAACTCTATCATGGTTTTATCCATCTCCATTTGGTTCTCTCTCTGTCCTATTGTTTGCAAAACACATGAAAAAATAGTGTAGTAGTCGAGTTAGTATAAGGCTACCAGACGCAATACTTTGCAAACGGAAGCTCTTGGCACCGAACCAACTACGCCAACATGTTGGGGTGGCCAGGTGAATGCTAGGGGAGGATTTTTTTGGTTCCCTACACTCCCTGTGCTTTCGGACTACCTCGTTCGGGCGTAGGCCCTTAAGAGCCCTGAGACCAAAACACGCTATATCTTGACAGGTGATTTCTCAGACTCCGTGGCACCTAGAGATGTCTTATTAGATCCTAAACCTCCATGTCGGGGCCCTCTACGAAATCCTATCATGGTTTTATCCATCTCCATTCGGTTCTCTTGTTGTTCTATTGTTTGCAAACACGTGAAATATTGCAGTTTGAGTCAGTGTAAGGCTGTTAGATGCAATACTTTGCAAACGGAAGCTCTTGGCACCAAACCAACTATGCCAACACGTCTGGGGATGGCTAGGTAAACGCTAGGGAGGATTTTTTTGTTCCTACCTTACGCTATGCTCCCACTCAGGTGCTTCGGACTACCTCATATCCTAAAACCTCATCGGGCGTAGGCCCTTAAGAGCCCTAATGACTAGATTGGCTTAAGAATGAATTTGATAGGGGAATGTCTAAGAACACATGGGAGTTATCAATCACCTAGTAAATATTTCTTGTTTAGTTCTGAATGGGAGTCATTGGCCTACTGACTTAGTGACCTTCCATTCATTGATAATTTATGCTATGATAAACCCATGGATGCTTTCAAAAGTGCCTTCAAAAGGATAGGGGTAGTCATCAAGCATAGTGAAGGGTGTGATGTGATTTCCAAACAACTTGAAATACATATAGATTTAGAGGTAATAACATGAATTGGACAGGATTAGACAATCAAGAATCATTGAGTGTCTGAATCAGAATGTCATTGCATCTGGAGACATTCTCAAGCATTGGAGTAATGTATATGGAGAGACATTCTCAAAATATCAATAGATGAAAGGCATCAAATTGTGATGACTCTCGGGTGTTTTAATAGGGGAGAAGACTAAGAAGCATAGAAGAATGTAGTAAGTGCATGATAAGATAGGAACCAGTACAAAGAGACCATGAGCAAGAAGAAGCGCAAGTAAGGTAAATACACATATACACATTGATAAATTGAATGAATAATTACTCAGATTAGGTAACTCTTTATATACATACATTATATAAATATTGATTTCCAAAGTTTGATGCATATTATACATTGAAAATGCTAGTACATGTACATCACCAATAAATGAAAAAATAATCCATAATGTCTTAAATATTGTCAAGTGCACATCATATTAGTTTCATGCAAAAATAATCTCAGAAATGTAAGGTCTCATACAAAAATATCAAGTTCCAAATAGTATTTTAATGTGCATAATAAATATAAAAATGCCCAAATAGGTCATATACCATCAAGTTCAAATGCCATATAGGTACATACAATGCCATGCACATAGGCATACAAAAAAATGTCATGTAAGACATATATATTTCCTAATCATCAAAATCTATCCCTCTCTTGGCCTTGCTCGAAGAAGGCCCTCCCTTAGATGAAGATGGAGATCTATGAGATGACTTTGGATCATCGAGCCCATGCTATGAGTCCTCTTCCACTGAATACTCACATGTAGATGAGCCTGTAAATGCAAACAATTTTTTTGTCAAAACTTAATTTATATATGTTTTCAACATGTATTTAAGACCATGCTAGAATGAAAGTATTTACATAAATACACAAACTTACTGCAAGTCGATCGATCACGCCGAATTTGCATCTCATGCTCAGATGAGTCATCGGGAGCTCTGGAGTATGAACGGGGTACGAAGATGACGAGATGGAGGAGTCCATGCCCTCGAAGTCAAAATGGAGGGGGTTGAAGTTCCCTACATACACATAAGATCAGAAAATCTAACATCAAAATTAGTGAAAATAGAACTAAGTACATGTATGTGTAATGACAATATTTTAACTAATTTTATCAATATAGAACTATTGTTTTTACCCCACCATGCCTATGAATCAAATGAATAGGGTTACTACCTATTGCAGGTAACTCCTGCATATACACAATGAAGGACATTATTAACATAATTTAATAATTCTACAATGAAAGACATTACTAACATGTAATTTAACATAATATGAATTACACGAGAAATTTAACAAAATTTACATGTTGTTTGAATACCTCAGTGAGTTGTTGCGCAGATGAAATTGCAGTGGCAACACCTTTCTCTACTTGTCGCAGAGATGGTGGGGTGTCTAGTGAAGTCAACATCTTTATCAAACATGTATCACGTGAGTTAGATGGACATACAAGAACATACATATATTTGACTTTAATATATATATATATATATATATATATATATATATATATATATTTGCATGTATGTGAAAATTTTACACAATTAACATTCTAAATTACCTCTGTGAATGTATGTGTATGCATGGTGCTTTGCCTATGGTCGGGATGAAGATGCACCTCCTGCGCACTATAATATCAATGCATGTACATGTACAAATATAATTATTTCAAAAATTTAACATATATATAAGTAAATCAAGTACTCCAAACTTTTTGTAACACACATAATAAAACATAACAATATACTGCGAAAGGTGACGCCGATGATGTAATCCAAATGTCTCACTCAAAAAGGCATCTGACATAGTGACATTATCGTGTGCACCCTAGCACCAACTCCACAAAATCTAGTACGCATGAAAGTATCATCCTCCTCGGGCCCCAAACATATGCTACCACATGACGAGAAAAAGATGTGGCCTCATGCTAGTACTCCTGAGGGAATACTTTGTGTACCTCTGCGAGCATCTGGCTCAAAAATCTCCCTCGTATGTCAAACAAGGGTCGCAGATAGCCCCTAAAGTGCGTGGAGTGTATCAATCTCTACTGTCTCCTTCACTGCTTGAGGGAAAATCTCAGGGTGAGGGGGATTTTGTGTGGGGACTCTACCCTACTAAATAGGTGCATGTTGTGCACCTGGTCGATCTTGTGCAAGATCCTTTTCCTCGGCCCTAGAAATCTTGGAAATCAAAATAATTTGGGATCTCGTTGAGGATAAACTCACAATAGAGTTTCCTCAGAAAGTATAGTGGCACCTCGTTGTTATTACAAGGTGGAAAATCAAACACCATCCACCATCGGTCCCAAAAATTATTTTTAATCAAATTATTATTGCACCAATGGATGGGAAACCGTTTACATGACAACGGAACAAGAAAATTAGTGTGGGGTCTGTGAATAAGGTGCATATGAGGTCTTTTGTAATTTATTTTTTCTTTACATCCACATATGACAATTTGTTGGAATAATAAACCCTACAACCCTCTCTGTAAGTTGTCCAATGATCAATTTTCCCCATTGCCACATCAACTTGAGCAAGTAATGCCTCAATGTGTTTGCAAGAGAGGCGTGGTGGGGGTTTGTAGATTGTGAATCCCTCATTCTTTTGATTAAATCCTCAATTTCAATTTTGTTTTCAACTATGTGGGCTGCTAAATCTTCTTGACTACTTGGGGATGTTGAGAAATTGTGGGAGGGTTGGGAGGGATGATAGGAATAACAGGGTTTGGTTGTGGTTGATTCCCTCGACCTTGAACTATAACAATAAAAAAATGTATTCAATTCAAATTTTAATCTATAATTATCATATTTCAATGTAATTTTGAGAAAAGAATTGTGCTACCTCTTCTCTCGTGGCGCCATTGTCGATTCAAATCTTCCCGATGATCCGAAACAATCCTTTGAGCTTGAGATCCAGTTGAATGAAAAAATGTGAGGGCACGGTTAAGCTTTGAAACTCACGTTTGAGGGAGATAAAATGATAGAGGCTCGGGCCTCTTTTTTATTTATAGTAGACATAATGCATACACATTATAACACATACATGTTATGCTTTGGTAAATCCCAAACCTGAGAATTTAAAATGCGATCGCATTATAATAAAACGCAAAAACGCGTTTTTTTTTCTTTTTTCAGGTTTTTGTCCACTTTTTTGCACAGCTAGCAACAAGGGAAAATATACCGAATCAGCCACTAAACCCACTAAAGTACTCATGGATCAAATCAATGAGATGGCTAAGAAATTAGCTATCTTATCCTCCAAAGTCACTACCAAACCTCCTAACAAATATTCTTCAAAAACTAGTGACGACTCATCTAAGAGCCATACTACGCCCAACAAAGAGAAAAACCAACCTAAGAATGATGGCTCATCATCATCCATCTTACAAAATGACTCACCATTTTCTCGTGAATGGAAACTTATGAAAGACACTATCTTGGGTATGCAACACCAACGTAAACAATTCAAATTTGACAAGTTGTGTCCTTACCCATTTGATAAGGACATCTTATGCATACCCTTTCCTAAATCATTTGAAATGCCCAAGTTCGATGGCTTGCTAGAAAGTGACATACAATGATATTTTCCTATTGTGTATCTTTCCATGTAGTCTAGGAGGACAAGCCTTGGACTAGGTTTTACACCTCTCCCAGGGTCTCTATCCATAATTTTACGAAACTCTTAGAGAAGTTTGTTAAATATTTCTGTTCAATCTAGACTTTGAAATGACCATGATGGACTTGTTCAATGCCAAACAACGCTCTAATGAAACCTTTACACAATTCTTACAAAGATGGCGTGGAATTGCAAGCCGATTCCCATGCTCAATTCCCAAAAAACAACTAGTGAGTATTTTCATTCCAAATCTCACTGGTGAGCTATCCTTTCACATGCAAATTCACTGCCTCAATACTTTTGAGGAATTTATCAAGAAAGGATCACAAATTGAAAAGGCCCTTTTCAGTAAAAGGTTTGATCAAACCTCACTCAAAAGACAATGGGCATCACAATAATAACAATAGTTCTCATCATGATAAATCCAAAACGTTAATCGAAATCACAATGTTGTCAATGACAGTGTCACAGATAACTAAAATGTGCACAACATTTAGAATAATCAAGCTAATCCTAACAAAGCCAAATAACCTCTCATTGTTATAACTAAAGAGGCTTCCTCATCTCGTGACTCAAAATGACGTCGTTTCACTCCTTTGGGAGAACCTCTCTCAAATGTCCTATGACAACTCATTAATACCAACATGGTGACCTATCCCATTACAAGACCTTGGGTTGAAGGAGAATCCAAGCCTGTTTGATATAAAGTAGAAACTTACTATGACTTTCATCACATTGATTACCACACAATTGATTGATGTTTACATTTACATAATTTTATCCAAGACCTCATCGATAGCGGGGATATTACCTGTTGAAAACCTTCATCGAAAAAAACACCTAATGAAAATCTCAAAGTGTTTTCAAATCCATTTCCTAAACATGGTGTTGATAATAAAAACATTGATAAAGGTCACTTCGCCAATAACGCGTTGATTACAGTTCAATTATTTTATTTCTTGAGGAACCGCTCTTACAATATCCACCATTAAATTCAAACCATTGAATAATTCTCGTATCCACACACCAAAAGAAGACATGGGTTCCTACAAGAAACCAAAACAAGATATTGAGGAAATGCCTCTTACATAGTAGCCACCATTAAATTCAAACCACCGAGTAATTTCGTATCCACACACCAAAAAAAGATATGGGTTCCTACAAAGAGACCAACCATCTACATCTTCTACGTGAGCCTTAAACGCCTAAACCGATGGCTCCCTCAAATCAAAACCAACCTCTAATACTAAATCTTTGACTCCTAGTTAGTATGACCTCATCAAACAATTAACCACACTTTGGCGCATATCTCTCTCGATGGAACCTGTTCAAAGAGTCACCTAACCTTCAATACATCCTCACTCATGCTCTTCATGAAGCATGTGTTCCTACAACCCTTAATGTTCAATGACAGTTTTAAGTTATGATCACAAACCTTTTTCCTGAAAGTCATATACTGTCTTTTGGCCCTTAAGATATGTTGAACCCCAATCTTCTTAACAATAAATATTTGTACATTGAAACATAAATAACAAACCATAAGGTCAAAATAATTCTTGTAGACAACTGTGCAACTCTTAACATTTTATCTATGAAAATGCTCTATTACCTTGCTCATACAACATATGACTTAGATGACAAGGTTATTACCATTCATGGTTATTGCAATATTGAGCGTTAGTCCTTTGGTACCATTACTCTACCCATATAAGTGGGCCCACAAATCCTCGAAACTATATGTCACATCGTTGATGTGGAAACATCATATAACCTTCTTCTGGGTAGACCTTAGATACATGTGATGCAAGACATGCCCTCCACCTTCCATCAAAGTGCATAAAATTCCCATATAACGACCTTGCTTAGTGATTCCAACCCCTTTGAGTATTATAAGTTTTTCGAAGTAAAGTACAAAAATGCAAATTATTGTCCATCTGCGGATCGCCTAGTTGAACCTTGTGTCATCCTGTCATACTACTAACAACATTGATCCCAAAATGTTGCTGCAATTTTATGCCTCCACGTCTTCTTCTCAAGCATCTATGTCTAAGGCATTATTAGAGTTTCGGATCTCGATAAAAATGAATGCACAAGAATTTAAAATAACTAACAATAAGATGCAATATGATCAAAGCACATAAGGAAATAATGGCTCCAAATCAACTCAATGCTCCATATTCTCCATGAGATAGAATGATGAAAGAGATGTACATATAGGAGGTGAATGTGCAACCTCCTCCTAGATCAGTGGGAAATAACTCTCACTGAATGATACTAGAAGTAGATTTGTATCCACACAAATTAGTAAGCTAACTCAACTGAACTGGTAAGCTAACCAAACATAACTGGTACACCTAAGCAAGCATATCCCATGAGTTTAGGAAAGCTCCAAGTAAATAAACAAATGCAAGGAAAATACATATCTTACAATAACATGCGTCACTCTATATTAATTTCTCTTATAATGGTCTAGGCGAGTACACACTTGAAAATGCATTTCTTGTTAGCAAACTTCGATTATCACCTCACAGCTATAGACACTAGGATAATGCTCTCCATTTATGATAAAATCAAGTTTAGTATCTAGGAAATACTCTTTGGAGATGATATGGATATCTAGAAGATGAACATATTCAAGGCTCTGATGGTTGTTGGCTATATGAAGACAAGATGGTAGAATGTTACGAATCCACCGACTATACCAAGGCTCATATAATGATGAAAAAATGAACTAGAAAGGAAGAGGGCTTGGCCCACAAGGACACAAAATTCTTGAACCTATGGAAATAAAATATAACCTCTACATGTATGGTCTAGGATATGAGACCTTTGAGAAGAGACTAGTCATATTCGATGTATTAACTTGCGATGAGGACTCGGACTCCGAAGTTGAGACTGGTTCCACACAACCTCTTTGAAGACCTTGTTAAAACTACAATTTTCCTTGAAAAACTATCCATTTAAACCCTTGATGTTGTTTACCCTTACCTCATTTATCAGAACAACAATTTCATATTTCCATGGACCTCTTTCAAAACGATGAGGCCATTCAGAGTTCCTCGGGGCTCAAGACCTTTTCCATTGTCGGATTACAAGAAGGGTTTTGATATAAAGCTTGATGCTACTGAATACTTCTGAAAATAAATTGAAATCTCCAATCCTAAAGAAAAATAAATTAAACACAAAATAAAGATAAATCATATCTCGCATAGTGAAAACCTTTCTGAGGTGTTATACGAGCAACAAAAATGAAAAAGAAAAAGAAAGAAAAGGATGCATCTCCTAGTGAAAACCTTTCAGAAGCACTAGAGAGAGGAGATTCGGATCCGGAAATATCAGAAAACCTACACAAACCTACAACTTCATTTGAAGATAATGACACTTCTAAGTTGTTGGTGGAAGAAACAAGAACTATCAACATCGAGACCAATGACCAACCCAAACTGCTACAACTAGGTGCCAGTTTATCAGAAACTAAAATCAAGGCTTTCTTGAAGCTTCTAATCAAGTTTCAGGATGTATTCAATTAGTCCTAGAAAGATACGTTAGGACTTTATCCTTCTCTCGTGGTTCATCACCTTTTAGTGTGCCCAGATGCCAAGCCTGTAAAGAAAAAGCTACGTAAAATGCATCCCAAGGTCGCTTTACTTGTCAAGGCCGAACTGTAAAAATTAATAGATGCAGGATTCATATGGTCCATCGAATACTCAGAATGGATATCTAATATGGTACTGGTTGTAAAAAAGACCCTCAAAATCTGTATCTATCCCGATTTCTATGACATCAATAAGACATGTTCCAAGGATGACTTTCCTTTTCCCAACAACGATATGATCATTGATTCTACTTGGGCCACGAGATGTTATATCTTATGGATGATTTTCAGGATATAACCAAATTAAAATTGTTGAAGAAGACCAACATAAGACAACTTTCACAACCCCATGGGGGATATTTTGTTACAAGGTCATGCCTTTTGGCCTTAAGAACATTGACGTAACTTATCAACATGTCATGACTGTTATTTTCCATGACCTTCTTCACGACATTATGGAGGACTATGTCGATGAAATTCTTTCCAAATAAAAGACCATAATGGATCATCCAAAAGTTGTTAAGTGTACCTTTGAGTGATTATGGGAATACAAGGTTCACCTTAATCCAAAAAAATGTTTCTTTGGTGTCACTTCGGGAAAACTTCTGGGATTCATTGTCTCATGAAGAGGAATTTAAGTGGACCCTACCAAAGTCAAAGCTATAATAGATATGCTGCCTCCTCATAATCTTTGTTAGCTAAGAGGCATACAAGGAAAAATACAATCTATTTGGCTATTCATCTCTCAATTAACAGACAAGTGCCATCCTTTCAACCAATTTCTTAAGAATGATGTCCAATTCAAGTGGAGATAGGAATTTCAAGAATCCTTCACCAAGTTGAAATAATACTTTTCCACTCCACCTGTACTTATGCCGCCAAGATAAGACAAGCCTATGTTTTTGTACACTTGTGCAACATAACATGCTATTGGGGAATTATTGGTGTGTAACACAATGACAAGGGTTAAGAACAAGCTATTTATTATTTGAGAAGAAATCTCCTTGAGCATGAGACTAAGTACTCGCAGGTTGAAAAATATTTCTTAGCAGTCGCTTACACTTTTGGCAAGTTGCAACACTACTTGTTGAATCATACCACCAAGTTAATTGCAAGGGTCGACCCTCTCAAGTACCTACTTTTGAGACTAGTAATAATAGGATAGATGACCAACTATATTTCGCTCCTCAGTGAATTTGACATTGAAAGTGTTAATCAAAAGGCTATAAAAGGTCAAGTAGTAGCACATCAATGAACTGCCACAACCTTGCTAGGTTCACAACCGTTAAAATTTGAATTTCCATATGAAGACTTGTTATACGTAGAAGTAATCCCCTCATGGAATTTATACTTTGATGGATCTGCAACATCCATGGTTCAAGATCAAGAATTATCTTACGTACACCGAGAAGAGGACCTTATACTTAAATCTTATCATATTGAATTCCTTGCAAAAAAACACAGTGAGTACGAAGCATTGATAGTAGGTTTAGGCTGCACTTGTCCTAACACCTACAAGATTTGATAATTTTTGGCAATCCCTTCTCATCATTAATCAAGTCAATGGTGAAGATCAAGTGAAAGATGAGAATATTTTACCCTATAAATGCATGGTTGATAGTCTTAAAGGGTATTTCCGGATTATCAATTTTGAACAAGTTCTCTTGTATACAAAACAAAGAAGCGAGATGCCATGGAAACTATCGCATCCCTTATTTCATTTGACATTAATCAAAATCACAAAAATTTCCTTGTTGAACATCTTTTGGTGCCTGTATACGAATTACGCAGGAGTCCACCATGGTTTATTAGATTGTCGGTCTTAATCATCCTGGTATTATGACGTATACACCTTCATTCAAACAAAAGATTACCCTCTGAACATGACTTCAACCAAAAAAAGACCCTTCGCATGATGTGCTTCGTTTTGTACCATCCTCGCCGATACCCTGTATCAAAGAGGCTATGATGGGACTCTTAAGATGTCTCAATCAGGATGAAGCTAATCAAATGTTAGCCTAAGTACACTTGAGTATTTGCGATGCACACACCAATGGAATGGTCCTTGCAAAGAAGATCTTTTACATCAGATACTACTGGGATACAATGGAAATAAAGGCATGTAACCATGTCAAGAATCTCCAAGCTTACCATAAGTATGGTAATCTAATTCATGCACCTTCCAAGCCTTGCAACTTATTACCTCACCATGGCCTTTTTCTAAATGGGGGCTCGATTTAATTAGAAAAATAAACCCCACATCTTCTGACGGCCATACCTCATTATCACCTCACTCTTGAATATTTCGCCAAGTGGATCAAGGATATGGCTCTCACCTATGTTTCTAGGTGTAATATTTCCAAATTCATCTTTAATCATTTTTTTTTGTTTTTGCATTCACACTGCCATTGTCCGACAAAATGACGGTTTCTTCAAAAATAATAATTTCAAATCCCTTACTAAAAATATCATATCCACCTCAAATGGACCACACCTTACTACCCACAATGCAATGGCAGTTTGAAGCTTCAAATAAGACTATCAAATCCATCTTGGAGAAGATAGTCGATAAGCATAGTTTACCCATCCATCTAGGCCTACCAAACATCTTTCTGTACTCCTAAAGAAGCTACCACATTTTCCATAGTATAAGGCTTTACCCTTAAAATTCAAACTTCCTTCACTTCGTGTCTCCCTCCAACACCTTGTGCATGAAGAGGATTTCCATCATGAACGAATTGTTGAGATTGAGCTATTAGATGAAAGATTCATTCACGATTTGGATCATCTACAAGTATACCAGAATCGGATGTGTCGTAATTATAACCAAAAGATTCAACCATGATAGTTTGAGATTGGTGACTTGGTATTGAAATAAAATCAGAAGAGCAAAACCAAGCCACATGAAAACATGGAAATTTTGAGCCTAATTAGTTGGGTCCTTATGTTATCACTTGCCAAATTTAGATCCGGTACATACAAACTATCTACTAAGGATGGCATAGAGTTGAAGGAACCCATGAATTTCATTCATTTGAAGAAGTTATATTCCTGAGTCTTTAAAGAGTAACCCTTGTACTGGGGGCATATCAGTAGACTCACTTGATTCTCCCTTTTCACCTCATCTCATGTTTGTGTCAATACACCTCACCTTGTTTCACATGTTCTCCTTGTCGGGTTGTCATGTCCATTATCTTCTACTCTAGTTCTCCTTTCGTCATGATTTCGTCCACCTTGATCGTGTGTAACGTGTTGGTTACGAATTGGGAATCCATTTTCCCCTCTTCTTTGGCATGTGGTTTAAATTCCAAAAAGACCAAAAACATAAACACACAAGTCTCACAAAAAAATAACAATATTAAATTTTTCAAAACCCCAAAAACAATATACAATTGTTTAGAAAATATTAAAAAAGCAAAACATTTCGATTTTTTTATAAAAACATTCGCAACTATCTTACTTAGTTCACCAATTTCGTCATCTAATTGTTCCAAATCATTTACATTTTTAAATTAATCATGTCATCCTTCGCAATATAACTTTTCTTGGGGACAACACTCGGATTTGGCCTTATACAGATCATGCTTCAATAGGATCCAACAAGAGTATATTTTGGAGTATCTAAGCATCACTCCACTCTTCGTCCGATCCAACCTCTCGCGATCTAAGATATCGCTTGGGGTAAATCAACATTTGTCTATCTATTCATTGTGGAACACATTAGGAATGTCTTCAGACATTGTTATTGTGAATTGTGTTATATTGTTGCTTACTTGTTAGTTTTAACATTAGTGCACATTGTTCACTTGCTTGTTTGTAATCCCTTGTTTGTTGTTTGTACATGTAAAATGATGTCTTGTATGTTCTTAGCTTAGTCTCTTATTTCATTAGTTAGAATAACCAAGTGCTCTGTGTATCTGGAATGTTGTTGCGATTATAGACCAATTGTAGGAAATTTATTTGCATCTTAGTTCACATATAAATTTGGTGTGGTTTCTTCCTGTTCATATTGGGTTTGTTTACATTGTTTGTTCTGTGTCTTTTTTTCACTTGCACGTGTTGTGTTTTCCTCTTGGTTTATTAACTAAGCCATGGATTTTTTTCCTTTTTCATTGTGTATTCAAATTTGTTTGCATTTCTTTGCGTTTGTATTTCAAACTTGCAAAATCCCAAATATTTTGAAAATCCAAAAATAAAATATTTCAAAATCCAAAAAACAAATATTAAATTTTTGAACAAACATTCACTTATCATAGAAATCCTACAATTGGAAACTCCTTAAAGTGAATTTTTCAACATCTCAACACAATCTTGGTAAAGTCATACTTTTATATACTACCCTAGTGATCGCTCCAATTTTAAACTATCACTTTTTTCCCTTTACACGATTTTTGCTTGGGACAAGTCACAAAATTGTTTCTCCTTCACAATATAACTTCGCATGGGGAAATTTCAATTTTGGTAATTTGCACAATGATCCAATAAGAGTGCCATAAGGAGTCACTTTACTCCACTCTTCTATCTAATAATATTCCCACCTTGGGAGAATTTGCATCTACTTAATCATCATTGTGGCACACATTAGGGGCATATCATATTGTCTTATTTTTTTGACTTTGTGTTGCATTGTTGATGTTTATTTTTTTTTGGACCACTTGCAAGTAGTGTGATTACATCTTAGTTCCTTTATAACCCTGATGCATGCACCTACTTTGTATATTGGTTTCATTTTATTTTTTATCTTTTCTTTGTTGTGTGTGTTTGTTTATGTGCACTTGGGTTAACCATCTTGATTATTTCATAATCATGGTGACAACTCTATTATTCAACAACAAAAATATTTTTCTCTAAAAATTATTCTCCGAATGACGCTCATGCTACAATCACAGTTCTTCCCATCATTATTCCAATCCCTTGTCTTCTTCCTATCAAGTGGCTTTCTACCACTTTGCCGCGTCACCCACCCACCTGAGGGGCATTTCCTCTATACCATTCTACTCATTGGGACATCCAAATGATTTGTTACCTTTTTCTCTGCATACATCTACTATCTTTAAATCACTATTACTTCACAATAACACTTTAAAGAGGGGAAAATGTAGACACCCCAAAATCACTCACCTATTCCTAGTATTGTCCTAGTGCATCATGTTATTCACCCCTTTCATGATTGATTAATTAAATTGATTAATCATACACATTGAACCCTTTGGATTAATTAAATTATTCCTTAGTACCCCTTTATTTAGTTTAATTATCATTTATCAATTAAATGATTGATTAATTTGTGTCCACATCCTAGCTAATTAAATTAGTTTTCTAATTAGGAAAATACACCTATTTTTCTAGTCAATTGCCGCTTAGATTCCTAATCAACTCCACTTGGACTCCACTTCACCAGTCCAGTCAACTCAGTTCTAGAATCCTAGAAAGGTGGGGGCAATTCAATTGCACGTATAACCACCTTTCCGGATGCATATTTTGTAATTAAATCCCTTTACTACCCTCAATGAAATTTAACTTCTCATAAATGTTGTAACTTCCTCAAGTGCTAAAAATAGCATGTGCATTCATCCATTTGTAACCAATTTCCAACCACCATTTAGCCTTATAAAATATAGGCTTATCCTATCCCAAATCCTCTTGGATTGTTTTGCAAGAAAACTCTATTAATTTGTATATTGAATCTTTCTAAGCCAAATTCTCGTAGCAATTTGCTTCCGCATTTAGAGGTCATTCAAGAGCATCCAAAAATCTTCATTGCACAATATTCCATAAGGTTCCATAGCTCAAAGCTTCCACAACCTTATTTGAGGTTTACATTGGAAGACTACATGGAGGTTTGCAGTTGTTTGTTTATCTTTCCATTACTTTTGTTTTTCATTGTATTTAGTTTCAATGTCAGTAAAACACATTATAATAACCATGGGACCACATATCCTTGATTAATTTTGTCGATAAAATTAATTAACTTTGTCGAACTTGTGATAAAGTTTGAATTTCACTAAACTTTATTCTCATATAACATGAACTCCAACTTTATCCATTATTTTTACATGGGAAGTTTTTGACACGATTTTGCATTATCTTCCCTTAAGGTAAAATTTATCTACATAATTATTCATCATTTTAAATCTATTAAAATGATGATTAAAACATTAGGTTGTAAGAAAAATAAATGTGGGTGATAAAGAAAAATAAATTAGGTTGATTAAAATACTAAAACTTTCACAATTAACCACAAACATTGTGGAACTCTATAGAAACATGGAAAATCTTTACATCATACAACACTTCGGGATACAATCAGTTACAGTGGGGAAACTAATAAATACCAACTAGTTCTTTTCCTCTCATACCCCCACTCATCCAACCACCAAGAAAACATGTTCACACAACCACCTACAAGTTTAATTAGCTTTTATATTATAACATTTAGAGCTTCCTCGAGATATCCAACATGGCAAGGAAGGCTGACCATGCATACAAAATGATTCATTGTGGGTGTAAAGTACTAAAAATGGTCATGTCATTGAAGTATTTATAGTCCTCATCCACTCAAATTGCATGGTTGCATGTCTATTACAACATTTTAAACCCTAATAGATGACTATATATATATATATATATATATATATATATATAATATATATATATATATATATATATATATATATATATATATATATATATATATATATATATATATATATATATATATATATATATATATATATATATATTTAAGCTCTTCCTCTTCAACACATCCAAATTTTCATTGTCAAATCCATACTATCTTTATAATTTCCCACAATATGCATACTATCTACATATGAGTGTGTAGATGATTATGGACATGGTGAATAGAAAATTAAATTTCTAGAGGAAGACATATCTGCAACAATAACGATAACTACATTATTTTACAAATATTATCTAAAACCAAATACCAATAAAAATTACAACAATATCATTATTTTGCAAAAACTTGCCAAAATTTCCAAGTTACAACTTTTCATATTTCCATTTGCAGATAAGGAAGGTTCCCTAGTAGAAACGTACTAACAATGTCAAAGCATACTGAAGGCATGTGTATTGTTGCAAAATATAAATAAATATACTATCTCAACACTTGGGTGAGAATCCTTTTGTATTCCCTCTCTTTTATGTTGGAACAATTCTACTTTCCTTTTAAAAGGAAGCATGAGTTTGCAAGAGCTAGAGATATGTAGAAGGTTTACAAGGGGTTTGTGTGTGTTGTTAGGAACTATATATATATATATATATATATATATATATATATATATATATATATATATATATATATATATACTCGACTATAAGGGTTTAAAATGTTGTAATAGAACAATTCTACTTTCCTTCTAAAAGGGAATCATGAGTTTGCAAGAGCTAGAGATATGTAGAAGGTTTAAAAGGGTTTGTGTGTTGTTGTTAGGAACTATATATATATATATATATATATATATATATATATATATAGTGAGCTATTAGGGTTCAAAATGTTGTAATAGAACAATTCTACTTTCCTTCTAAAAGGGAATCACGAGTTCTGAAGAGCTAGAGATATGTAGAAGGTTTAAAGGGGTTTGTGTGTTGTTGTTAGGTATAGTTCCCCTAACAACAACACACAAACCCCTTTTAAACCTTCTACATATCTCTAGCTCTTGCAAACTCGTGATTCCCTTTTAGAAGGAAAGTAGAATTGTTCTAATATAAAAGAGAGGGAATACAAAAGGATTCTCACCCAGTGTTGAGATAGTATATTTATGTATATTTTTCAATGATACACATGCCTTAAGTATCCTTTGACATTGTTAGTACGTTTCTACTAGGGAACCTTCCTTATCTACAAATAGAATTATGAAAATTTGTAACTTGGAAATTTTGGCAAGTTTTTGCAAAATAATGATATTGTTGTAATTTTTATTGGTATTTAGTTTTAGCTAATATTTGTAAAATAATGTAGTTATCGTTATTGTTGTAGATATGTCTTCCTCTAAAAATTTAATTTTCTCTTCACCATGTCCAGAATCATCTACAAAATCATATGTAGATAGTATGGATATTATGGGAAATTATAAAGACAATATGGATTTGACAAAGGAAAATTTGGGAAAATGTGTTGAAGAGGAAGAGGTTAAAAGTAGTTTCAGAGGTTCATCAAAGAAAAATAGGTTGTTAACAATTGTGAAAATCGCATGTAAAAAGGGGAAATATCATATTACACCTTATGAGGAAGATTCCAAAGATGATTTGGAACTTTCGCCTAAGGCATTGAAGAAATATCAATATGATTTCCCTAATTAGAGACATTATGGGGCTTGGCCAATGGATAAACCACTTCCAACACCTTATGAAGAATTCACATTTTGGAAGTGGAGCTACATGATACAACCTTCTACTATTCCCAATGTAGGTCTTGGGCTATTCAATTTAAAGGTAATTAATCTTGGGTTTGCATATTTGACTCATATGGTGAGCTAAAAATTAGTAGTATGTCTAAATATGACATGTGTTGTAATGTAAATTCAATAGAAGAACAAATTCATATAGCCCCAAAGAAAACTCGATGTATGCATGATCATATGTACATTGATGGATGCCCTTATGCATTTAAAAATATTGCAAATTTCATCAATAGGACCGAGTGTTGGCATCTTGTATCTCCCAATTGTCAATTTATAGAGTATCAATAACAAATAAGATGAAATGAAAGGGCCAATATTACCACTTTATGTCATGGTGGAGGCGATAAAAATATCAAATTTGGTGAAGAGCTTCTAATTAACTATATTTTTAAAGGAAAAACAACACCAAAGTGAGATTGAGGGAAAAAATAATGTTGCCACTGATGATTGATGTATATGTATTGGTTATTCAATTGAATTTCCTATACTATTTTGAATAAACATCTAATGTTATATTTTTATTTATGTAAAATGTTGTTTCTTTTGTAGTATATGATTTTATAAAAATCAAAGAATTTGATGATATTTTGTCTAATGATTTGTATATAAATTTGATGAACAAAATGATTTTTTTAAAAATGACATTGTGTTGTGAGACATCACTACCTTTACATTTAGATGAGGATCCTCCTCCATCCCCTGCACCACCTTTCAGTGTCACCTCCACCATCACCTCATGTTGTAGTACAACCGTGTAGAAGATCCACTGGAACAAATGACAATGTTCAACCATTTATCGCGATCCTTCGAGACATTCTTTTGCAGGATGTTCATATGTACATTATACACCGCATATATGAAAAAAACGATTTTTTTCTCAAAAGGACATTGTGTTGTGGGACATCACTACCTTTACAATTAGATGAGGATCCTCCTCCATCCCCCGTACCACCTTCAACGTCACCTCCACCATCACCTCATGTTGTAGTACAACCTTGTAGAAGATCCACTGGAACAAATGACAATGTTTAACCATTTATCACTAGTCCTTCGAGACATTCTTTTGTAGGGTGTTCATATGTACCTTATACACTGCATATATGTATTTTGGATCCTTTACAACAATGTACCCCTAGACCAGAAAATCATGGTATGAGTTTTGTAAAGAAATTAAGGAATACCTTGCATCCACCTCAGTGGAAATCCATTTTCTTGTAATATTATTCTATAAAATGTATGTTGTTACCTTTGGATTATAATATGTCAATTATTATGTTAATGGATATATATGGATGTATTTTTTTTTGTACTTTGAATATTATATGTTGTGTTTTATTTACCAAGTTGAGTAGTTTCTACAAGAGCATGATTGTTGCATTGACTATGGTATCCATCTTAGAATGGTATCTTTATTATTAATGTTATGAATTAAACACTATAAACACATATGTAATAACCTAAACAGTCACACAACATGCTAAACACTAATAAGACGCCTTAAACACTAATAAGACACCCTTAATAACATAATTCATACACCATAAACAATAATGTAACACCTTAAACACTAATAGGTCACACTAAACACTCATACAACACACCAAACACTAATATGACATCTTAAACACTAATATGACACCTTAAACACTAATGGGTCACCCCCAATAACATAATTATGATACCTTATACACTAATGCAATACCCTAAACATTGATATGACACCAAAAACACTAATAAGACACCCTAAAGACTAGTGGGTCACCCTTAGTAACACAAATTAGACACCCTTAAAACTAATAAAACACCCTTAACATTGATACAACACCATAAACATTGATATGACACCTAAACACTAATGGGTCACACTTAATAACACAAATTAAACACTCTAAACACTAATGCAATAACCTAAACACTCACACAACATGCTAAACACTAATGTGATGCCCTAAACACTAATAAGACACCTTAAACATTAATAAGACACCCTTAATAACATAATTCATACACCCTAAAAACAAACATAACACATTAAACAGTAATAGGTCAAACTTAACACTCATACAACACACCAAACACTAATATGACATCCTGAACACTAATATGACACCTTAAACACTAATGGGTCACCCCCAATAACATAATTATGATACTTATACACTAATGTAATACCCTAAACATTGATATGACACCCAAAACTCTAATAAGACACCTTAAACAAAAATATGACAACTTAAATACTAGTGGGTCTCCCTTAGTAACACAAATCGACACCCTTAAAACTAATATAATACCTTTAACATGATATCTCTGTTGATCTACGTTTCCAAACTTCTTGTTCGGATGAGTGTATGAGTAATCGGGAAAAACAAGACCACATCGAGTATACAAGGGCTTAGAACCTTGAACATGGTGATGGATGATACGGGCGTAAAGAAAACAGATGCATGATATCAAGAAGCTATATCTACAAAACTAAACCAGATAAGATTAGATTACAATATGCGGGGTTGCCGGACGGTGCGATTCAAGAGGATTTTAACTCCCTTGGAGGATGTCAACCCCGTGTTAGACAAGATAATAATAGATCGTGAACAGTAGTAAAAATGACAAGCAACTGAAATAACAAGAGTACTTAGCTTATGCTCTACTATGGAGATGAACCGGGCATCAAGATGGTATGATGACGAATTAAGGCAAAGATTTCTCCTTCAAACCTGGCGAGTAACTTAGTTAAGCTCTTCCTTCTCTTAAAAATATCCTCCTCTTTAAAATATATTATGTGCCTCAAATATGGGGGAAACCCCATATTTATAGCTTAGATATGAGACTAAACTACAGGTTAGATGATACCTAGGGTGTAGTAAAGTAACCTGAGTTAAGGATATGATGTGATCAACACGGGTCCCATATTTTGACTTATTAGGAAAAGTGGGGGACATGATTTGAATGGGGGGTGAGATAAAGATTTCATTTAAAAAAAGAGTGTCGTATGGGTGCATTTTGAATTAAATAATTTGTGAGAGATGGGGGATGATTCCAAAAATTGAATTATCAAATGGGTCCATATGGAGCCCATTGATAATCAATCAAATAATGTGAGTAAATAGATAGGATTTTATTTAATTTAAGAGAAAGAGATGTGAGAATGGAAATAGCGTGAATGTGAGATGACTAAGGGGTGCTATACCCAAAAATAGGTGTCTACATTTTCCCCTTTTTGTTGAGTGGTTTGCGATAGCAAGCCACGAGACAAAAACAAAAAGGGTTAGATGAAAGATGTGTCGAGGATGGATGAAGATACAATCAAAGGAAAGATGCCCTAGGCAAAAAAGGATTGCAATAAATAAAATAAAAATATGTCGGTGACTCCAATATCACATTGGTAGAGGAAAATTGCGGTCTCAACGGAGATAGATGACAACAGACCAGTGAGTGGGTGAAGGCCACTGTAGTATGGATGTAAACCAAGATGACCAATGGGTCATAGGAAAACATCAAAATATGTGCAACTAAATGCAAAAGATGTGCACAATCCTTTGTCTGCGAGGAATCATGTGAAAAATCATGCTTCCACAAAAGGGAAGTGGATGAAGATAATGATACCCTAGCACAGGGCATGAGAAGGACACAAGGTGAGTTATATGCATTGACAAGTACAAAGATGAAAAGGTACCCCAACATAAGACATAGATAGATGTTGAAATAAGATATCCTGGGAATACTCATAAATGTGGATATGATGAGTAAACATGATAGAAGGATGAGATAAAATGCCCTAAAAGGATAATAAATATGATAGCAATCATGTTTTATAGGAACGATGCATAAGTGTTAGCAAATTAGAAGGTGAAGAAGACAAAGAAGTCTTATTTCTTTGGTAAGTATGATAAAGATAATTTTGCGACAAAAAAAAGCAGAGCAAATATTCATGGAAGAGAACTAGATTAGATAGGTGATGGCCGTTATGGTATCTTCCAAGACAAAAATGTCAAAAGAAGATGGGAAGAGATTCTTAGAAATGGATATGATGATGTCCCTGCGAGAGGAATGACGAAGATAAAAGATATGACAAGGTTCTTAAAAAGAGAAGAGGTCAATGTGGCAAAGAGAAGAACAAGAATGGTAATGAAAGGGATAGATGGTGATACATAAACGGAGAAACATCAGCATTGACTGTGAATGCCAAATGTAAGGGATGTTGAGAAAGAGAAAAGGGAATAGACAGGAGGATTGGTTGATTATGAGAAGAGCAAGAAAGATTGAATATGAAGGTGACAAGGATATGGAATAGAGGAATGGAGACGAAAGAGGAGAAAATAAAGAGTGAAAGGGGAGGAAGAAGATAATGAAGAAGATAATAAAGAAGGACAAACAAAGAGAAGAAGACAAGAAAACAAAAAAGCAGAGGATGAAATCATGAAAAAGGGAGAGAGTTATTTAAAATGAAAGATGTGATGAAGATTGGAGCAGAGGAAAACAGAGAGGTAATGGAAAATGAAAGAGATGATAGAACAAAGAAAATTGAAGGAAACAGATCATAGTGAGGAAATCCAAGGAAAAGAATATGGAACTGACCACATGGAAATGCATGTGGATGATGAGATGATAAAGGAAATGGGATAACGCTAAAGAGTTAGGTTTTCGACGAGGAAGTAAGGAGGAAGTGTGAGGTAAAATGGGAAGAAGGATGATGTAGAGGAAGTGAAATAAGACGAGGATAAGAAAGGAGGAGAAGACAATGAAGAAAAGTATGCTGAAGGAAGTGAACCAAGAATGAAGATATTTGGTAAAGAGTGGGAAGCATAAGGAATGTAAAGAGAAACTTGAGGGAAGGAATGAAATCGATTAGAAAAGAAATGGAGATGCATGAAATGAGGATATGCTGATGATGAAAAAATAGAGAGAAGTTGTATGATGAAGACAATGAAGAAATAGGCAAGGAAGAATGGAAGATGGAGAGGTGGCGAGGAAAAAGAAAGGATGGGATAGGAGAGGCAATGCCAGTGAATGGATGTTAGGAGAAATCCACCGATAATGATTAGTAGGAAAAGATGAAACAAAAGATAAGACAAGGGAGAAAGTAAACGAAGAACGGGAGGGGGAATGCCAATGAAGGGATGTTAGGAGAAGTCCTCCGATAATGATCAGAGGACATAGAGGAAGGAAGGAATGAAGATAGAATGGAGGAGGTCAAAGAAAAGGATTCAAGCTATGCAAAATGGGGATGAGTGATTTTTAGGAGAATTCCACCGATAATTCTTAGCGTGGAAACAGAAGAGGAAGATGAAAGAATGTTAAGGGAAGATCAATGACAATGACGGGTAAGTATGGGGGTAGATATGTGGGAGAACTCTAGAAGACGGAGTGGAAAGAGTAAAGAAAGGAGGGATAACGATGTGTGGGAAGATGAAGGCAAGAAGAGGATGCAGTGGATGAGAATGAATGAGAGAGAAATGAAGAAACAAGACATGAAATGAATGAAGAAGCAACGGTTAAGTAAGATTACCTAGCAAGGGATGATGGAGATGAACAAGGGACCAGTAGGAAGTGGTGTTTGCATGAGAATGAAAGAGGAGGTGAGAGGATGTGATGATGGGGAATGCCGAGAAAATTTAGATGGAGAGAATGTGGGGTAGTGGGGGAGTGTAGGATGACAAATCATGCTTAAGAGAGACTCTTAAGTAAGATCGCCATGTCGCAGGAGGATTTAAGTAAGATCACCAAACCGGCAGTGACAATATGGAAGGAGAAAGACAACATTGTATTAGATGTAGGTGTGGAAGGGTTGGTTGGAATAAATGAGTATGATGAGAGGCAGGAGACAGAAGATGAGGAAGAGATGATGGGAGATGGAAGGATCAGATGACCAACCATTCTTAAGAGAAACTCTTAAGTAAGATTTCCCTGCGATGGAGATGGTTAAGTAGGATCACCAAACCGAAGAAGAAGAAGAATGATGAAAAGACTGAGAAGGGTCAAAGCATACAAGTGTGTCCCACTTTGTGGCCATAAATATTTTAAAATGACTAGTAAATAAATAATTAAAAAACTATAAAAAGTATTTATAGCCTCTTAAAAATACATGTTTGGTCATTTTATATGTGTTTGATCATGTTTTGGAAGACATAAAAAGTACAAAAACTACAAAAAAGTGGGACACACTATATGGAGAAGTGTATACCAAAATGGAACAAAAGATGAAAGGAGGTGATAACAATGTGATAAAAAGGAAACAAAGGAGTGTGACATGAATGGATGGAGGAACATATGCAACGTAGATGGAGAGTGTAAGGGCAATCCTTAACTAGGATGCCCACATGGTGGTAGTGATGATGCAAGAGTGTTAAGTGGAAAAGGAAGAGTGGAAAGATGTTTGTGGTGGTGATTGTCATTTGTTGAAAGAGGAAATGGTGGAGAAGCTTCTACAACGGGAGGATCCAAGGAAGAAGATATACCTTAACTAAGGTTCTCTAGCTATATGGATGGTTAAGCAAGATTGTCAAACTGAAAGTGGAAGAGTAAAAGAGAAACTCAAGAGGAAAGACAAGTAAGATATCTGGCATTGTGCAAGGGGATAGAAAGGTGAGAAGGATGATGTGGAGACAAATGGTGATGAGTGGACATGGAAAGTGAGGAGCAATGGATCAAATATGGTGTTGAAGATATTGAGAGATAACGAGCTGTAGGATAACGAACTTGCCTTGAGAAGGACCCTCAAGTAGAATTAGCAAACTGCAACGGTGATCAAGTAGAATTCACAAACCGAAAAGTGTATTTGCAAACACATTCATGGAGATGACATATAGATATAGAATTCATAGTGTGCAATTTGATATGATTTTTATAAAAGATGATTTGGATGAGATGAATGGAACATAGTTGTAGCAAGGGTGTATAGGGAAACTATGTTTCGAACTAGATTGGAGATAAACAAGAAAGGGTTACCACTCAAAGCATTGCACTTGTAGCCAATAACAAGTGTTAATACATAACCAATGATAGTTAGTTATACCAAAAGATCATGAGGGAAATATGGATGAAAGATGCTCGTAATCCTAATGTTGACATGACAAAGGGATCGAAGATGTGACTTGTATGCGGGAAGAGGGATCTCCAAAGGTGGTGTTCCTTAAGTCTATGCCCCAGCTCTGGAAAAGGGAAAGAAAAATAGTAGAAAGTTGATCAATGCGGGAAGCTTTGAAAATGTTGATAAAAGAAGGTTGATCAATGTGGAAAACCTTCCAAATGCCATAATAACAGAGTAGCCATCCTTCGAGGGTATGGTCTACTTTATACATAATATAGATGGCAATAATAATATGATAGTTTTCCTTCAAGGGATCGGTCTATTTATTTTGATTTTCTTGGATTTTGATATTATACTTTTTTTTTCTTTTGTATTTTTGCATGAACAACTATCCTTCAAGGGATCAATCTATTTTTTATGACTTTGATTTTACCTTTGGCATACATGAATTTTAAATTTACATGGGGGAGAGCTAGGAATAGCTAAGTAAACCACTTAGAAGGGGATAAGGAATATACAAGAGACACCCTCGACCCTTCGCATGGCTGCAATAGGAGAATGAGAAGGTAATGGATGTAATGGTTACGGGATCACATCAAAGTAGTGAAGGCGGACCACATAATTCAGATTATTACAATGAAAAATGGAAGGGGCTAAAGATGGCAGAACAATCTAAGGATGTAATTAAGTTCTCATTGGTAGATATGTTAATAGTAGACTGGTCGCAAGTGCAATGCATTAAGAAGCCCCATGTCTCTAGTTTACCACCACGAGAGGGAACATAGTGTAGTTGCAATAAGATGAGATGATAGCTAAACAGGAAATAAAAAACTATGTCCATAATGGTGGATTTAGATGAAAATATATGATGATGCCCCAAGAGAGACATAAACATAGAAAGGACAATCATGGCCTCAAAGGAGGGCTTGATGAAATAAATGGTGTCCCAAAAGAGACACACATATAGCCACAATGGTGGACTTCGAAATAGATGGTGCCCCAGAAGAGACACAAATATAGCCACAAAGGTGGACTTGGAGAAAAAGGTCCCTCAATGGAGAGACAAACATGGCCTCAAAGGAGGGTGTGATGAAAAGATGATACTCCCAAAAGGGGTATAAATATAGCCCAAATGGTGTAAAAGATGTCGAAGGAGACAAAAGGTCCCTTAATGGAAGAGTTAGGATGTGCCCCGGAAGAAATATTTTAGATGAGATTGGTTTGGATTTGGATGGGATAAACAAAACAATGTCAAAGAGATGAATTCTGGATATAATTAATTTAGATTGGATGGAGGAGTTGTACGGATGAGATACTCAATGGGCGAGGAAGGTTGTTTCCCAATGATTTAAATGTGAAGGAGGTAAAGGATGTCGAAAGAGCTTAGATGAGATTGTTTTAGATTTGGATGGGGTAAACAATCGGAGACCACAAGTGTGTTTAGCAAGATAAGTGGCATTGATGAACAATGGCGGGCATTCCTTAGGAGGAATGACATGGGCTAGATGAATATTAAGGGATGATGTGGATGGAGGGATCATGGGAGATCGATAGATGGGATATGGATTGGATTCAAGGTAGATGGAGAAGGAACTTTCCCTGAATGAGGAAATCATCTTTCTCAATAAGGTTGTGGACGATTGACCGAAAGGCCTTACAATGTTTGATGTCATGACCTAGGAGTACGATGATAAGCAAAAGTGCAATTAGGATTGAACCATGATGGCTTGGGACCATATGGATTGAAGGCTTTAATAGGAGGAAGTTTGATGGTAGATGTTTGAGCTAAATGTTGATAGATATTTGCGTAAGACCCCATTGAAGTATCATGGGGAAGGTAAATTTTATGGGTTTTGATAGGATGTCTCAACTTGGAGTTAGGAGAAAACGTGGATGTAGATTGGATGTGTGAATTTTGTGTTTTGGAGGAAAAATAAAATTTGGTTGAAGGATGGTATTGTTTGGATGTGGATTGATTATTGCAAGATGTCGTAGATGGAAAAATTGATCCTGACATGGATATTGTGGCATTGGATTGTTGAGAAGAGGGAAAAACTGAATGTTTCCGTGGATGCGCAGGGGACTTTCGGGGATATTTTCCCGAGCCTTAGACTTCAACCGAGAAGATTTACCTTTAGCAGGGATGACAATAATTTCAACTTGAGGATCTGATAGTGGTAGTGTGGTTATCAATGGAGAAACTGTTCTAAAACAAGACGAATATGTTAATGAAGAGATAGGTGTTTGTATGATGCTGATTAATGATATCTATGTGAGACATGGATTGTTTCGATTTGGGCATGGAAAGAGATGATTTTTTAGAGGGAGAAGGTAAAACATCTTTATTTGATCAAGGTGGATGTGTTGGTTCAATAGGTGATTCAAGGGGTATATTTGGTAGGGTTGTAGATTAAGAGGATTTGATTGATGTGATAGGAGGATTGGGTAAAGAATATTGGGGTAGATTGGGTGATGTGGCCATGGGTGAAGATATAGGTACATATGTCAAGGTCGGGATAGGTGGACTTGTTGGTGTAATAGATATAGGGGTCGCTGGGAGAGATAAAGATGTAGGCACTTTTGGAATATGTGGAGATGTGAGTGATGTGATAACCGATGGAGTAGACCTTATAGGTATGGGTAATGCAACAAATGTAGGAGCATTTTCGGGCGTAGAAGTAGAAGAGACTGGTTGTTTCATAAATGTTTCAAGGGGTAAGAATGATATGTTAGCTAATGGGGTTGATGTCGAAGATGGGGTTGTAAGGGTGCATGTAGTAGAACTGAGTTTAGTTGGGATGGTTGTGAGTAATGTAGGTGTAGTAACAGGTGCATTTGATGAAGATTCCAGTGAATGAATAGGTGTGAGAGACGTAGGGATATGTGTGGATACAAGTGGAGCTGAAATAAGTGCTAAGGATGAATCTAATGTGGTAGATTGGGGTGTATTTGAAGTGGTGGAAATGGATGATATAGTTGAATTTGATGTGGATGTGGCAAGGATAGGAGAAGGTACAAGTTCAGGATAGGTAGTGAAATTTGATGTAGGTGTGACAAGTTCTGAATAAGAGGTGGGAATAATGTCTACCGTGGGAACATGCAGGAGTTGGTGATAATATAAGATATTTATTGTGATGTCAATCATACAAGTGTTTGATAGTTGAGATGTAAAGCGGGTGATGTGATTTGTTGGTGGTTTATTAGTTTGCGCGGTGGAAGTATTAATTTGGATATCCCTTGATTTACGAGTTGTTGGACATGATCTTTGAAGGAATGACATCTCTCAATTTCATGACCTTTGACTCGATGATATTTACAAAAGTGGGCTTCGTGATACCAAATAGGATTGGCTTGCGAGTTGTCTACGGGTCATATGGGAGATAGTTGGATAGATTTTACACTCATCAACTTATCAAATATGGAATTGTATGATTCTCCTAAAGGAGTGTAGTGGGATGTTGATTGAGGAGATCATTGTTGAGACCATGTGCTTGGTGTAGATGGGGATGAGGGTTCAATGACCATAGTGTTGGCCGTAGTCTTGAACTCATCATTATGTGTGAATAGTTTAGTGGATTCAATTTTTGATTTAGTTAAACTTAATTTAAGATGACCCTTCTCAATGACACGGGTTTAAGCTTGCGAGCCATTGTGAAAGCTTCATCAAAGGTTCAGAATGATTGGATCTGCAAAGTGGATGATATATGTTTGGCACATGAACGTGAGAATAAATTGATGAGTTTGGTTTGCGGGATAGTGAAGGATAGTTGGTTTATAACAACATGCCATCGTGCAACAAAGTCGGAGATGGGCTCGTTTTCATATTGTCGAATGGTATATAGATCAATGATAGTGGTTTTGCATGTGATATTGATATAAAAGTGTTCTAAGAACAACTATGCAAGTTGAGTGAAAGAGAATATGAAATGTCGTGGGATACTGTTGTACCAGTCAGTGCGGGACAGAGACAAAGACATGGGGAAAGTGCGAAGAAGTAAATCATGATCATGCACAATAAGACAACACGTGTGTTTAAATGTGAGGAGATGTTGTTGGGGATCTTCTTTATTGTTGAACTTATTAAATGTAGGAATTTTCCAACGAGGAGAGTAGGGTTTGATTGGAACCGATGGATGAATCGGTTCATTACAGATTTGTTCATAGGATAAGGTGTTTTTGGGTGCTATGGTAAGGGTTTCTAAATTGGCTAACCGATTCATTAAGGCATGAATTGAATTAGTCGAGGTATTGTAAGGTTGAGATTGGATTGGTTGTGTGGTTTGAAAAGTAGTTTGATAAGGCAAATGATGTGTTTGTGGGTGTGTGGGTGTTTGGTGAAGTGTCTGATAAGGTGGTTGATAAGTTTGTGGATAGGATGTTTGCGGAATGGTTTGATAAGAAAATTGATTAATTTGTGGATATGTGGGTGTTTGGGGAGCTTTTTGGTAAGGATGAACATGTGTCATGGGTTGAGATTGTTGCATAGGTTGACTTTGAATAATAGGAATATGGTGTGTTTTTGAAGCTGGGTAGGTTGTTGTGGTAGATGATAAGTAGGGATATGAGTGTTAAGGGGTTGAGACTATTGGAGCATAGGATGGATAGGAATGTAGGTATTCAAAGGCTGAGATTGTTTGATGGGCATACTAGTGGGGATGAAATAGAATTGACAAAAAAGGGATGTGGGTGGAATGCGATCCACCAATTGAGGAGATTGGGAGGATTGAGAGATTGTAGGGGATTTTTGGAGTAAGAAGTCATACATGGGGTTAGGAGGATATTTGAGTGTATTTAGAGGAGCAGGAGATGGTGGTGCGATCGGTTAGGAAGACTGGCTTGACGGGGATATGAGGGTTGGTGTCAAGGTGGGGAGAATTTTGTATGACATGGTTCTCATGAGGTGAGACCATGGAGACTGGAGATGGAGTGACTGAAGGCATGGTTTTGAATTTAGAATCCTGTTGAGTGAGATCATCAGAGGAAGTAACTTTATTAGATAGAGTAGATTGGTGTTTTGTCTCGATTTGGGAGAGAGCAGAAAATAGGTGTGAAATAAAGGAACATCTGTTTGTGTATATTGTTAACAAACAAATCAAGCAGATTTTTTTAACATCATGATTAATTTAGAGGATGTGAACATAAAAGAAAATTAGGTAATGAAGGTGCCTAAAGGAGTCTTAAGGTTGGTTTAGAAATTATGGATTAGGAGATGTCTGAGACGGTTTCTGTTGGGTGTTTAAGTCCCAAATAGTTAACTAGGTGAGAGGAATGTTTTGATGTGTTAATTATATTTGTGCAGTCTCAGGCAGTGTGTGATAAGTGAAATGCAAAGAGTTAAATCCTTTACTTAAGCTATGTGATCAGGAAGGATGTAGAAGGTTCATTTTAGACCAAAATGAAATGTGATATTCGATGTATACAGACACTCAGGAAAGGGAAAGTTTGATGTAGAAAAGAGAAAATAGAGAAAAATGAGAAATACCTGGAGAGTCGCTTATCATGGTATTTGATTGCACTTGATGATGGTGTTTTTAGAAGTGTCATCGGTGGTTAGTGACCGAAACACCCAAGTAACTGAAATGGCATTGTTGATGACACGAAATTGCACCATTTGATCGCAGGAGGAGTTGGTGAAAATGATTTGTGGTGTGTTTTTATGTTTCAACCAATGATTTTGATAGCATACATTAGTGGTCGCGAGATCATGGAGTTTACCTGCAGAAGCAAATGAAACAATTAATTCATGCAGATTACATGATAAGAAAAGTAATATAATGGTCCTAATGACCTTGTGTATTGAAAAGAAGCTTAATAACTATTCTAGTTAATTATATTGTGAAAATTTTCTAAATAATTAATTTTTGGGTGAAAATAAAGGTAACCTATGTGTAATGACACAACCTAAGCCAATACCACTTAAATATCGATATTTATAAAACATTAGCAAAATAAACTAGTCAATAACTGGAATATATATTTTTTTAAAAACAAAAATAATAATAAATTAATTAATTAATTTGGTAACTAAATAATATCAACTTAATAAAAATTTAATAGATACGAGGGTAAAAAAGAATGAACTATACATTAAAAATAATGATCACAAATTAATGAAATAATATAAATAAGAAATAATATATTGTTAAACAATAACCTGTACTATCAAAGAAATATAAATGTGTATGTTGCATTTATTTGTATAGAATACTTATACTTATACTTATTAATAGTCAACAATAGTCAACCGACAAGATGTGAAAATGACAAGAAAAAGAAATTGGGAGCAATATCTTATCAAACTTGCTCATTGACACAACTTTATTCACTTTTAGGTACACCACAGTTGGTCCTACAGCAGATGGACATGGCTTTTCATAATGAGAATCACGGACAATTTAAACGAGAAACGTATGATTGGGTATGGTTCTAGAAAATGTGTAGTAAAGAATTGTAGGCCAGTCACTGTGAAGAAACTTTATAGTCTCTACCACAAAGCCTGTGTGAATTCGACATGAATATGAAGATAGTTGGGAGAATCAAGCATTAGAATCTCATGTACATTGCTTATTTTTCTAGGTGAACCGCTTGTTGATGGATATCCATCTAAAAGAGCTAAGCCGTCAGTGAAATTTGAATCACAAGAACATATAATTGGGAATTCCAGACCACAAAGTGTTACGTGAAGGTGAGACTATGTTGGAAACCGTTGGACGCATCAAGTAGTAGCTTTGTACCTATATGATGATATAATGAAGATCACAACAAATCTAAACGAGAAAAATATACTTGGACATTGTGCTACACGAACTGTGTAGGAATGTATTGAAAAATATTGTCAAGTAACTACCTGATCTGTAAATGGTTATCAGAAAGCAAGGCAATTTTTGTTTTTAAATGTGTGCTAAAGTCTTTAAAATTGTTTATGATGGAGAGACTGTATAATTGCTACCTATAAACAGCTGGAAGGATCGTGGATCAGGATCTTGGGAGCTGGCGTAGATGTTTACTTGCTTCGGCATAGGAGTCGGCAGGATGAGTCGAGTTTAGAGGAAAACATGAACTCGCAGAGGAGTTGTTGGCGCTTGCAGAGGATTTGTGTGGAAGTGGCCGATCTGTGATGGGATGGGACGGGGTTGTGAAAAAAACAACTCAAGAAAGAGTTCGGTGGGTAAGTCTATGTGGACAGCAAGCCAAATTGAGGGCTCGATCAGTGAGGATAGCGTGGATGTTGGGGGAGAGACGTGAAAGGAGTTGGAAGTTCAGACGTAGGGGAGGAAGGTAGGCTCAGGAGGAGAGAAGGGAGACAGGGAGATTCAGGAGTTGGGAATAGTGGGTTTGAGTGGGAGACGGGTGGACAAGAGGTAGCGTGGGGAGGACTGTGGGAGTAGTGGGTATAAGGTGGAAGGGAGATGAAGCTGAGGGGAGTGGAGAGGAGAGGGAGGTCGGTGGTGAAGTGGAGAGAAGGGACGGCGATGGAGATGGGGAGCAAGCAGGAGGAGGGAGTAATATGAATAAGGTGGAAGGGAGATGAAGTTGAGGGGAGTGGAGAGGAGAGGGAGGTCAGTGGTGAAGTGGAGAGACGAGACGGTGATGGAGATGGGGAGTGGAGAGGAGAGAGAGGAGGTGGTGGATGGTTGGGAGATGTGGTGGAGATCATGAGTAAGGTGGAAGGGAGATAAGGAATTCAGGATTTGTGGACGTTGAGGTAGGACGGGGAGATGGAGTGGAAAAGGAGCTCGGAGCAGGGAAGGGAGATGGGGGCTTGGTGGAGAGGATGGCGGTGAGGATGACTCGGTGAATAAAGGAGATAGCTCAGGAGAGTGAATTGGGAGCGTAGTGGTTAGAAGGGAGATGGGGTGTGGGGTAGCTTATAACAATATTTTATTTTAATTTTTTAATCATTTATTTAATTAAATATAAAAAATGAATTCTATAGTACACGTAAAACAAGAACAAAACTATAATTTTTTTGTTTAAAAATCAAATGAATATGGACTATTGCAAAGACTATAGATTCTTATAATTGTGAAAAATGAGATCTATATCTATGGTACAACTAAGACCGCAAACGAAAAGTCAGAGAATACGATTATTTTTCGATTTTGTTCCCCATGCGAGTAGAACCTAACATATGAATTTTATTTTTATTTTTATTTGGGTAGGATTATGTATTTAATAATAAAACTAAACTTGAGACTAAATACCAAGCCAGTTAAGCACAAGAAGAGTACTTTACCTTGAAGACGACACAAACCTCTGCTACAGACAAAGATAACACCAAACCTGCACGAGGTGAATAAAAGAAAAAAACAAACAAATATGACCAGATCTTGGATCTGGTCCCACAGTGTGCAAATGTTGATATGCGTTTCCAACTTCCTATCTAGATGAGTGTACGAGTAATCAAGAAACACGAGACCACGTCGAGTATACAAGGGCTTAGTACCTTGGAGATGGTGATGGATGATACGGGCATAAAGAAAATAGATGCATGATATCAAGAAGCTAGATCTACAAAACTAAACCAGATAAGATTAGATCACAATATGCGGGGTTGCCTGGACGGTGCGGTTCCAAGAGGATTTCAACTCCCTTGGAGGATGTCAACCCCATGTCAGAAAAGATAATAATAGATCGTGAACAAGTAGTAAAAATGACAAGCAACTGAAATAACAAGAGTACTTAGCTTATGCTCTACTATGGAGATGAACCGGGCATCAAGATGGTAAGATGATGAATTAAGGCAAAGATTTCTCCTTCAAATGGGCAGAACTTAGTTAAGCTCTTCCTTCTCTTAAAAAATATCCTCCTTCTCTTTAAAATATATTATGTTCCTCAAATATGGGGAAAACCCCATATTTATAGCTTAGATATGAGACTAAACTGCAGGTTATATGATACCCAGGGTGTAGTAAAGTAACTTGAGTTAGGGATATGATGTGATCAACGTGGGTCCCATATTTTGACTTATTAGGCAAAGTGGGGGACATGATTTGAATGGGGGTGAGATAAATATTTCATTTAAAAAAAGAGTGTCGAGATGGGTGCATTTTGAATTAAATAATTTGTGTGAGATGGGGATGATTCCAAAAATTGAATTATCAAATGGGTCCATATGGAGCCCATTGATAATCAATCAAATAATGTGAGAAAATAGATAGGATTTTATTTAATTTAAGAGAAAGAGATGTGAGAATGGAAATAGCGTGAATGTGAGATGATTGAGGGGTGGTATACCCAAAAATTGGTGTCTATAGACACAACACCTAATCACTAATGGGTCACACTTAATAACATAAATAAAACACTCTAAACACTAATGCAATAACCTAAACACTCACACAACATCATAAACACTAATGTGATTCCCTAAACACTAATAAGACACCTTAAACACTAATAAACAAATTAGTCAGATTTATGCTTTTAGAAGCATCCAAATTTCTCTAATTTTTTATAGACATCGTAATAGTTAAAGGTGGCAAAAATTATCAATTATATTTCTTCTCATAAAGATCTAATAATCAATATTGAGGTATCTCTAGTGAGATTGTAATGATCACGAGATAAAGGATCACTTAATACACATGCTCTATAAATATTTGATACTAGGGAGGAGGAATGGTGAATATAATCCAATGATTTGAGTTACTCGTCCTTTAGCCTCTTTCTCTATCATCAAATATTTTTGGTGAGTATACTCTCTTATATATCACCTTTTTCGTAAACTTATCGCCAAGGTGGGATTAACCAAATTACATACTCAATAATGTATTCAAACTCACATAAATACATGATTAGGTTGGTCAAATGCATTAATATGCATTTCAAAGGAGTATACAATATTGGAAATTGCAAGACAAGATGCTACACATAGGTTTTTAAGAATCTTAAAAGAACATTATTTTGCATGAGTCAATGAAACTTGATTTTGGCATGCGTTGTCTAGTTAAAATTCCTTAATACATGTGAGAAACCAAAGACAAAGCGTAATAGAAGTTTGTGAGTCTGTCTAACTCTTATATTCTTTAAGATTGCATGGAGTTGGATAATCCTAGAAATTTGTAATTTTTATAGATCCACATGAGTCCTTGCACGCTTAATGGTGTATCCCAACTATTGGATCTTCATAGAAGCAAATATACATTTTTCTAAGTTGGATTGTAACTTGTGTTCACGCAAGGTGTCTAAGATTCATGAGGTGATCTCCACATGATCCTCCCAACTCTTGTTGAAGATAAGGATGTCATCCAAATAGACGATGAAAAAGGAGTTGAGGAAGGGCCTAAGTAGATCATCCAACAAGTTCCATTTGAACATTGGTTAATCTAAAAGCCAACCAACCATTCATCCAATCCTTCTAGTGTCTTGAATGATGTCTTCCAAACATCTGCTTGCTAGAGTGGTACCTAATGATATCCACTTCATGTGGGTCTTGGTGCACCTCATAGTTTTTCTAGGTGCTTGTCAATGTATGCAAATGGATACCGATTCCTCATCATGATTTTTTGAGTGTGCAATAGTCTCTACAAAGGCAACAAGTCCCATATTTCTTGGGAGCAACACATATTCAAAATCCGAAAGTTGGAGTTTAGCTTAATCTTGTCCTAATCTAGTAGCTCTTATATTTGGCATCAAAATTCATCATTCTCCTAAATTGATCTTTGCTATAGAGGGTTGATTTGAAGGGGGTCCAAGAACCAAATTTATGTAGTGCTTTACTTTACAATGTGTTGAAATAGCTTTGGGCTCTGTGAAGACTTTGTTGTTATGCCTCAATAACCTATCGAGCTATTGCCACACGACAATGATAATTTCAATGTATATACTACTAATGTATGTTTTATCTCTTTCTCATGTGTCCAAGAGAAAACCATGAGCAACACAAATTTCTACATGTGTAAGATGAGTTTGTGAAAATATTGATCTACTACAGTTTAGCTTGATATATAACATCTCATGCATACAAATATTTCCTCCTAGAAAGATTTCATAAAATTTTAGAGGTGTGACATCAAAAGTGATTGTCTTTTTACACCCAAATTTTGATTGAAGATGAAAAATAATAATAAAGGTGGTAATATTTTTTTTTTAAATTACTTATACGACGATTATGATTACCCATAACAAAAGTAACGTGACTAAGTCACACATACAAAAAAATGGCACTAACTCTCGCAATCGCGAATGACAAGGAGAATTAAGAAAATTTCATGTCGTTAATACATCATATTAACACCATACATGGAAGGAAGTTGACTCGAGTAGCACCACTCTCATAAGTTATACGAGTTACGATTATTATTATTATTATTTTAAAGGTGTCGACGATAACCTTATCGTGACGAAGGTAAAGTGAAAATACCCCACTAGTGATACAACTTATCACACGGGAACAATAATTATGAGATTAAAACAATTTATGACCAAGATAACAATCATTTCGAGAACAATTAAAAAAATACTATATATATACACATTTTTTTAGGTTTGCGGAAAGGAAAAAATATATAAAATGGTCATGGGTCCCATTTCATCTCTCGAAATGGACCCATGCCTTCAAATTTAATCCACAAATATTAATATTGGATTTAATTAAACAATACATCATTTTTGTTAAATTTAACCAAGGTTTTTCCCCAAAATAAAACATTTAATTACACCCCATTAAAGTTGCACCCATACAACTTAAGTCAATTTAAAATTAAACAAGATCCCTAGGATTAAACAGATCTCCACCGTGAGATCATAACCCTAAAATTTGAAAACTTATGAGGATAAAATATCAAACCTAAAATCTTATTATTCATTTTCATTCATCTCCTTCACCCGGATGCCCTAGTTTTCTTTTGCTTTGTATTTTATTTTATTTTTGTACGGGAAGGAGAACTCATGGAGAGCTCAAGGAATAAGATATTTAAGAGAGGATTATCCACTCCATTTAGATTTGTATATGCATATATGGTTTGCACACAACTATTTGATTTTCCAAGGTTTCAAAATTACTGATCTCCTTCATTCTATTTTGTTTGATCCAAATGGGTTTGTAAGGTTATTTATTTAGTACCGTAATTAATTTTATTTAGAGCTCATATCCAGAGCTAGATTAAGAGAATTATTTTATTATAAAGATGTGTGTGTGTGTGTGTGTGTGTGTGTGTGTGTGTGTGTGTGTGTGTGATTGGAAAACATGCAATAATTTGCAACATTTAAACATCTCATACTTCTTAAGTAAGAACTCTCAAAACAATATATTTAGGAAACAATCCATTTTATGAGAGTAATTCATCTTGTTTGACATAGATTAATAAGAAGGAAAAACTATCCTAAAATACAAGTACAAAATCCCTCCACTTAATGTGGAGACAACATGTCAAAATTGTCCCAAAAATTACATCTCCTTTAAAGGTAGATTTTGCAACCTGCAACTCCAAATGCACAAAACAAAAATCTGTAACTTTTACAATTTTAAAGACCCTTCTTCAAGCTCCATGCCATCCAAAAGTAGCTCCAAAACCCATGAGAAACCAACATGTTTACCTCCCAACCTATAGGCATCATTACATGCCTTAAGGTGGACCAAAAGGACATGCTAGCTCCCTCCAAGCCCATGGGAAAGAGGGAGGGGCATGCCTCAAACCAACAGTAGAAAAATGTCACCAAAACACAATCAAGGATATAATACTTAGGAGTAACACCCCAAAAAAATGCAACATAGCAAATCAAATAATTTAGAAGCACAAAACTTCTCAATGAGTGAAGAGGGGATAAGATATCCCATAAATTTCTAATTTTAGAACCCAAATTAAGCATAATAAGCCACCATCTCCTTATTTCTCCATAAATTGTCCCCTTATCTATCCATGCCCTCCAAACCAAATGAAATGGTAAACCATAATTCCCTCAAGCTTGTCCATCAAGCATGAGGTTGAGTCAAAGGGGATTCTTCCTCTTCCCACACATGCGCGAAATCCAATCCATGCAAGATTGGATGGGAAAACAAAAGACATGAAAAAATTAACCACCAATTCCAATCCATGCAACGTAATTTTAACCATTTCAAACGAGAAATAAATTGAGGTAAGATCCTACCTCAAGATTAAGCAAGTGTTCCAATCCAAGCTTCCACAATCCACTTCCTTCTCCTTGCAAGCTCCCAAAAGCAAACCCAAAGCAAGAAAAAATGAAGCAAGTAACCCCAATCCCTTCCACAAGAGGGGATGATATAGAAAAATAACAACCCAAAGGACCAAATGGGAGGGTGACAAGTGTCACCCTCCACATATGCTTCAACCAATCTAAAATCTCTAAAATTTACACCCCAAAAACCCAAAATTAAAAGATAAGAAAATAAATATCCAAGCAATCATGGAGGATCCCCACATCCCAACACCATTCACATAATCAATAAATTTTTATAAAATATGAGGGATAAAAGGGGGAAAATGGCCAAATGGGCTCAATTTTCCTTGGAAGGAGCCCACCCACCCCTAGGTATAGGGCCTAGGGGCTCTTTCCAAGGAAAATTTAGTCCATAACTTGCCTTATACACCTCCTAAATGTCACATTTTTCCCAAATCCGAGTTTGGGGAAAAGATGACATTCATAAGAGGTTGTTGGGCTCACCTAATCCATGATTAGGTGTCCCAAATCCTCCATTAGGAAGACTAAATCAAGACATAACCAAATTTGCATAAAATCCAAGGGGTTAGAGTTAAACTCAAGGTCAAAGCTAATAGAAAAGAGGATTAGAATTATTAATAGCAATGCCATAGTAAGAGGGGTTAGCAAAACCAATAAGATAAGAAGGTAATAATAATACAACATCACAAGGGGTGTTTAAATAATCCACAACAAGACCAAGGTCAAGAAAGGTGACCCATAACAAAATAAACTAGGAAGGAACTTTGGCCTTTTAGGGCCCATTGTGTTGGTTCGAGACATCCCCTACCTAAGTCTCAAGTTTCTCACGTGGTGAAAGCTGTCATCTATGACCATTTATTAAACCAAACATCATATGCTAACAATAAACCTTTACATGTTATGTGGTTGATGAATTGCTTTAATAAAAATTAAACAATTACCTTGCCAAATGGTCAATGACCATCGTTCACAATGCTAAGAGGGGGACATTAATCTTAGTTTAGAACATTAAACAATAACCAACACCAAACATCAACATTAACCAAACTTCCACATTATTTGCCAAGTGGTCCAAGACCAAGTTATTATAAACATTTAAAATTTAATTGCTATGTGGTCTAAGAACATCAAATCATCATAAATTTCCTTGCAGAGTAGTCAACTTCAACAATGTAATGTATAAGACCAATTCACTTCGCAATAAATGTTAAAAAAATTCAATGCCTTAACCAAAACATTGCAATTACCTTAAACAATACTAAATAACCTCAACAAACTCATAACTTCCTCAATCAATGCAAATAGCAGTGGAGTCCAACCAAATCAACATCATACAATGATGCAAGCCAGAAGGTGATCGTCAACAACAATTCCTTTAATCATAAAACTTATATATGAGTGTGTGTGTGTGTGTATAATTAACATTTATAATTAATTAAGTCATTATCCATAAAAGCGTGATGGAAAATAAATTAAATTTGGGGTTGTGACATACTTCCTCTCTTAAAATAATCATCGTCCCAATTATTTAAAATCAACATTATCAAACATATTAATCGAAAACAATCTTGACATCAACGTCAAAAGAAAAACAATTCATATTTTCATAAAAATTGAAAATTTCCGAATTTTAATCAATCATAATTCATAAAACTTGGTTGTAATCAGCCTCATAACAACAATTATCTCCAAATAGACAACACTATAGAAAAAATTGCCATTCGGTCAATGTAAATATCAAGTAATGTATAATAAATCCATAACAAATAGTCAAATAATTGTTTTAATCACTGAAACAGAAAAGAGAATGCAATTTTCATTTCATCTAGATTCTCCCAAGTTGTGTTATCCTTAGAATATTGGTCCCATTGGACCTTGCATTGTGCAATATCACGATTTCTGAGATGCAACCTGTGAGTTTCTTGTCACTCTAATTGGTTCAACCACGATGATTCTCGGGTCCTGAATTTGTAATGAGTTTCAATTTATGATATGTGTTATATCTGAAACATAATTTTTAAGCAAAGAAATATGAAAAACATGCATTCTAGACAATGTGGGAGGTAATGCTAATTTGTATGCCACCAGAATTATAACTTCTAGAATTTTGAAAGGTCCCACATATCTAGGTGACAATTTGGCATCCTTGCCAAACGTAGGTTTTACCCTAAAAAATACTTTGTCTCCTTGCTCAATTTTTTTGTCAACTCTTTTTAGATCAATGTATCTTTTCTACCTATTAGTTGCTTCTTTTAACCGCTCAAGAATGAGATTTACTTTCCTTTCCATTTCTGTCAACATTTCTGGGCCCACTACCTCTTTGTCCTTTGTGTTATCCTAACTAATAGGAGTTCTACACTTTCTCCCATACAACACTTCAAATAGAGACATTTTTAGCAAAGAATGGTAAGTGTTATTATAGGAAAATTCAACCAATGGTAGATATTCCTCCCATTTATATTGTTGATCCATGCAATACATTATGAGCATATCCTTAATAAGCTAGTTATCTCTTTCCATTTGACCATCTATTTCAGGATGGTAGGTTGAACTAAAGTTCAATTTTGTTTCCAAAGCCCAATTTAAAGTTTTCCAAACAGAGAGGTCATCCTAGTATCCCTATCATAAATAAGCGCTTCGGAACTCTGTGTAATCTAAAGATTTCATATACAAACCATTTTACAAGTACTGGGGAATCATATTTTAGATTACCCGATATGAAGTGAGCTACTTCGGTCAGTTTGTCAACCACTAATAAAATCATGGGATGCTTATTTGTATATAATGGTAGTCATTGTAAAAAATCCATGCTAATTACTTTCCATTTATAATGCGGAATGTTATGAGGATACAACAGACTAGTAGGATGCATGTGATCTTCCTTAACACGTTGACACTCAAGACAATGTGCAACATAATTTGTCATATATTTCTTCATTCCTTTACAAAAGTACTATTGTTTTACATTAGCCAATAGTTTCGTTACTCCAGGATGCATGGAATATGGAGCATCATGAAATTCCTTCATGAATTTCATTTTAAGATCATTTCCCAAAGGTACATAAACGTTTTTTATATCGTAAGAATCCTTCATTATTAAACTTAAAGCCTTTGTATCTCCTATCATTCAGATTTCCTGCTAAAGCCATTTTCATATGATGATAATACAGATCAATTTGCAGTAGTTTCTTTGCTTCTTCCTTAAACTCGTTTTAAGGGTTACCATAGCGAAAATATCCTTCCTACGACTCAACACATCAGCCACATGGTTCTCTTTTCCTTTAATGTAACTAATGTCAAAATCATATTGGGATAGAAACTCCAGCCACCTACGCTACCTTGTGTTCAAATTTGGTTGTGTAAAGATATATTTTAACCCCAAATGGTATGTTTTCAGTTCAAAAGGCTTTCCTAGTAGGTAATGCCTCCAAAATTATAAGGCATGAACTATGACAACAAGTTATAAGTATTAGGAAGCATATTTCGCTCATGTACCTTCAATTTTCTACTCTCATAAGTAATTACATGATCATTTTGCATAAGTATTCCACCCAAACCTTCACCTGAGGCATCAATTACCATGATGAAACTTTCATTGGGATCTAGAACCTTCAAAACAGGTGTTGTTGTAATTTTTATTTCAATAAATTAAATGTATTTTCACACTTGTTAGTCCACAAAACTTCTTACCCTTTTTTGCAAAAATGTTATTGGTCCAGTGACTCTTGAGAAATATTTTATGAATTTTTTGTAGTATCCATCCAACCCCATAAAGATTCTTACTTCATGTACATTCTTCAAGTGTTGGCCACTTAGTAATGGATTTTATTTTGATGGGTCAACCGACTCTGTTGTTGTCATTATGTATGGTGCTTTTGATATCGGTTTAATTCTAGGTTTGATGTCAATGGTAAATTCAAACTCATGTTTAGGAGGAATTAGGTAATTCCTCCAAAAAGACATCCTTGTACTCTTGTAACAATGGATAATCCTCCAAGGAAGTCTTACCTTTCTCACTAAAATCATAAAATTTTGATTGCATACAACATGCAGCCTTTGTTTTTAACTTTCTTAAGTTGCATTGCAAAAATCTTTCTAACTTCAAAACCTCTTTTTATGCCTTGAATGATAGATGTTTTTGTGTGTCATCTAGGCATTCTATTCGTTTTTAAAACAGATATTGTTGCTTTATGTTTGGAAATTCAATTTACTCCTATAATGATGTCATAGGACCCTAAAGGAGCTACATATAGGTCAAGTTCAATGGTAAAATAGGTAATTCCAATGTTGTGTCAAATAGACATTGGTCTATCGTTTGAACAACATCATTCCCATATTGAACAATCTCATGTATTTTTCATATATCCAGCTTTCTTAGATAGTTTTCCAACTAACTTATTAGAAATAAAACACTCGGTTGCACCGATATCAAACAAAATAGAAATCGAAGTCCATACAACTTATCTAACAGATTCAATAGGAGTAGTTTGTTTCTCATCTTGGTGGTTAGCCATGTAGCATGAATCCTTTGTTGTTGATTGTTCCCTTGATTCCTTTGGGGACATTTATTAGCATAGTGGTCACCACCACATTTGAAACACCCAAAAAAAGGCCCTTTCTTTTCAAATTTATTATCATTTGTTGCAGCATTGTTATACCCATTTCTCCTTGTATTTGTAACAGTTTTAGTTGTTGTATTATTTCTAGAAGTATTCATTTTGTTGCCTTCCTTTTTCCACCATGTTTTTCTAGGAGCTAATGGTGTAGGTGAGTGACGCTCTTCTTACATTTTTCTTCTCTATGAGTAGAAATTACTTGCAACTTCTATTTTTGCCTAATGGGTTTTTCGAACACTGCTTCCATAGTAGATGGTCCATGCACATCTACTTCTCCTCCTATATTTGGGTTTAGCCCCATGATAAACTTACGAATTATGAAATTTTCATATTTTTGGTATTGTGGTACATATTTTAGTAACTTGGTGAAACGTTCCCAATACTCAACCACACTCAGTTTACCTTGTGTTAGGTTCTAAAAATCAAACATTTTATGGTCAAAGTACAACCGAGGTAACCAATGTTGGTGGAATTAAAACTTAAACTGTTCCCATGTGATGTTAACAATATCAACTCCTAACTCTACCTTTCGATTATCCCACTAAGAGAATGTCTCATTGGAGAGATGGAAAGCACCCTAAATTACCTTGGTTTCTTCTCGAAAAGTCTCTTGTTTAGAAATACTTTTCCATCTCACTCAGCCAATTCTCAGCTCCAAAGGTTGTTCCATCAAACTTGGGTGGGCTGATTCGTTTAATATCCTTGACATTTCAAGTTGCCAAACAATTTCTTTTGTTTTCTAGTTGATTTCCATCGTTAGGATTTCCACCACTAGGATGAACATGTTGTTATACTTCACGCCTAATAGGTTGTTATACCTCCATTTCTTCCTCTTCTTCCTCACCCATCTCCCGTTGCTCCGAGTTGCTATCGGTTTCGAGTGTCCTGAACGATCGCTATAATTTCATCTAGTTTCGGGGTTGTTGCACCTCCAACTTCATTGTTTTCCCTTATCCTAACCATCATATTCTATTAAATAAGGATAAGGTGTTTTGTTAGCATTATGAATCCATTAAGTCCAAGAGTGATAAACCTTCAACTCGATACCAAAAAGTGATACCCATGTTATTATTCCTCCAATTTAAGTACAATTAATGCCTTCAATGATTTTCATCTTGCAGCTAATTAATCCAACATAATCAAATGTTCACAATCCAAAGATAACAAATGATGCCATGTGCAGCTGTAAGAGTCAACTAGATCTTTCCGATTCCACTTAATTCACTCTAATCAAGTGTGTATAACTTGTATAATTTTGGTTAAACCTTTAACATGTCATGAGAACTATGTGCATCTTTTAAGTGTTTACCTGGAAAACATACAAGTTGCATTCCATCTAGATATCGACACAAGTTAGGGGAATGGTGAACAAACAATGTAATCAACTAGTTACACTACTTTGGCCAAAGATTCAAGCATTACAATGCAAGCTTAGTTTCGTGACCACACACAAGTCAACGAAACTTGTCTCTGTCACCGCACAACCATCTCTACACAGTTATCTGGATCTCATTTCATTGTTTAAGAAATTAAATTTCAATTTTTGAGGAAGTAAAAACCATGACTCACCCTTCTAATCAAAAGGATCATATCAATCCCATCTTAGGATCCCTATGGGAAAGATAGTGACCACATAATGAATTTTGTCATTACGTCCTCACTACCCTTCCCGTAGCCATCCTAAGATGACACGGGTAGGATTCTATTGAAAGGAACAATAGGACATAGTACCTACACTTTGTTTACACTTTTAGTTATCTATGAAAGATAAGTAAATAAGTTCATATTTACGATAGGTTATTATGTATCGTTACACGATATCCATTTCTTGATAGAGGGTTATAGTAACTCAACGAGTTACTATCTTTCATGAGTACCTCTTATCAAACTATCACAACATAGTATTTTTCGTTAAATATAGGTTTACTTAACCATGTCTCGTATAGAGTTAATCCATTCATTACTTGTTAAGAACAATCCTTAATCTCATATGATCATCATTTAATATGAATAGTCCATTTTATTTCATAAGGTACAATAATAATTTAACAATGTTTTTGTTGTATTGTTTTCCTTATCATACTATGTTCACAATCGACATATTTGTTCATCTCATAGTAATCATTAAAATCAGTAATAAATGCATATCATATTATCAATCAAATTTATTTATACTCTGTTGTAAAACAACATATAAATACTTTCATATCCAACAAAATATGATACAAAACAACAAGGTATTTTATTGAAACTTAATAAGGATAATCCCTTATTTTCATAAATAATGATATACAATTAATCATGATAGTACATTAGGAAAAATGTCATTAATCAACTTGCGAAGATAATACATTCACATTTAACAAATAAATACAACAATCCTTATCGGATTTTAAACAAATAATACATGATGTAATCATGTGTAAACAATCCAATCGACACTTCATGAATGTCATTCCTTCCTACAAACTGTAGGAGAGAGAAAATGTATATATGGGTTAGTTCAAAGAACTAGCATGAGTTAACTAACTCATATTCTTGTTGTATTTAAATGAATTATAGAATAAGTTAAGGTTAACTTATCTAATAATTAATAAACTTCCTAGTTCATTAATTAAGTATATATCATTGCTCAAATGAAATGATACTTCATATTATAGGGAACATTTACAAACAAGACAAGAAATCAATTGAATAAGGCAGCTTTTAATTTATAAAAGTAACATACTATTGCAGTTATTCATTACAATAATCTAGAATAAGCTTCAGAATGTAATCCTTCAATTTTGTTTAAATATTCCACAAGAGTAATGTCAACAAGTGTCCTTCAACTAAGTATAAATGTTTGGTTTTAAAGAATGTACTTTAACTAGCTCATTATACATTAATGTAAATAACTAAACAAAGCAATCATTAACTTAACAAATACAATCAAATAATGAATGCATTTCTCATTCCTCAATAAATATTTACTATTCCCGTTGACCGACCTTTATCTATTTAAGTAAATAGTTATATCATGTCATAATCATTGTTATCATTATAGATCATCAATGAATTTAATATCAATATTTGAATGTGTTATCCCAAATTCTCCTCGGAAAATTTGGTCAAGACAACTCCTGCACATAAAGAAAACATGAAGGGAAACAATTCAAACCCATGAGCTCGAGTTCCAGAACCAAGCAAAGTGAAAACAGAGGCCTGAGAAAGTCAAATTCAACCCTGCACAAGAAGAAATAGAAGAAACGGTTCTTCTAGGCATTTCCATGTCTTAAATATATTTAAAGGGTCGAGGGAGGACTCAACAATGGAATTGCAGGGTCAGAGAAGAAGGGGCAGTGCCGCAAGAGAGGCCAGGAGCAAGAAAGGAAAAATGACAAGGATCCAAGGTCTTCGGGCTCAAAACCATTTAGGAAAGAATCTAGAATCGACTAAGTATGGAAGAGCTAGTAGAGGGAACCACGTGTCCTAACGGTGCTCCTCCAAAGGTGAATCCAAAAAGAGAAGCTCAAACAAGCGCCACATCTCCACGTGTCTCAAGACGAAACGGAGGCAGGGGAAAATGGTCAAGCAGAGTCAAAAGGCGGAGCTTCGGGGCCGTGGGGTTTTTGAGTTTTACATTTTGTGAAAAGGGGAAAAGGTAAATTACGGACCCGCAAACCCAATTTTTCTCTAATCTGGCTGCCACGTGTCCCATCTCAAAAGGGGGACCCATTTTCAAACTGTTTTCCCCATCCATTCATATGGATCGATACAAACTTTGAAGGGGTATATCTTTCGACTCAGGGCTCAAAATATTGTAAAATCGACACCATTGGAAAGATCTCGGCCTCACTTATGCCATGGAGGGATGAGAATTTAATTTTAAGGAGGTTAGGTAAAGGAAAATGGAGGAAACGTCTTCGGGCCTTCAATGTAGGATCCATCTGTCTCAACAACCAGATCAAATTCGATTTGTTTCGCTGTTTCCTCTTCTTTCAAGGTGCTGAATCAAGGAATCATGTAATAAAGATGGATTTGGGGCATATTTTATCAAAAGCATTAACAAAGTAGTGGTTGAGCTTCAACCCACTTTTCCCACTTCCCTCTCTCTTTCTTCTCTCCGATCAAATCTATAAATACAGGGGCAAGATTCATTGTAAAGGGTTGTTCATTCTTCTTCCCTGCCCCCTCTCTTTCTTCTCCAGGGTCGAATGTGGAGTTTAAGCCTCCTCCCTTGGCTTTGTAATGGCATTTTCTTGCCTCTTGCCCATTAATGGTGTACTATGTGAACTCCTGGAGCAATAAAATTTGTTTCGTGATGCGTTTTGTCCATCCTTTGCTCATTTTGTTGTCTCTTCTCACCTCTCACCATTGCAAGGTATACTATGCATATCTCTGATGTCCATTGCAGGTTTTGGGAGCTGTGTTTAAGGGGTTTGAAATGGTGTTATGTGTGAACTTTATCCTTGGTCTATGATGCATCTATCCATCCTCTCCATTGCTCACCTCTCTCCATTTTAGGTAGTTGGGTTTGTGATTAGCAGTTCCCTTTTCTCGGTGCTATCACCTCTGTAGTGTAGGATTTCTTTATTTTTATGCTCTCTCTCTCTCTCTCTCTCTCTCTCTCTCTCTCTCTCTCTCCTTTGGAATTGTTAGATTAGGAGTAGATAGTCGCATTTCCTTCCTTAGAAGTAGTTTAGTGCTAGGATTAGGAAGAGGAACCAACCTTCTTTGGAGGATCATTCCCATTTGCAAGTCCCACAGCTTGGGGAATGATCCAATGTTATGTAAATCACACCAAATGACCCTGCCTTAGAAAAGTAGATCCATAACTCATTTGGGGGTGTTGTGATTTCACACTAACAGTTTTGGCATGCCCAGTGGGACAGGTCTGAAGCACCTTACCACTTCACTTCATCAGGTTCGATGTGCTCTTGGTGAAGATTTCAACCTTTGGAGGCACTTTCAAGCACATCTGGTGACTCCATCTGGTCAAAAACCCATTCTCTAAGTTGCAGACCTTTTCCATCCATTTCCACTCATTTCATCTATTTTCCTCTTCCATCTCTTCCATTTTCTCCCATTCCATGAGGTTGTACAATTATGACTTCATTCCCTTCATGGAACTCACACTTACAACAATACAATCCACCTCCAATGTATTTCCCAACTCCTCTAGATCAACATTATAATCAGATCCAGACCATTATGCTTACCCATATGAGCAGTGTCAAAACCAGTTTGACTATGAAGCTTATCAAGGACAAGGGGACGCATATGATGGCGATAGTTATGTAGAGGATGCTGGTCTACTAGAGAAGATTCAAAAATGGAGGTTGGCATGGTTCAGTCAAGGGGCATAACACAAATGAAGGCATTCAAGATTGGTTCATAGGGCACCTTGTCCATGGGAAGGCCCTTTTCCAAGACATTACAGCCCTCAAGAGAAGCTTGACTTCATGGTTAAAGTGTTGCCTCATCTTACACAAGTGGATTGAGGACATTGGGGATTATGAGCAAAGTGTGGGACAACCTTATCAATGGGTAAGTCAATCACCAGCTCCCTGCCTTTCATTTTCTCTCCCTTAATCTTTATCATTTCAGCAGAGGCAAGAGTCAATCCCCTCACTTGCTACCCCAAGTGTTGATTTCATTTCTCCATCTCCTAGTCTTCCACCTCATCTCATTTCTTTTGTCCTTTTCCCTTCCAAACAGTCATCCCCTCTAAAAAAACAAGAAGTTGCACCTCCCTTCCCACCACAAACAATTGCAAAGATGGTTGAACCCCAACTGCCACTCCTCTTGCTTTCCCAAGCCCATGTTGGGAAGAGACTCAAGAATCTAGTCAAGGAGAACAACAAGAAGAGGAGCCCAATAGAAAAGAAATGACATAACATCTGAAGATTTGGGCTACCAAATATGGGTTTACAAAGATCCCCTTGATGGTCAAGAAAATATAGGAGGTCAAGATTGAAGAACCATTGGTGGATGAGGCTGAGTTTGTAGCAGAACAAGAGCAAGAACAAGAGGAGGAACAATCAGTCCCAAGCCCCATTGAAGAGGAGCAGGTGGGAGAGATCAGATAGTGTTGAGGCCACTTAATGAAGAAGGCATAATTAAAGATTTTTTTCTTTCATTTCAAGGGACTGATTTGATTGATGAACCCATGATGGAAGAGGACCATATAGTTCCAGAGGCTCTAAGTGTGGAGCAGGCTATACAGGGGAAACCTTCAGTTCTTCCTCCCACTTCATCCCCTTCAAGCTCTGATGTTGAAGAAGAGTTTGATCTTTCAAAATTCATGTTTGAGAGTGAAGGGAGCCATGGTGATCAAGTTGCAGATCAAGAAGGCACCATGGAGGAGGTAGAGCACATGCAACAGACAACAAGGAGGTAGATTACCTGTCTGACTTGGAGGATTGCCTTGATGGAGGGGAACCCATGGAGATCACATCATTTTTTCCTCCATCCATCTTCCACGCACATGAACCTGCTGCCATGAAGGAGGATATTCAAGTGCAAAATCCTGCACTCCATAATGGCCCTCTAGAACCAAGGTTGGAAGATCTTGATCTTCCATGTTCTTCAAAGGAGGAGGAAGAGAAAAGGCAGGAGGATGTCATCATCTCTCTCACACCATCCACCCAAGAAGGTCCACAAGAAGACTCCATTTTGGACTTGAATTTCAAAGAAATGGGCACATCCAAAACATCAGACCATGCCCAATCATATACTTGGCTTCATTAGAGCCAAGGGAGAAGCCAAAACCAATCATGCCTACTCTAGGGCATGAGGATGAGCATCAAAGTACCAAGGGTCATCATCAACACCTCCAGAAGTCCGATGCAAGTTAGCTTGAGGAGGCATTTTCCCTTAATGTTGATACTTTGATGATTTGGGTGGAGGACCAGCTTATTGTCAATTTTTCACTCATATAGGCAGCTATATTTAGTGTCAAATCATTTGCATGGCTGCCCCTCTTGAGAAAGGGAAGCTACTTCTCCCTGCATGTAGCAGGCTTTGTTTAGCATTATTTCTCTCTGGTTAGTGTAGGAGTAGGAGTAGACTTTGTTTCCAGCAGAAGAAGTGCTTATGCACACTCTGCATGTCTCATTTGAGGCATGTATGATTTGGTCTTTGTATATAAGTTTTGTTCACATTGCTCTAGAGGTGCACAAGGCCAGGCTCTTCACTATTTACGACAGAAAGATCCATAGTTTCTTGTAACAGTTGCAAATTCCAAAAAAGAAAACAAATGCTAGAGCAACTAAAGTCGTTTCAAAACAGTCCATTTTAGGGACAGATGAAAGTCCCAGAGTTAAAATAATTTTCTACTCTCAGAAATTCCATTTCCAAGATTTCCTTATGAAAATTGAGAGTGCAGACTCAGGGTCAAACAAAACATAGAAAAGGCATACAGATTAGGCTCGCAAAGGCTCTGGAGGTCGAGATCTTCAAAAGTTCAAATCAGTTTCATATTTATCAAGAAGACTCCATGCCTAATGGATGCTTCAAGGCCACTGGTTTCTTCATCTAGCAGGCAGATGTCCCCGTGAGTCGCCAAATTGTTATCCCAAATTCGTCCCCGGGAAAATTTGGTCAAGATAACTCCTACACATAAAGAAAACATGAAGGGAAAAGATTTAGACCCATGAGCTCGAGTTCTAGAACTAGGCAAAGTGAAAATAGAGGCCCGAGAAAGTCAAATTTGACCTTGCACAAGAAGAAATATAAGAAACGGTTCTTCTGGGCATTTCCATGTCTTAAATCTATTTAAAGGGTCGAGGGAGGACTCAACAATAGAATTGCAGGGTTAGAGAAGAAGGGGCAGTGCCACAAGAGAGGCCAAGAGCAAGAAAGGAAAAATGGCAAGGATCCAAGGTCTTCGGGCTCAAAACCATTCAGAAAATCCATTCGACTAAGTATGGAAGAGCCAACAGAGGGAACCACGTGTCCTAACGGCGCTCCTCCAAAGGTGAATCCAAAAAGAGAAGCTCAAACAAGCGCCACATCTCCACGTGTCTCAGGACGAAATGGAGGCAGGGGCAAATGGTCAAGCAGAGTCAAAAGGCGGAGCTTTGGGGCCGTGGGGGTTTTTTGAGTTTTACATTTCGCGAAAAGGGGAAAAGGTAAATTATGGACCCGCAAACCCAATTTTTTCTCTAATCTGGCTGCCACATGTCCCATCTCAAAAGGGGGACCCATTTTCAAACTGTTTTCCCCGTCCATTCATATGGATCCGATACAAACTTTGAAGGGGCATATCTTTCGACTCAGGGCTCGAAATATTACAAATTTGACACCATTGGAAAGATCTCGGCCTCACCTATGCCATGGAGGTATGAGAATTTAATTTTGAGGAGGTTAGGTAAAGGAAAATGGAGGAAACGTCTTCGGGCCTTCAATGTAGGATCCATCTGTCTCAACAACCAGATCGGATTCGATCTGCCATTTCCTCTTCTTTCAAGGTGCCGAATCAAGGAATCATGTAATAAAGATGGATTTGGGGCATATTTTATCAGAAGCATTAACAAGTAATGGTTGAGCTTCAACCCACTTTTCCCACTTCCCTCTCTCTTTCTTCTCTTCGATCAAATCTATAAATACAGGGGCAAGATTCATTGTAAAGGGTTATTCATTCTTCTTCCTACCCCCTCTCTCTTTCTTCTCCAGGTCGAATGTGGAGTTTAAGCCTCCTCCCTTGGCTTTGTAATGGCATTTTCCTACCTCTTTCCCATTAATGGTGTACTGTGTGAACTCTGGAGCAATAAAATTTGTTTTGTGATGCATTTTGTCCATCCTTTGCTCATTTTGTTGTCTCTTCTTGCCTCTCACCATTGCAAGGTATACTGTGCATATCTATGATGTCCATTGCAGGTTTTAGGAGTTGTGTTTAAGGGGTTTGAAATGGTTTTCTGTGTGAACTTTATCCTTGGTCTGTGATGCATCTTCCCATCCTCTCCATTGCTCACCTCTTTCCATTTCAGAGTAATTGGGTTTGTGATCAGCAATTCCCTTTTCTCGGTGTTATCACCTTTGTAGTGTAGGATTTCTTTATTTTTATGCTCTCTCTCTCTCTCCCTAGTCCCTTGGAATTGTTAGATTAGGAGTATATAGTTGCATTTACTTCCTTAGAAGTAGTTTAGTGCTAGGATTAGGAAGAGGAACCAACCTTCTCTGGAGGATCATTCCCATTTGCAAGTCCCACAACTTGGGGAATGATCCAATGTTATGCAAATCACACCAAATGACCCTACCTTAGAAAAGTAGATCCATAACTCATTTGGGGGTGCTTTGTGATTTCGCACTAACGGAGAATGTTCTAACTATATCCATTGGTCAATGGTTAACATCACCTTCCAATGATCAAGAGCGAAAAGAGAGTTTTTAGCAGTCCATGTTCTAAATAGCTTAGAAACAACATTAACATCAAAGTTATGAATGAACATTAGTATTCACATATATTCAAGCTCATTAATTCCTAAGTCGGTAAGATGAGCTAAATGAAACAATCTAACTCAACAAAGCCCTATTAGGCTAGGATTATTCACCCATTTCAAACAGTTCAAGAAATCTCAAAATGAAAATAACTTCTAGTTCTCCATAAATACACAAATCGAGTTCATACAAAGAAATAATGACGAAGAGACCATAATTTTTATACATTCATGCTCCCGATATCTTAATCACGTATTTTTAACACCAAAGCTTATAAATACTACCAAACTAGACAGTTCCCTTTTCCTCGCGTTTCCATACCAAACAAGAAAAAAAAGATTTAAAGTCTCAACATAAGAAGAGTTTCAACAATGATAGAGGATTATAACAACCTAGCCTCACATTACTTCAAACACCATAATAATAGTGAAATCTAGATGAGCTAGACTCATAAAACAACAAGCTCACATGGGGCTACATTGAACTTCAATAATAATCATACCCATTATTCCTACAAGACCAAAACTTTAATCTAGTTCGTGAAACTCATAGCAGCCCATTACTCCAAACCAAACTAGAACTTAAATATTAAACCCAATTCATATATTTATTTAGATCTCAAATAAACAAGGTGTGTTTGTCATTAACTTGCTAAATTTTAACAAGAATCAACAAACCCAATACACCAAAACAAGGTTCACATTTACCAACAAACCCACAACGTTTTCCAATATTTAGCCTATTTCCCCCCTACAATTTTCATATTAAAAATGAAGAGAAACTCAATATTTTAAAACAACAAAAAATCAATCATTTATGTTGTGGAGGATGATCCAAATGGAGTTGCAGAAAGATCACAAAAGAAGAATTAATTTACGAACAATTTAACACACAATATAATTCATATTCAATCTTGTTCAAATATCTTAATACATACACCCACATATATAGGTAATATCTCCCCTATAAATAAGGAGGTAACTATAACCTCTCAAATGATTCTATGTGAGTTTTTGAAACTCACATAACAATATATTTGTTATAGTTGTTTTAATATAACAACATATAACAAATATTTACTAACTCATAATAATAATTACTAATGTAATTATTATTTACTAACACATTTACTAACTTACTCTTCCAAGATAATAATTACACATATAGTCTTATTTTACCCACAACAGCCCAAGACGCGCCTGACACATCACTCGGCCCAAAATTGAGCGCTCACTCGAAGCGCGAGGTACTGTACAGTCCCTCTTTTGTGGTAGCTTATTCAAGGAGTTAACATGATCGTACAAATATTCCAGATCCATAATATCCATTCAAGAATAAGCATAACATGAACTAGATCTTAACCATATGCAAGATTAACTCATACAAGAATCAAGATTAAGTTCACCATGCAAGAACTAGTAACAGATATGTCAATAACTAATATCCAGCCACAAAGATCCATTATATTAATTGTTCTAAAAACACGAAGTTGCGTACATACATAAAAATATCACCATAGGTTATGCGCGCTCATGAACCAACAACATAACCTTAAAAATATTCACTACTCTCCAAACCGTGCAAATCAATACACACGGGACTTTCCCTTCACTATTCATGCACTCTCCAAAAATAGGCTATGCACTAAGAATAACCATGTGCCCTTACATGATAAATACAAAAGCATGCAAGCTTGCTAATAATAGATTATCTAATAATGCAACTACAGTCCAATCCTATTAATAGCTCCAAAATTATGCATGTCGCTTAATCTTCCACTTGTTTGAAATAGCCTTTGTGTGTTCTCCAAGTCTTCATATTGTTGTGTGCTCTACACTCCATGTCTATATTTAGCCTCATACTGAAAACTACTAAGTCCTAATTCCAAACTTTCCCGCACGTGCCATGTTCTACTATCCTTCCGCGCGCACCTACATGCCTTGTGTCTGCGCAGACTCGATCTTTATGCACCTTCAATGCTTAGGCTATATTTCATTAGCCCAACAACACATGTAATTATTATTCACCCATACATACCAATGGAGCACTAACCATGGATTTCCTAACATTCCCCCTTAGTGCGAACATGGGGAAAACCTATCTTTGTACTTGCACTTGCTTTCATGAATAGGTGATTTTCACAGGATGATCACAAACCCGATGGATGGTTTTACATATGGTTGACCACGAACCGAGAATGGTGGTTTTACAAAGTGGAGTACCACAAACCAAAAGGTGATGGTTTTACATATGGTTTACCAATAACCAAAAATGGTGGTTTTACAAAGTGGTTTACCAAAAACCAAAAAAATGAAGGTTTTCAAGTGGTTTATCTACAACCACATCACGATGTGCTAAGTACTATTATTAACCCTCATCACATTTCACTGCAACGAATAACATAGGAGATTTTGCTAAATACTTATGCTCATATAGATAAAAAAAATATGACATAAAGGAAATGGAACATTGGATCATGTTCCCCCCCTCAATGTGAAATTCCCACTTAATGAAAATAGAGACACTACAAACCGCAACATACCACACATAATTAAAACAAAATGTGCCACCAAATCATTGATGTGGGCCCATCGTTGCGATCGACGAGAGGTCGTTAAGTGATCTCTAACCTTTGTTTGCCTCCATCCTTCGATGTCATGTTGCTAAATCATCCTGATTTATCTTTGGAGTGGCATTGAGAATCACCATGGCGATTTCTCAGAATCGTTGGAAATTTACAAAAGCGTTGGAGATTTTCCCTAATCATTGGTGATGAATATTTAATTCCTGACAATTATTAAAATTGTTGGCGATCACTGTAAAAATTCAACAAATCATTCCAGATCCACGTTTTTACATGTGTTCGAATTTGTTCAACTTAGGATTGATTTCTGAGATAGATGCCAACATGAAAAAACTTTTCTAGATGAATCAACAACTTAAGAATTGCAATCAAAACTATTCGATGCAATCTGAACACCAACTCTGAAGAAGGATGATGCCAATTTCGAATGTAGAAAAAATAACTCCTCTGTCTCCTTTATTTAATTTGTGCACACTTCTTAGTCACCCACTCACACAAATAATCTATAATAAAGTAGTTCATGCACTTCTCTAAATATTGCTAAAAATTTCTAAATACTAAACTTTCATTCTCACAACTAATAAAGATTCACATAGGTGGGGCAACCATAACTTGCGCACGAGTAGATTCATAGAGTCATACATGCTCTGATACCATATGTGGGGGATAATCTCTTTAATGCATTGAATTATGCCAGTTCCATGTAGTGGCCGCCAAAACCTCCTCCAACTTTTAAACATTTAAAAACTTAATAATTGTAAGCACTTTGAATGGCCTATGACCATTGTTTTTAAAAAAACAACATATCATAACAATAAACCTTTATATGCTATGTGGTCGATGACCAACTTTAATAAAAATTAACCAATTACCTTGTCAAACGGTCAATGTCCATTGTTCACAATGCTAAGGAGGGGGTCGTTAACCTTAGTTTAAAACTTTAAACAATAACCAACATCAAACATCAACATTAACCAAACTTCCATAATATTTTCCAAGTGGTCCAAGACAGTTATTTTAAACATTTAAAATTTAATTGCTATGTGGTCTAAAGCCATCAAACCATTATCAATTTCCTTCGAAGTGGTCAATCGCAACAATGTAAGTTGGTCAACTTCAACAATGTAATGTTGACCCAAGACCGATTCACTATGTAATCAACCTTAAACAATTCAAACATCATTTGACCAAAACATTGCATATTTACCTTAAACAATGCTAACTAACCTTAACAAACATAAAACTTCCTCAATCAATAGTCCCCTCTATAGGTCGTGATGCTAATATGGAGTCCAACCATATCAACATCATACTTAACTAGATGAAGAAAAAAACTTATACAAGTTGATGTAAGGTGGCAAGGTGGTATATTTCTGAAACAAGAATTCCTTGGCATTAATATATATATATATATATATATATATATATATATATATATATATATATATATATATATATATATATATATATATATATATATATTGCACGGAAAATACATTAAATTTGGGGGTCTAACATGTTTCTTCTTTTGCACGATAGATGTTAAAGTCTTGCATTGTTGCACAACTTTTTAGGTTAGTCCCCTCTATAGGTCGTGATGCTAATATTGTGTAGATGGATGAGACAATACATTGGGCCTATCACAAACCAACACTTGCATACTTAACTAGATGAAGAAAAAAACTTATGCTTCATTGTTGCTTTGAAGTTGATTTTGGTGGCATTGAGGTATGTCTTCCCTATATATCTGAAATTCATTAACTCCATCATTTTCGTGGCATTAAGGTAAGGTCAGAGCGTAGCCGCAAAACATAGTCACATAACTCGTTGGTTTAGTATTCCACTGACTACTCCTTGAGTTGTTGTAGCTACTAGAACTTCATGTACTCATCCTCATAATACCAATGTACTTCGGCACCTTATGTCACTTAATGATGTCCTCGCACAAGGTCAAAACATAGTCGTCAAATTCATTGGTGTAGTAGTATTCCACCGTCTACTCCTTATGGTCATCGCAACATTTAAAACTATATATATATCATTGCGACGGAAAATACATTAAATTTGGGGTTCTAACATGTTTCTTCTTTTGGCACGATAGATGTTAAAGTCTTGCATTGTTGCACAAATTTTTAGGTTAGTCCCCTCTATAGGTCGTGATGCTACTATTGTGTAGATGGATGAGACAATACATTGGGCCTATCACAAACCAACACTTGCATACTTAACTAGATGAAGAAAAAAACTTATGCTTCATTGTTGCTTTGAAGTTGATTTTGGTGGCATTGAGGTATGTCTTCCTATATATCGAAATTCATTAACTCCATCATTTTCGTGGCATTAAGGTAAGGTCGAGCGTAGCCGCAAAACATAGTCACATAACTCGTTGGTTTAGTATTCCACCGACTACTCCTTGAGTTGTTGTAGCTACTAGAACTTCATGTACCCATCCTCATAATACCAATGTACTTCGGCACCTTATGTCACTTAATGATGTCCTCGCACAAGGTCAAAACATAGTCGTCAAATTCATTGGTGTAGTATTCCACCGTCTACTCCTTATGGTCATCGCAACATTTAAAACTACATGTACTCATCCTCAAAATGTTCAAGGGGATATAATTCCTTCTACACGTTCTTGACAAGGTCACACCAAATCTAAATAGGTTGGTACTCTTTCTTACATTGAGCATTGAATATTTCCTATTAGTGGGACATTGAAACATAAGGTTACTTTCACTTTACTTATGTTTGTCGTCTTTTTAGGAATCTTTCATAATTCTACGATTATGTCTTATCCCATGCTCCGTTTTAGGAACTTTTGACCTGTTGGAAAGATATTAGATAGACCTACAACACTATTATACATTTATTTGTGATTCTTTACAATTTTATAACTATTTTCAAAAGAATAAAAACTTCACACAAGAAGCCTTCATAATTTTCCCATAACTTTTCACTTTGACTTCCATTTTGAGCAATCTATAAACCATTGGAAAGATATTAAAGAGACCTACAAATTTTTACCATCCAATTTTGATGATTCCCTATGTATTGTGTCGAATTGTAAAAGGATAAAATAAAATATAAAATTTTACTTTATTCTTTTGCGATTAACTCAAACAATTCATAGGGAATAAAAAAATGTATAGTAATAAAGTTTTGGCGTCTTCAATATCTTTCCAACGGTTTAGAGATCATTCAAAATGTAGGTGGGAGTGAAAGGTTATGCCAAAATTACAAAGGATTTCTTTTTGTGTCAAAAGATCTATGTTTAATTATTTTGAAAATTGTTACAAATCTATGCGTAATCGCAAAAACTTAAAATAGGAAATTTATAGGTCTCTTTGATATATTTCCACCGGTGTAAAGAGTGCCCAAAACAAAGGTAGGGATAAAAATTCATGGTAAAATTACCTCTAAAATACACAATTCAAATTCAAATATCCTTATGAATAAACCGTCTTTAGCAATGCCACAATGATCTTCTCATTGTTAATGAAGTTGTTGATAGAGAAATATGTCTCACATCGACAAATCCACTTATCTAATGATGTAATGTACATCTTGCCTTCAAACTTGAGATGTCGATGTCTACATGGACCTTACACATGGTATGATGTTAAACTTTTGTATGAGAAAGTTGTAGGAAACAAGGTTTGATGATGAACTTGTGTGAGAGTTGATTGAAGGAAATAAGATGTGAATTCTTGGTTGATTTGAAATATCAACTCCCGAAATTGGTCTAAGAGTATGTTGTGTCATGCTTGAGTGGATTGCTTAATGAGCTCTTGGACATTCATGGTGATCTCAAGGATCTTTTGGTAGTCAACCATTGCACTCTTACTACAACGCTCTTATGTATACATAGAAACACACTAGACTTCTTATCCATCTTTCTATCCTTGCACTTGTGTGTTTACATGCTTAGAAAGAGCTATGTATTCACTCATCTTTTTATAGACATAGGAAAGAGATGTGCATGCACTTGCATGTTTACAGGCATAGAAAAAGTTGATCTCGGTACCCATTATCCACACCATGAGGCCTAAGACCTTTGTGCGGGGGACAATCTTATGCTTAGAGATAAGTTGTGAAGTTTATAAAGAGTGTACGCTAGTCAAGTTACAACAACAACCAACACACATTCAATGAGCACAAAATCCTGACTTGAAGGAATGCAGCTTGTATTTAGTATGGAAGAAATGGGGGAAAGTACAAATATGTATAATGTTGCAACAAGACTAGGAATACAAGTTCTTGAGATAAGGGGGAAACACTTCTTCTTATTTGCTAAGATTGGACTCGTGAAAATATATGCATATGGAAAATATTAGATGCTCATGGCATGCTAACAATCACAATTGTTTGGTGCTTGACACTATGTCATAAACCCTTGGTCAATCGAGTATGTTACATGTTTATACAAAAATTATAAGAAAGTAGTTACAACTAACACCGGTTATATGTAGGAACAATTACAAGTCATTTAATGGGTTTTCTTTTAGATTTGGTGATTGATCTTACCGTCATGTAGTTATTCGAAGAGATTCCTACGTAATTACTTCCTTACAAACAATCTATAAAGTATATATTAAGTAGTGGAGCTCACCCTCCCCCCCCTTCCCCAAATAAATATAATTGGTTGCCTTATTCAAGGACAAATATAAATGTAGGGTTGTATATCAAAATTTTATGCAATTATGAGGAATCCATTGTTAGTTCAAAGCATAAAAACATATTGTAACAAATAGCTTTACACACAAGTATACAACAACAAAAATGTGTATATAACTAGGGATTATAATTTTGTTTCCTTTTCCTCTTCTACATGTTAGCTTCCATTAAATTAAAAAAAAATGTTGTATAATTACCATTATATCTAATTTCACTTCATTATTAGTTCTGCTAAAGGTAGGATACAATACCTTTCATGTCGGTCTATTAGTTTAGCATATTTTAGCCAATCATATTTTAGATTTTTTTAGCTTATGCCAATATTTCTAATGTATGGACATGATGTAACAAGTTTCTAATAGTAAAATTTTGTACAAAAATCATGTCTCTATTTTTATTGGCCATAATATAATAATTTTACCATTTTAGGCCATATTAAAGTGCAATTTTTTTGAATTTTTTTAAAACATATATTTTAAAATGGGCATGTGTACTACATTAATTTGAGATGTGACAATGACTTTATTAATCTGTATGTAAAGTCAATTTTTTTGGAAGTCTTTTTTTCCAAAAATGACAATAAATAATAATAACAATAAAAATTTCAATTTAAAACTAAAAAGATGACAAGAAATAAATTGAATTTAGATCCAATTAGTAGGATTTTTGACTTTACCTTTTTGCTCATCAAATATATATTTTTCAATACAACAATATGGTAAAGAAGAAAAGATATCAAGGACATCGTATAATTAGTCAAAAATTCAAAACTTGAATGTATTGTTGCTAATAGTCTTTCAAATCTAATACAATAGCATTCAAAATCAATTGAAAACATGCTTAATTTCTTGCAACATATGAGGCAGAATTGGCCGCATTGCAGCTCTTATTTTTTATTTTATTTTATTTAATTTTTGAATATTTTTCACTAGAACACATGTACTTGGAATAGTTTTAAATGACTTGATGTACTCTTTCCCTTTGAGTAACTTTTTAATTTCATTTTTTGATTTTTTTCACTAGCAAAACACGTAGTTAGAATAGTTTTAAATGACTTGATGTACTCTCCCTTCAACGTTTGTATAACTTTCACATAAGGAGCACAAAGCTACATTTCTCCCTTTGGCAACTTGAGTGGACAAAATAGGTCAAAGCCATTCATTAGGTGGGGGTAAATAGGATAAAGGCTAACATGAATGTGTAATGAAAAATGGTTGGTTTACTATGCCATTAACATCACAATGTTTAATGCGATGTTCAAATATTTGTACTCGAACATTATTCTAATCCATAGTGCAAAAAGTTGTATTATCCGGGATGCCAAACTTTGATTCATTACTTAAGACTCAAAAGTTTCTCAAAAATTACTCGATAACTTTATCATTACTTTCAAGAATATATAATTTCATAAAATAAATTGGAATAACATGAAAATCACTATCCATTGATGTGAGACATGAATGAAATAAATGCATAAGTATATTTTCTATTAATTTTTGTGAAAAAAGTACATAATACAAATTACAATCATAGACTATAGTGACATAGTCCTCAATGCACCAAAACATACTAATATCAAATATTAAATATACAAAGTACAATCATCTCTAGTGCTTAGAGTGAGTCCACAACCCTTTGGAATTGAAAGGTAAAGATATCTTCATCCTCGACAACACTCCGACTCTTGGTGCCTCTATTACCCCTAATGCCATCGCTTCCTTTGCCTCCCTCTAAACCTTTGCAATCTCCTCCTTAGTATACATTAACTCCAAATCATCAACAATCCACTCAACATATGGATTGATATCATTCAAGTTAATTGCCCCATGATCCATTGCCCCTTCCACTTGTTTCACATGAAGACAAAAATTGTATTACACAAAAATAAGGTTGTTGAGGTGTGTTGTCAAAGTGTTGCACTTTTTGGTGTGAATAACTTCAAACACGCTCCAAATTCATTCACATCTAGGAGCAATACACGGATACCACAAATTGTGGATGGCTAGCTTTTAAAGATCAAGCGTTTTTGCACCACAAATTTACAAATAAGACATTTATAATTTTGTAACTCAATTAGGCTTGAATACATGAAAAATTCTAATATTTAGTTCTATGTGCAATGAGACTAAAAAGAAATGACACATATTTTACCTCCTAAGCAATGTTCCTTCTTTTCACACATATAGTTGAAAATAAGAGTTCTTTTCTCTGATCTCGTAAACTTATAACTCGTCCCAACAAATGCATCTCAAATCTCATAATCAAGGATCATCCCCTCTATGCATAAATTAAGGCCATCAATAACCTCTTCATTGGACTTAAATGATAGGGATTAAACTTTGGGTTCAATAATAGGCCATGACATGTATATGTAGATGGAGTTGTTTGTTCCAACACCTATTCATTATGCACCAAATGGATTCATATTTTCTTTAGTTTTGGCCTTAATATTTTTCTATGGCCTCATACAAATAACCCCTTGGTTTTTTTCGCCTCATCGACTAACCGTGGGACCCTAACCAAAGCTACGATACCTAAAAATTAAAACAAAAGAATGCTCGATTATAAATTCAAGAATAAAACATAAATGGAATTTAAAATTTAAGCTAAAACAATTATAATAAATTAAAACTTAGTTAAATTCAAGGTTACGTTAATGATTTCCTTAGCATGCTCACATCATCAAAAACAATCTCTATGACCTTTTCCCCTTTGGACTTTCTAACCCAAGAACTCCAACAATTATGTGATCACAAACATTTGCTTAATAGATGTTAGTGAAGCTTCAAAGACTACGCAATGTGATGAATGCAATGATAAATTAAGTGACGCTTGTTCGCATACAAGCTCATTTTCGTTAATGTGCCTTCTCATTAAGTTTAGCATCCAACGGGGTTTTAGATGAACTTATAATATTTCTTATCTTTTCAACCACATTCTTCACCGATTTCATATTTCCTACATTCTCAAGTAACAAATCAATGTAATGGGTTGCACAAGGACTACAAAAATAAAATTTGCCCCTTCTCAAGAAGTCATCTTGCGACTACATATGTTGTGTTATTTGTCACAACTTAGACAACATTTTCCACACCAACTTCCATCACCAATTGACATTTTTCACTTAGTGAGATGCATCAATTGATTTCAAAGAGATCAACTGTCCACTTGAAAACACTAAAAAATTAATCAATGTGTGGTTTTTCCATCCATCAATCCATAAGACAAAATGGTGCAACGCTTCTTTTGCCATATCTTTTTATTCTTCTACAATATATAGTGTATGTTTGACAAAATCCTCCAACAATGGGCCACTCAAATCACGAGTAAAAGCCACGAACCCTTTTCAACAATAGTCAATGTAATGACTAAGTTCTCCCAAGACGGGTTTTTGCCACAATAAATGGAATGTTGTATCACCAAAAATTTGTTGCAACTATCTTTGCTTCCTTATGCACTTTCCTAATTCCAATTGACACCTTTAAGTGAAAGTTGTGACCTATGAATGCTTCAAAGAGAAAACAAAAAGGCACCCAAACTACCTTCAATGAATGGTTTTCCCCATCTTAGACCCCTTGGAGGGGAAATAGATGAGGCCTCGATGTCATAATCATCTCTTGTTGCACTCTTATTCACTTGGACTTGAAGTACTTCAATTTTCCTCTTTTTATTTACAAAACTTGTAGGGTATGTAGTCATCTTTATTTGAGCCTTAAGAGGCACACAACATCTTTGCCAAGTATTTGAGCAATGCGATATTTAAGACAATTACAACCTCCACTCATTTGTATCTCACAATAGTTGCATATCACACAATTATCATCTACCCATTCACAATGCTTCCAACAATAGTAATTAGACGTATGCTTGTTAAGTGTAGTTGATCTTGAGCTAGATTGTAATGTCCCTTTTTGGGGGACCTCAGGAAATGGGGCAACAACTGAGATGTAAAACTTGAAAATCATATTAGTGAGCTGCTGTAGATGACTGATATAAGTCCTGCAACCTACAAATTATGCTCTTCCTAGGGCAGTGAGCTCCTTGGGAAAATCAAACCCCTCAAATGCGGGTCAATCCTTGCTAAAACACTTTGATTCTTATGCAAAAATTATTAAATACTCTCATCAAACACAATCAGCTGTTAGAAATCAGAATTGAGCGTGGAATTAATTAATTTTGGAAACCCTTAACCAACAAACTTCAACAAGCTTGGAAAAATAGTAAATCACCTCCAAAATTCACGAAACTTGAGATCTTGGCTTTTAAAAATCTCATCCATGTTCCTTCAACCATCGTGTTTTTCTAAAATTGTGTCATATGTTCAATAAAAAAATGAATATGGAAATCAAAGATTCAAAGAAACTCTCCAATCCTCTCCAACACAAGAACCTTTCAGCACTGCAGTCTTTCGAAGGTGATCAGACAATTTTCGCTAAATTGTATATATTAAACATATTAAAAAATAAGATAAGATATTTATTCTTGTTAATTCTTTTTGCAGTATACAAGTTAAGGTGCTCCATGCAGAGTTTGACACACAATTTCTGCAGATTGGCCATGAATTTAATCTATCAACCTTTCAAAATTTATATGAACATAGAAGCCTCGATCATGTTAAACAAGCTAAGAAATACATATCAAAACACCAATAAAAGTCTGAGTGATGTGGTTCAGATTGGCAATTAAAAATTATATTGCCACTGATGGGTCACAGGTTTGAGTCACACAAAACAACTCCCAAATACATCTAACATCTAATATACAGCAGCACACCCAGAGCTTGTGCTGCCTAGGAATTGGGCCCCTGCGAGCGCCCACCAACCCTCATTCAATCAATAGAAAAAATTATATATAATCACTATTGAAATAAAATAATTTCTGTCCTGTACTGGGCCTACAGAATTGGGCCACTGTTTGTGTCCCAAGGACAAGGGACCACCAATCCTCATTTAATCAATAAAAAAAACAGTCGTATATAAATTTATAATCACTATACAAGTATACAATATAGTGGCTGGCAAAGTAACAATTGATAGCAAGTATCTTGCCAAAAAAGTTATTTCTTCTAAGAAAAAGCTTGTGCATTACCAATGAATCAAATATTTACAATAAGTTTTCTTATAAACGATACAAATATCTAACAAAACAAGGAAATCAGAAATTCTCTTCTGAAATATACACTGGCTCATAATCACAAGGAATACCATGAATAATGACTTGCAATCCTTTACAATATCAATCACAGCACACACCTTATCCTTCCTGCCACCTGGTCTTAACACTTCTTACAACTCCAAATTGTACATATACAAATTAAAGCATAGCTTCTATATGATTACACAACGAGGTCTGCTTAAGTGGCGCTCTGAACATTAACATACCATATTCACCTGCTGCTTTATTCAGTGCATCATTTGAGAAATCGTGGAAACTACAAATTAGAAGAGGCATAAAAATTTATCACGCAAAATAATATTACACCTGCAACCAGAGTAATTAGAAATGTCAAATTAAGATTAGGTAATTGTTGATTGCATAAATTTTAAGCACCAGGCGTAAAAATTTATCACGCAAAATAATATTACACCTGCAACCAGAGTAATTAGAAATGTCAAATTAAGATTAGGTAATTGTCGATTGCATAAATTTTAAGCACCAGTTTAGAAATCCTATACTTGATAATTTATTGAAATAAAGCATAAATTGCAACACCATACCATGTGCATCTAGACAGTTTGCCGAGATTTGATTCTTGCAGTCAGCTCCCTAACATGGTTTCTAAGTCGATCAGGGTTACAGAAGAAATCTACAAAAACTTGTCTTTCCCGCCCCACTTCATGTGGATGATGCCTTACAATCTGCACAAACAAAAACCCAGGTCTATTCTGAAACTTTGAACTCACAGACAATCACGCAAAGTACCTATAATCATTCCAGGCCAGGGAGTTACCTCTGCCTTTTCCCGATGCTCACGTGTAACTTCTTCAATCGCAGTTGAGAGTTGTGAATTGATCTTCTCCATCTCAGAAAGCTCCCTCATAAGAGGCTGACAATTCCCCAAGATATCAAGTCTGTTAATTATAGCTGCATAACTAGAGTATTGCGCTGCATCCCTCGAGAAAAGAGAACAAGGACAAACACTTTGCAACTTAACTTGTATACAATTGTGAGATGCTCTATAAAGTCCAACTAGCCAATACTTCAATAAACATTGTGCCCATAAAGCATTTGACAAGAGAGTTTTCAATTTGTTATGTCAGTATTCCATTTCTTACATGTTCAAACTTCAAACAGCTAGATGCAGCCTATTATATAATTAATTAATTTTTTATTTTTCCTCATAAATCAAATGGATATAATATTCCTTTTATTCATTTGAGTTTTTTTGGAAGAAATTTCTCAGTTTCAAGAGCAAGTCTTTATTCCTTATTTTGAACTGTTATTTGTACCTACAGTGAATACTTCTGAATGAAAACATACATATGATGCTGATTTTCATAATGTTGTGACCCAACGTTGGTCCACGTTGCTTTTGTAACATAGACAATTAGTGGACACAAAACAACGAATGATATCTCAAGTTTAGAGTTTGGGAACATGAATAGTATTATCTCATCCAATTGTGCAATCATGTATGTTAAAAAAGCCAAGACGTTTCAGGATGATCATAATTTCAATAAGGACCGGAGATAAATGGCCTCTAGATAAATGCATCGTTTTAATTGCAAACCAATTGTCTCGAAGATAAATGACATTCGAATAGAGGTGGAAAACTAATAAATTGGATTCTTGCAGAATATCTCATGCATTGGAAAGATCTACCTGCAAAAGATGCCATTTGGGAGGGACCTCGCATACTACAACATCATTCATTGTTTTCATGGATTAGGGACCAACAAATCCAGGAGGGAATGATTTGCAATGAACACGATATGTTTCGCTAGGAGAAGTCTAGATATAAGAGCATGTTGATTGCAAACAAAGCAAGTTTAATCTACAAAGAGTAAAAAGAGAAGAATAAAGCATACATCTATTATAGGAAAAACAAAAGAAAACAAGTTATGTGCAGGCTAAATCTTGTTTTAAAAAATAAAGCATACAACACCGAGGCTTAAGATTCCTATGAGAGAACAAATCAAGAAGAGGTTTTTTTAGAGAAGATGTGTCCTAATACAGAAGAGGCTCACTTGTGCAAAATTGTGTGATATTTTATATAAGTACTTAACAGTTACTACACTGAAGATTGATTTGTCTCTGTAATTACTAATTAGACATACCTCCCTGTGATCGTCAAATGTTGTGTGTACTAGTGGTATTAGGAAAAGATTTCATTGCATTTTTGTTTCGAAAATTTGTTTTACACATCTTTCAGACAATTTTTACTTTTCAAAATTTTCAGATTTCAGTTTCTTCTTATTTTAATGGCATCACAGCTGATCAGTCAAATTTTGGTTTGGAAATTCTCAATTTTGTTTTCAGATATGGATTTGTTTCAAAAACAACTAAAAACATTACAAAGAGACTAAACAAACCAAATCAAACCAAACCAACACATCAGGGAAGATAATAATTCAGAACAAACCAAAAACTCCATCCCAAGCTGTATCACTGGACCTTAAAATGAAGAACACAAAACAAGTACATAAACAAGCCAATAACTCTCATAAGAACGAGAAAAAATCAAAACAAGATAGAAATGACCAATGGAGTCCAAAACGCCATCTCAAGCTGTCTTAATAGCTCTAAAAATGCTGAACTCAAAAAAGTATATAAACAAACTTAGAGCAATCTTACAAAAAAATAAAAAATCAAAAGAAGCTAAACATGATCAACACAACAACAAGAATCCAAAACGGAAACTTGCAACAAACGTCACCTTGACAAGCTTCGAGAAAAACACCCAAGAGATCGTAAACCAGTCTATGTATCTATAGGCCTTGAAATGGATAACTCAAAACAAGCATACAAACCAGCCTAGAAATGACCAAGAAAAGAAAGATAAGACTGCCGCACAAAATGCTTTTCGCTAAACTTGCAACCAAGATCACTTTGACCAAGTCTGAACAAAAACACACAACACAACACAAGCCGGCCTCATAACAAAGGAACTGGTATACACAAAGACAAGAAGACCTGAATCAATCAACTGCCAAAAAATTAGTATAAAAAATTGCAAAAAGTTCATAACCCCAAAATGCTTCCTAATTGCGGGAAAACTAAATGGAAAAATACTTCTAGATCTAGAGTGTACACAAACCTTCATCTCCAACAAATTCCCCCAAAAAGTAATTTCCCCAAAAAGAAATGAATTACATATATCAGATAGAATAGGGAAAACAACCACAAAAAAATAGAATCCCGCTTGCAACCAATGTCAAGATCTAAGGCCAACAGTATATTGACAAACTAGATTTCAATGTAATGCAAATGAGTAGAAAGATGTGATCTTAGAATACAAATCGTTTCATGAAAACTACATTCATAATATACAGTGGTGACCTTGTCACGAAAAACAACAAGGCAATAAAAGCAAGCTACATAAAGAAAAAGATGACTTATGTAGGCAGCTTAAGGAGTACTCGGATGTGCTTGGAATATAGTTGAGCACCAAGAATACTAAGTTTGATTAAGTTGCTTAACATATTCTAATTCAGTTTAGTTTGTGCTTTGAAAAGGTATCATCAAAGGTCGCACCTTCAGTGATAACCTTGTCACGAAAAAGATGAGCTTGGAACATAGTTGAGCACCAAGATTACTAAGTTTGATTAAGTTGCTTAACATATTCTAATTCAGTTTAGTTTATATTTTGAAAAGGTATCATCAAATATACAGTGACAACCTTGTCACGAAATACAAGGCAATGAAATCAAGCTATATAAAGAAAAAGATGACCTATGTAGGCAGCTTAAGGAGTACTTGGATGCGCTTGGAATATAGTTGAGCACCAAGAATACTAAGTTTGATTAAGTTGCTTGACATATTCTAATTCAGTTTAGTTTGTATTTTGAAAAGGTATCATCAAAGGGTGCACCTTTAGTGATATCCTCATATATAGGTCAACTCATCTGAAGTTAGGGAATCATCATGCTGATCAAGTTATATCATCCGCTTCTTTATTTGTTGATGTTATTTGCAATCATAGCTGACTATATTTATTATCATAGCTGACTATATTTATTGTCATATCTGCAATATGTTATTGATTTTACATTGCTTATTATACTTTCCAAATTGTAAGAACACACAAGGTTGAATATATGTTATCATAAGTCAACCCGGCATACCAGTGTGAAGTTTTCTCACTGTTCGTAAACAGCAGTTTTGAGGAACAAGGGCGCAATAATACACCAAGTGAGCAAACAATTAATCAAAAAGTAAGAGATGTTGGGCAATAAAAAATATTGTGTAGAATGAATCATTCAACTGATATCGATATTAGTCGAATCTCATTCACACAAACAAAACTCAACTCATTGTCAGCATATATTAACCAACATCAAGTATCATAGAATGAGCCTGAGGTAGGGAATTAAGTGACATCAATTGCCAAGTACGAATAGAATCTGATTGTCTATAACCGCAAAAATAAGATATACCAATCAATTAAGCCAATTTGTTGCCCCAAGAAAGCAAATCTTAGAGTTAAATCAACAATCATTGAAAAGAAAAAGAATGGATTCAAAACCGTAGTTGATTTCCTAACCAGCAAGGTTTGGAGGTGAACCAGATCAAGATCCGAATTAACACTATTTAAATTGGGAATTATATTGGAAGGCTAATGGTACTACGGAAGACGAGGCAAGATTGGAATAATTACCAGGGTTCTGGCAAGATTATGCAATCGAATGTTTTGACGAATTGAAATTCGGAAAAAAACTCGAGGCAAAAAAGGAAATTAACAAAAGAATTGAAATGTGGCATATGGATGCTTAAATACTTGAGTTAAACAAGTATCACACAAGGAAAGAACAAATCATCAAGGATTATAACAAAATAAAGTTATTACAGTTGTTAGACAACTTGATTGGTGATGATCTTTGTGCGCAGCCGTGCACACTTCTCCTTTGTGCCCCTATGCAGCGTAAACACTTTCCACTTCAGAGTTCCTTATTGAGTTGTACTTGCCTGCAGCTCTACACAAAGCTTTCACTTTTGCATGCACCTCGCAGGGCACAAACGCACAAGTTTCTTGGCCAAATTGCACCTACTTGCAATCTCACGTATGACATGCATAGGTCTTGTGGCCTCCTTGCATTTTCTTGCAATCTCACACCGACTTTGTACCTGTGCAGAGCCTTGAGCCTAACAACACACATTCACATCTTTGTGCCTACACCCAAAGCTTGCCTTACCTCACAACCTTGTCCCACTTTTGTGACACACTCTTGTGCAGGTCCTTGCATTTCGTACAACAGCATATTTCAGCATCCACATGGAGACTCCCAATTTTTGCATGACTTGCCAAGTGGCATCTTCCCAACTCTGCGGTACATCGAGAATCTCACTAGATATCCATTGGACCCGGAAGCCCAACCGCCCGCACATTTAGAGGAAGTTCAACCGCCCATCGAAGATCCCTTAATGGTCACATATTATTATAACTTACCTCAGGTGGCATTGTAGTATAACTATGTAAGATACACATCTACCTAAGGGTTGGTCATCTGTTTGTTACCCTTACGAGACAAACCAAATAGTAGGAATACTTGCATGTTGCGCATATCTTGTAATTCTCACACTATTTTGTATTTCATTCTAGTCTAGGCAAATTAGTTAGGAACCCTTCCCTTATTATTGACGACAAGAGCTTGCTCTCTTAGCCTTACTACCATACCGTACACCTCTATACTTATTCCCTAATCTTCATTAAAGAATAGAAGTTGTATTTCCCATGCAAATAGTCTTCTGCTACATCATCGTGTATTTGGTTTCATTACATTTCAATTACCCGCATGCAATCCTATAATCGTAATAAAGACACCCATAGCACACGATTGTCCCCTACATGTGGTCCTAGGCTCTTTGGTTGGATCGGTATGGTATCGAGCATTACTTGTACATTGTCTACTAGTGTAAACATGTGACCACAACATGAGAGAAGGAAACGAATTCAGTTCTATTTACATCTATCCAAAAGAGCGTTCTAGCAAGACTAAGATGGTTAACACCTAGAAGCAACTTAAGGTAGCCCTAGACATCCAAAAGCTCATTAAGGATGCCTGGAAGCACAACACACCAAACTCCTTGGCAGTTTCATGTGTCGATGGTTCAACTCAATTTCATGGAAACGCCCTCTTTCCCTAATTGTCTCACATGCAGTTTCAAAATCAAACTGTTTCAAGGTTTAAGCGAATCTTGACATTCCAATGTTTGATGGCAAGATTGATGCCACAACATTAGATTAGTGGCTTTGCAATCTTGAGGGCTACTTCTCAATCAACAACTTCACTAATGAAGAGAAGCACACCTTTAAAGTGTTAAAGATGTCCATTTCATTGTCCCAATGGTGGGAGATATTCTCCACACTATACAATAATATTCCAACTCATTTTGACTTGTGACGATTTTGTCAGCGCTATGCAGGAGTACTACCCCTTCAGCCACTATGAGGATGAATACATGACATTCCAACAATTGTGACAATGCAAGAAGGTGATAGAATATTATAACAATGAGTTCCACAACTGCATTTTTTGATTGCGCAAGGACCTCACAGAGCAACATAAGGTGCTAAACCTTCACCTTATATATGCGTCCAATGGGAATTCTTGACTTTTGAATCTTTGGTTGAATACCGTAATGCTACAAAGATGGAGGCAAAGGCAATGAAGAAGAATCAATCCAATTGCCATCTAGTCCATCCCGAAGATGTCTGGAAGCCATCAATCAAGACACGAGAATGTATTGTACAAATGGTTGTTTATGCTTTTGGCTTGACTAATGAGACAACAACATTCATGCACTTGATGGACGATTTACTTACAACATACCTCAACTCCATCATCATCTACTTGAATGACATTCTCATCTTCAACAAGACTTGGGAGGAGCATGTAGAGCACATCTCGTGTGTCTTAGACACCTTGCGCAAACACAAGTTATGTGCCAACTTAAAGAAAGCATACATTTGGCATAGTGAAGATTTAATACTTTAGCTACATCATTCACCACACAGAATACATCTAGACCCAAAGAATATCAAAGTGATCCAAGATTGGCCTATTCCACGCAATCTCACAGAATTGAGGATTTTTCTTACTATAGTGAATTTTCACCGTAGGTTTGTCCTTGGTTTCTCGTACATCTCATAGCCCATCAACGAGATAACATGCGCAAAATCCAAGTTTGATTGGAATCATGCACAAAAACACACTTTCAAGGTTCTCAAGCAATTCCTCTATGCAAAGTGCCTATTCTCGAAATGTTTAACATTACACACTCCTTCGAACTTCTCACCAATGCATCCGATTATACACTTAACATAGTACTCATGTACCATGGACATCCAAATGCATACCACTTAGAGACATTCGGTGACATGGTGCAAAGGCACTCCACCTATGAGATAGTGTTTAAACGTTGTTATGCTAGCAATTAAGTAAAGCAACACCGCATCTTGGTTAAGGAGATCATTATTCATTTTGATTGTAAGCCACTTCGATTTCTACGAATGCAAAACAAGTTGGAGAATGCGTGACACATGAAGTGGATGACTTACCTTCAACAGTTCCATCTCGTGATCAAGCACAAGAAGGGAAAGGATAACAAGAAAGAAAATTGCCTTTCACTTGATGTAGACACCTAAAATCCACTTACGCATGCTTTAATGCTAAGATTGCACTAATTATCCTCTTTCTTGTCATTTCCGTAATAATTAGCGCTTTTCCACTAATTAGCTAACATTCCTCTTCATATTCGTTAATTAACGACCTTTCGTTAATTAATTAGCCTTCCTATCATTAAGGATGTCGATTAACGACCTTTCGTTAATTAATATCTCGCTTCTACTTGGGTTAATTAATTATTATTAATTAATTACACTCATCAACTCTAAATCAATAAATTACCATTTATTGGATCAAATTCCTCTCTTACATCCCGTGACAAATTAAACTCTTCTAAATCAAGATTACCTTTTATAAAGCAACTTTATCCATTCCTAATCTTGTTTTACCTTTATCCCATATTCATCAATTTGTTAGCCTTGCCTCTTCAAAGTGTGCTCTATAAAGAACCCTCCTTCTTACCTTTCTTCTTAAACCATGCTTTGAATAGTGAAAACTATAAACATTTTGATTTTGAGCCATTCTCCATTGTTGGAAATAGCTTCTCCATCTTGCATCCTTTCACTCAAAATTGAGAAATATGGGAAGATCCAAAATGGCCTGTAGCCATGCTTAGTGAGATTTCATTCTCAATCCTTGAGATCAAGTAACAATCCAATTTGATTGCTTATGTTCTTCATAGGTTCATAATTTAAGTTAACAATCATAGAGAGTAGGAAATAGCTTAGCATGTAGTTTCATTTATGCATTGAAGAAGCATTTCCTTTAAGCTCTTATCTTGATGGTTCATTGTTTAATTAGCATTTGCTTTTGAAGCTATGTAGATATTAGTTTCAATTTATAGCTTAGTTAATTATACATGAGCACACCGACCACCAATTTATGGGTCATCACGGTGTTGGACAAGTGTAGCCACAACTTTCTAGATTGGATATGCCTTAATACACTAATAAGAACTTCGTAGACGCCCCCGACTATATCGTCCTTGCCTAAGGTGAATGGTTTTGGAAGTTCTATATAGGTTACAAACTTCTCTACAAGCTTGGCCATCTCTATATACCCGATGGCACACCTTGTCAAGGATTTGTCAAAGTTCATTTGGAGACGCACTCCACCAAAACATTGGGACACTTCGGCCTTACAAAGTCTTTAGCCGCATTGCACTCACACTTCTACTAGCTACACATATGCATAGACGACGCCACGTCAAGTATTGCATTCCTTGTTGCATTGCAAAGCCCAAAACAAGAACCTAGGATTTTACATACCTCTACTAGTTCCATCCAAACCATGGGAATTCACTAGCACGGATTACATGATTAGACTAACTATGACAAGGCGCTAATACAACGTGGTGTTTTTTGTAGTTTATAGGTTTTCATAGATGGCCATCATGGTTCCTTGTGAGAAAAGCATTGGCATAACTACCACTACTCCTACATTCTTCACCCATGTATGGGTTCATTTTGGACTCCCAACATCCATCATTTCCAGCCGAGATCCTTGTTTTGTTGGTTAATTGTGGAAAACATATGGGGATTGATGGGCACACAACTTCACCATTTAACGACATTTCATCCTTAGACAAATGGAAAAACAAAAGTTGTCAGTCACATTCTAGTTCATAAATTGTGTATGTACAATTGTGTTTATGCTCACACTTGAGATGATAACTTGCTTTACATACAATATGCCTACACTAGATCCTTGCATAGTTCTATGGGGCACAATCCATTCCGGACATATTTTGGGTTCCAACCAAAGCAACACCCCTAGACATCTCCTATCACATAGAATTAAGTTGTGTGCACAAGAAAATAAGTGAACAAAGCATAGAATTTTCTTCAACACATACAATTTGTTCATTAAGTAGGTTCAACAAATCCTATCTCGCTCCCAACACAAGTACAAAGAGTGCTATGACATGCACATCACACACCTCATGCATTGTGGGTTGGATAAAGTTAGATTGTAACTTTAGAAAGAACACTTCAAGGGTTCACGCTGAAGATCAAGCCTTTGTCAGGCAATGGTCCTTACACCATTTTGTGCACAATGTTGAGAATACATTTGTTCTTGATATTTCCCTATACTTGGGCATGCACCCAATATTCAACATGGAGCTTTATAAGCCTTACTTCCTCCAACTCTTGAGCTAACCGTGACACAACATCCTTCCGATTTGAATCTTGAGCAGTTGTGCCGTCGACGATTAGAATCAGATTATGTTGGCTAGATTTTCTGCATAGCTGAAAACCTAGGCAGTCATGAGATAAATCTCCCTCATTTACCGGTGAGGCTCTCGTGTATGATTTGTCAATATAATATGCTAGTATCTATTTTGGGGTTTTACTTTAACCATGTAGCTCATGAACCATAGTTGTATAGTTTTGCAGCAAGTAAGCAATGTTAAAGAAAGGAAATATTTAAAGAAGAAGGAAATAATATAAAACAAGGGAAGAAATAGGGAAGATGTGCAACCCAATCAATAGATTACAGAGTTGATTACATGCACATAGACATAACCAATAGATATTAACACACAGAATTATAAGCAAAGGCAACTTCAGATCTAGATCTAAAATAACCCAAAGTTTATAAGTAGATCTGAGATAAAAAGTTAGAAACAAAATGCACCGTGACACAAAGTTCTCCGGAAATTTGCTCCTTTCTATTCCTTTGCTTCAAATAGCTATCAGAAATTTCAGCACAAAGTCTGGAATACAAGAATGTTGCTTACAAATTTTGATCCTTAACCCGAAGGTTCTTCTTCTACTTATAGAATGTAGAAGGGAAAATACAAATGGGAAACTCAACTGAACTGGAACATCAACAAAAAGTAAAGATAACATCTGACAGTCATCTTCCTCTAACTCCTCTTCAAGTGACATGCATCTGGGTCCATTTTGAAACTTACACACATCTGTCACTTGACTAATAGAATTGTTCCACACAACTTAAAGTAATGGTTTCAAAACCAATAACTTTAAAGTTTTACAATTACATCTGGGAACGTGGAAAATAGAAGAAGAAAGACACGCCAGCTGTAACATCTACATCTTTTTGTTTTGATACTGAATATACTTGTTGAACATGTAATTCAACATCTTCCCATCTGTCTTAGCCACAACTTCCTTTTCTGTCCTGAACTGCAACAAGCCTTCGTTCAATACCCTGATACATGCTTCCACATCCTCCAAGCTAGGCCCGAACTTCTCAATATCTGACTGCAGTGCCACCAGTTTGCTGATGGAATTCATCGTGAAAGGCTTAACAACTCCATCAATTCTCCCTTGCACCATCAGAAGAGATCCTTCCAGGGAATTAGGCACTTTGTTAGGAATGGTCCTTGTGTATGAAGTAACGTTCCCGACCACTTCCTCATTAGTGAAAGCAATGACATTGTCTGGTAAAGATGATGCCATACTCTCAAGTGCCTGCATCCTTTTCAGCATAATTCTGTAGATCTCCAAATAGAAAGATACTGCAAACTCAAGTTGTTTCCCCTTCTCAACTGATCCGTCGAGCACAATCCGTTCCACAATCAACACCTCTCTCGAAAGCTTATTTATTTCGGCCAAAGTACTCAGGTTACTCTCAACAACTGTTTTCATATCTATCGTGCTTGTTACCAGTTGCTTTAGCTGATCTGATGCATCTTTCATAACCTTTAGGTGGGCTAGCACCTCTCTAAGTTGTCTGAAGCTTGACGAATGATCAGACCTTTCCATTCGTTGATAGCTTTAACCTGGTTACTTGCATCTTCCACTTCCTACATCAGATGATCACTCACCTACTTTTGTGCTGAAATTGGCTGAGTGGAAGATTTAGCAACCTTGGCAATGATCTCGCACAACTGAGATACCTGCTTCTGAAGTTCAACTTTCTCCGCCTTTTCTTTGTCAAGCCTAAGGAATAGAGCATCTATCAATGTCTGTGTGTCCTGCTTCAATCCTTCTGTGGTGGCTTGACCTATGGGTACTCTAGTTACTGTTATATCTTCTGTTGAGCTCATCCTCCTTCCCTTCTGCCGGAACTGACATCTTAGTGAACTTCTGCCCCGACTCCTCAATGATCAACCTTCAAGTTAACAACTTTAGGTTTTTTGTCTTTTCCGCCTAGATTCAGGAGCAGCTGCAAGTCATGTTCCTCCAAGTTGATTTCCTCTCTAGCCTCTGGAACCAACTACGAAGTCAACCATTTTGAGAAATTACTTCTCGGAGAATGAGAAGTTGCCGAGTGTACCACTATCTCGCGCTCTAATTCCTCTCCATCTGAAACCGCTACAGTGTTGTGGTTGTCATCCTCTGAGTCATCCAAAGACAAAGCTCTTTCAAATTTTGCCATATGTAACTTCAACGTTTCTTCAGGAAGAGGCGCTGAACAGAGTGGTTGAGGAGAGAAGATGAATGTTGCCGGATTCAACGGAGGAATGGCAGTATCTTGTTGAGGTGCAATAGTTGGTGAAGTACTTGATGCTGGAGAAGCCGGAACTAACATCATAGCCGTAGAAGTGATCTTCTCCTTCGAATGAGACCTTCTGTGCACTTTAATCTTCTCAGGCCTTCTGTTGCTTTCTCCTTCGTGCTTCCTCTTGAGGGAATCTCCTGTGCTGAAGTTGCCCGTGATTTGATTCATCAATGCTTCATCAAGGCAATATCCCTTCGTCAAGAAACTAGTTTGAAGTATTGACCAGAACGGTGGCAGACATTTCCTCGATCGTATGGCAGCCCCTACGCTTTCTGAAGTACAACTCTATCTCCTCCCATCCGATGGTATGTGTCAAGTAACACAGGCCCATCATCTTTAAGATCCGTAGGTATCCATGCTAATCCAAAGTCAAACACTTGCCGTGCTGATAACCTGCTGAAATCTTTCTTTCTAACCTCGTACTCGCTTCTGCACTTCATCCAGAAATCTTCCAATGAAGGCACGTGCGCGTACTCCTGGGAGATTGTCTTCCTTGCCACTCCAAATGGATCGAAGTTCATTGTGTCTGGGAAGAACTCTTGCTCATACTTAGAGAACATCTCCGCTTCAATTCCTCGGGCCTTATGAATGCTCTGGCACTGTAATGGGCCACGGTGATCGTTTGATTTGTAGGTCATGCATCTCCACGAGTTGTCTGCTCAGCTCCATGATGACCAATCTATCACTCGGGTATCTAGGCAACTTAACTGGTTCTCCTGAAAAGCCGGTGACCCTAAGGTATGTAAAATCCGCAAACTGGATGAAGATACTGCCAATCCTGGATACAGCTTCCCATGCTTCCTTGCTCACCCTATTGGCCTTTAGATCGTCAGCCTGCAAATGAATCCGTAGAAAAATCCATCATTGGCCACCTTGTAATCTTTCTTGCATGCAGGTACAGTAAGTTGTGGGTAGCACTCGAAAATAGGGTCCTTGGAAAGAACACCACATCTATCCAGCTTGGAGAAGATACCCTGTGAAGTTGCTGCATAAACCAAATACGAAGTCATTTTGAAGCTGTAAGCACGCGTCACATTCCGAGCTACTCACCAATGTTGTCGCTAATGATTTCGACCAATTGATTATTAAATCGCTTTGTTGATTTCAATGGTCCCGATGAAAAGCATACATCCATGCGCGAAAGTTGTTAGCGTTCACTTCGCCATTTATTCGCGCATAACAATTTGGCAATATCATCCACCTCTTATACCAGATTGGATCGTGGAAGAGTTCTCAGGAACTTGGAAGGAGATTTGGGCTTCTTCATGTATCTACTGTTCATTATGCCCACGCAGTCAACTTTATGCTTTTCCCATCATTGCCGGCATCCTCGTATACTAATAGTAGTCACTACCTTTCGTGCGAAATCTTCAAACAATAATTGATGAAGCAAGCGCCCAACCGGATTATTGTTTTTCCCGCAAAGATCTCGGGTGATCTGGATAATGGATGGTAAGACCTAGCACACTCCATGACAAACTCGCAATCGGGTTTTGTGAATGGAAATCTTTGCTCGAATGATTCCACTGCTTTTAACTGCACGCATGAGGGAAGTCTTTCCAGCTCTGGATTTGTCAATCAATTCGGAAAGAGGTTCTAGACCTAGATCTGTATCTCCAATGTCATCAAACTTAGAAGTGATGCATGATTCTGTTGTGCTTTCTTTTTCATCCCTCTTTGCCATGGCCGTATCTGTCTTTGTCTAAGCAATTCTTTTTCTCTTTATTTGGCCGGAATTCTTCACAACCGGTGCAGATCTGGATATTTCTTCAAATTCGAAGGATATGTTCAATGTATTGGACATTGATTTAAGCTCTCTTTCTCTTATAAAAGCACCTGTAATGAATTCTTGCAATTAATTCAGACAAAGATGGCAACTAGAACATGAACACTGGATTTTAATTATAAAAATTTGCATATATCAAGCCTCTTTGCCCAAAAAGTTTGATGTTTTGTTTGCATGCAAAACAAGCATGAATTTTATCAACTTCACCTGAGCACCTGTACCACTATGCAAACAATTATTCAGACACAAATCAAGATCCTTCAAACCTAGGCACCAAATTTTGAAGCTGCCAACAGTAACCACACCTTCTGAGCAAAATTCCTCTTCAAATGGGACACCAAAATTGTTTGGGCTACACTTACTTGTTAAAGAATTAATTAATTCATCCTTATGACAGCCCATGCTTATATAACCCTCATCATTCTATAATTAATTATTGCCCATCCTATTCCTAACAATTAATTAATTAACAAGTTTTTCTCTTCAAATGGGGCGCCTATTTTGTGCATGCTCATGGCTGCCATTAAATAAATTAAATTTATTTAATTTTAGCTCTCTACTTCTAGTTCACTTAAGCTTCACAATGTGCTTTGACCTCATCCACTAAAAATAGGAATTAATTACATCAATTAATACTTAAAAAAATATTATTCCTCTTCCATATGGGTCGCACTTTTTGACATGAAGGGGCTGCATTAAATAAATAATATTTATTTAATTTTAGAATTCTAATTCTAATTTCCCTTTATCTTCTTCCTCATGCTTGGGCGCCAAATTTGGAGAAATAATTAATTAATTAATGCATTTAAAGCTGCCCTTCTATCCCAAAAGGGGTCGCACTTTTTGACATAAGCCATTTCTATTTTTAAAAGCTAATTTTCAATGGGATTATTCACCCTACACCGCAGCTCCAAAAATCCCATGATCCACTTAAGTTGTTTGACTTTCATAATGAGATTTTTACCCTACAAGGCAGGTAAGAAAATCCCATCAATGCCAATGGGAATTTTCACCCTGCAAGGCAGGTAAGAAATTCCCGCCTGCCTGTTGCCTCTAATTTTCCCATTGTGACTTAAGTGGCGTTGCTTCCATGGGAAAAAGTACCCTGCTAGGCAGGTACAAAATTCCCACCTGCCTGCTGCTACCAAAAATCCCATTGTAGCTTAAAACCTTCTTTTTCCAAAATGCGGCCTGCCTAGAAGAAGCTTTTTTGTGCATGACTTCATCTTTTCAGAGAGAACCAGACCTCTCGTGACAAATTCCTTCTGGCATAACATCCATAGGTGATCTCCGATACAAGTTCGAAAACAAAATGGGAAAACACCAAAAACACAAAATGTTGCCAGAAGTCACAAATAAAGCCCAAGATTCATTCCTGGTTAAAACCCTATTGGTATATGGGAATATTGACATGTAAGATCACAACATGGTTAAACCGGAGCACAATTTGCCTCAAACGGGGCTCAGAGTAATTAAATACAATTTTCCCGCAGGCAAACCCCGGTGATAGAATATAACAATTTTGGGCATCTGGGTATTTGGCGAAATTGGCTACTATGACTCTCTAGGAATATCTCGACACAATACAGACACTTTCTGGCAATAAAAACACAGAACAACCCATTACTTTAAAAGTATGAATTTTTTTTACATAGGGTAGTCCCAAATTTCAGGGTGAAATATGGGGACACCAGATTATCAAAGTGACAAACACACAAACTTGTCGAGGCACACATCGAATTTTCAAAGTGGTCAAGGTTGGGCAATATGTTGATGAAGCTATGTGGTACAACTTCAAGTGCAAAGTATCCACAACTCAACAGACACATGATGGGGACCATTGCTCTTCAAGGAAGAGCGTATGATCTAAGTTCGGCTGCACAAACTTCTACTTTGCACCCCTATGCAACTTGCACACTTCCCAATTTAGAGTTCATTCTGGTGTTGTGCTTTCCGGAAACCCCACATAAAGCTTTCACTTTTGCATGCAACTTGTAATGCACAAACGACCAAGTCTCTTGGTTGAATTGCACATGTTTGCAATCTTGCAACGCACAAGTCTCATTCACACTTCCCACTTTAGAGTTCATTCTTGTGTTGTGCTTGTCGACAACCCTTTATAGAGCTTTCCTTTCGCATTCAACTCATAATGTGCAAGTGCACAAGTCTCTTGGCCGAACTGCGCATGCTTTGCAATCTCATGGTGCACAAGTCTTGCGGTCTCCTTGCACTTGCTCATAGTAATGTGCGGTCTTTACACCTGCGCACAAAGCCTTTATAACCCGGGAACACACATCGACATCTTTGTGAACCAACCATGAACAAGAAAAGTAGTGGTAAACATGAAAAAACATTTTTTATAAAATTCAACTTTCCAACTGGCTTTATTCTCAATAGCAATAATGAGTTTGATGATTGATCATTGATATTAGATATGACATAGCTTGTACTTGTAGCAAGTTGTTTTTTGGACTCTGGAGGCCATTTAGAGCTTCATTGTTTATGTATTTTGTTTCGGATATGTATTGCACTTGGTGCCATTTTGCTAGATTGACCCTTACACATGAGAAAACTTCACATATTTTGTCTCTAATTATTTGGAATTTTAAAAATATATTGTTTTCATAAAAAAAAGTAATAGTTAATGTATTTTTTTGTAAACCGATTCATAAATTTTAAATTGGTCCCAGTCTGGTCAGACCCTTAGCTGGTTCCAAGTCCGATTTTGATTTATTAACACATTGGCCTTACCTCATAGCCTTGTGGCACACTCATACGCAGTTCCTTGCATTACGTGCAGATGACATCTTTCAACATCCAAGTGGAGACTCCTAGACTTCGTACGCCTTGCCAAGTGGAACCTTTCCATCTCTGCAGCGCATTAGAGAATTAGACAGCATAACTATCAGAGATAGAAGCACAACCACCACGCACATCCGGAGGAACTTCAACCATCACACATGGAAGATGGTATGACTTGTGATTGCTCCCCTTCACGATTGTGTATTGTTGTAATTGCCCTCCTAGCATTTTTGTATAAATATGTAGCATACACATCTGCCTAAGGTTTGGTCATCTGTTGGTTACTGTTAAGAGCTGAACCAGATAGTAGGAGCACTTGCATGCCCGTGTATCTTGTAATTATAATGCTATTATGTATTTCATTCTAGTCTAGGCAAATAAGTCGAGCAACATTCCCCTACCGATCACAAAAGTTTGTTCTCTTAGCCTTGCTTCAACATTGTACACCTTTGTACTTTCTCCCTATTCTTCATTAATGAATAAAAGTTGCATTTCCCATAAATAGTCTTCCACTCCATCATTGTGTATTTGATTCATTTCCTTTCAATAACCTGTGTGTGCTCTCATAATCCTTGCAGCTACCACTAACACAAGATTGTCCCCCCCATGTGGTCATGGACTTCGTGGTGCAGATCAACTTGAAAAAGCAATATTTCATAAATGGGTTTTAAAAGTGTTTAGGGAAAGTCTAATAGTAGTACCAACCTCACAATATTGCAATATGTATGAACGATTGTTAGATGTTGAACAAAACTTCTTCCAGAAAAAGATGAACACGAACACGGAAATGAGTCTAAATTGGAAGTATCTCAAAACTATTAAAAATGAAATGTGAGAAGAAAAATTACAGATTGCGAAGGCAGGAGTTTGATGTTTGAAATTCAGAGCTGAAAAGAATAAAGAGGATGAATGTCCAATCAAATATTATGAAATTTGCAATATAAGGAACCAGGATATAAGTGACCATCCATACTCCATTCAATTTAAAAATTAATACAGTTAATAAACAATCCATGATGTTTCAGGAAACACCATATAGCAGAGGTTACAAAAATCAAAGAAATTCAACATCATTGAACAATACTAGCAGTGGGAATTGAGGCCCAACAACCCCAATCATGAGGGGATAAAAACGGCAGAACAATTTTACAATGCACAAACTTATGCAACAAATAGGGACATTTTGCTAAGGAATGTCCCAATGTTTCAGTGAAAGTCTCAAAGTTATGTACAGAGTGTGGTCCTATGACCATGATGATGATGATTGCCCAAAAATTGAAGGCAGAAAATATAGTTGAAAAAGAACTGAATAACAGATTAAAAAAATTAGTTGTCACTAAGGCAGCGAATAAAAAGAGTTGGAAATGCATGTTGAGAAACAACGCATGCAAGAAGCTATACAAGCAGTTAAGGATATAAATAGTCAAGATGATCGAGTTGGGTGGGTCTAGGAATCTGCTTCTCCACCCAAAATAAGCCCCAGATGATCACACACACAATATAAGAGGACACAATAAAAGAAAAAGAAGAAAACAATCCAATACAACAGCTAGTATCATTGAGACATAAAATTATGGTCATTATACCCATAAAATTATTGATTGATTGCTTCCCACAATTGGCTCAAGCTCAAGCAACACGACCACTAAAACAAGTGCAGCAACCACTTCAGGTGCAGGATGTACTACTATTGGGAAAATATGGTGTTCCCAAAGTAAATTTAGAAACAGAGGATATGGTTCTCCTGAACACCATAATTGATGGGGATTGGATTTGGCATGAATAAACTACTCAGAAAAGTGGCAAAATATGCAAAATCACTACTAAAAAAACAGGTATTAGAATAAGTTACAAATCAAACAAGGATTGCTCCACTAAGTATCCTATTGGACCAAGAAATAACAATAACAGACAAAAACATAAGAAAACAAAACATACTAAAACATTACGATGCAATATTAGGACATTCGTGAATGGTGCAGGTTGAGGCTATCCACAACTAGGAACATAAGACTATTGCAATTACGAATGGTCAAGCCCGATTGACTATGGACACCCTAAGAGATCAAATAATTATTGAAGAACAATCTTTTTCAAGTGGTAACTTTGATAATGAATTTGAACTTGATGATGATGTTGTATCAACACCTAGATGAATGCTCAGAGGATAGCAGGTCCACCAATAGAGACTTGTTGCACTAGCAAATAAGAAATGTATCCCGGGACGCGTCCCCTATATTTTTGGGGACATCCCCTATAAAGGACGTTTCGGGACGCGGGGACAAGTAGGAATCCCAAATTTGTTGTTTAGGGGACATTCTGGGACGCGGGGACGGGTAGGAATCCCCAAATTGTTTTTAGGAAACGTTTCGGGGACAAATGTTTTCAAGTAGGGGACGGCCCGTCGTCCCTAGTACGGCCAGGGGACGTCTAGAAGTCCCCTAGCCATACCGAGGACGGCTAGAAGTCCCCTATGTCCCAACACACAAAAATACATTTTATTAAAAAAAAAACTCAATTTTTTTGCAAGTTTCCTGAGTTCTGACTCCCCTAAAGCTGCACAATCTACCATCAACGTGATGAATGGATTCCAATTGAGTGGAAAGAAGTTGAAGGTCCAACTTAAGCGAGATAACAAATAGAGCAAGCCTTATTGAATAGACACGCCCGTCATGCAAAGGGGAGGTTGAATGGATGGTGTTGTTCTTTACAAATTGAGATTGTTCTATTCAACATGTAGCGGTTATATGCCCCATTTTTTGTGGGTTAAAAATGGCATGATGTATGATATTGAAGGGAGCAAATGAAGATTGTGGATGCTTATATATGCAGCTCCAATGCTGTCATATGAAAAAGGTGGGAAGCAATAACTAAGAGCTCCCTTTGGTGAAGATTGAAGGCTTGAAAATTCATGTCATTTATGTGCATATTGCACAGTAGAACATGTGATCTAGGTGCCCTTGTTCCTAAAGTTTTTTTGGAATAAACCAATATATCATATATGTTTTGGAATTGATTTTTAGTTTTGTTACTACTAGATTAATGTAAGATTATTATTGTTATGCATTGCTTCTATTTCTATATTACAACGTTTTATGCAACAGTGAATTTGAATGTGTTATGGATATGCAATCATTCAGGGCAAATTTTGTAGACCACTGTGTTTTGTACATGTAATTATGTAAATTACTTGTCTTGAACTCTCTCCTACATAAATGACCGTGTAATTATTATATATATCCACATTGAATATTATGTTAAATCTCAATTCAGCTCTAATGTTATGTAATAAGGTTTTATAACATATATGATGAATGCCTTATCAATGTTATCATATACATATTTGCAAGATCCTATATTTTAAAAATTTCCCTTATTTTTAATAGTCGTCCCCTAAAAAATGGCCTCAAAAATTCCGTCCGGGAACGCATCCCTTCATCCCCCGCCGCCCCCGCCCCGGAAACTTGGTGGAACATAACAAATAAGTGAATATGAGATGTTGGAACCAACATATTTGGTGGAAATTGAGGCACAAGAAAGAACACAAATGAGTTGGTATACAAGAGTACAACTATCTTGAATAGATATAGAAGTGGAAGAAATTGAACTACTTACAATAAAAAAGAAACAAGCAAAAGAACAAAGAACATTGATATTACGACCATATAATAGATTACAAAGAAAACATTCACAAAGTATCAACTTCGGACACAATGTGTAAAACATTCGTGGATGGCAACCACAAGAGGAAGCAACCCAACAAGTGCTAAACAAGAAACAACTAAAAACAAATTGCACACCATCCGGCGAGCATCAAACAAATAAAACCACTACCAAGCACAGTTTAATGACACAATTGCAGGCATTGACACCTACGAATAAATGCCACATGCTGAACAAAGCGACCATTGGGCATGATGGTTCACAAAATTAATTAAACTACATAATTAGCTATATGAAGTTAATGCAAACAAATGACCACGTTAGGAAATTGCTGATCAACTAGCCAGAAAATGGTGATTGATGGCTTCTTTGTGAGTGTTACAAAAAAGTTTAACGAGGCATTAATGAATAACAACCAATCTAATAAAGACACTTGATAAGTATACTCAATGCAAAATAAACAATTTATGGGCTACATGGGTGCAGTTAACATATAGTTGAGCACCTATTACACTAAGTTTGATTAAGTTGCTTAACATATTTTAGTAAAAAACAACCAATCCAATAAAGACACTTGACAATTATACTAAATAAAAATAAACAATTTAAGAGCTACTTTGGGCGCACTTAAAATTGGCTGAGCAGTAAGTACACAAGTTTGGTTAAGTTAGTATTTTGAAAAGGTATCATCAAATGTTGCACATTGAATAATAATCTTATAAATAGGTGAACTTATTTCAAGATAGGGAATCATCAAGCTAGATCAAGCTATATAGCATTTGCTGCGTGTTTATTGTTGTTCTTTGCATACAAAGCTGAGTATATTTGTTGTTATATCTGATATCATATATGATATTGTTGATACATTTCTTATTGTGGTAAATGACTAGATTATAAGAACACACTAGATTCAATGCATTCTATCAACCTAACCACACACCTAATGTTACATATTCAAGTAAGGGAATTGACTATGATCTGCCATCATCGTCGCAGTAGTCATAAAGGAAATTACAACCTAGGAAGCATGGATACGCCCAAGACCCCCTCGTATCCCCTTTGATACGTATCGGATACGGATACGATACGGATACGTGCTTGATACGTACCGGATACATCAGGATACGTCACGGATATGTACAGACGTATCCGTGACGTATCCCTTTATGTATCGTGCACGTATCCCGCAAAATAAATGTCTTTATAAGTTTTATTTCATTTTTTAAAGTTTTATTTCATTTTTAAGTAAATATGTATCCTGCAGTAAATATGAAATGTAAAATCTTAAGTATATTGTATGTTTTGAAAATTTGAACATGGATCCTAGTATATTTTTCAAATTTCAAGTTTTGTTCGTATTCATGTTGACATGATATTCGTATATCATATGTATGGCAGCCACATGATCAATAAAAATGCAAAGTCTTAAGTAACTGTATATTGAATGTTTTGAACATTGATTCAAGTTTTGTATTACTATTTCAGTTTTTTATGGACTAAAAAATGAGTAAAATGAGTAGATGTACATAAAAAATTATATATATAATATATATATATATATATATATATATATATATATATATTATTTATTTATTTATTTGTTAATATATATGTATATATATTTATTTTTTATTATATACGTATAGACGCATCCGGACGTATCGTATCCAAGGGTTTTTAAAATTGACGATTCGCGTATCGTATCCGTATCCCCGCAACATAGATTACAACAAAATCGACAAAGCATATTTTATATGCTAAAAGAAAACTTCTTTATACAATGATATTGGCTAAAAGATAACACCATACACAACAAGAAGCAATTGTAGTACCGATACTTCATAGTTAAACATTTCCAAATATGGCATACTAAGATCCCACATAAAATCATTACAAAAGATTGCAAACCGTTAGAAAAACCGAACCAATGACCAGTTTCATATGGAATCAGCCGATTCAGTACTAAACTGTCTAGTTCCATCTTGAATCGGTCAAAGCGGCGATTCCATACTGACCGGTCTGAACTAGTTGAGGGGCAAGTTTTGCCTTAAAACATTTTTTTCCAATTTTAGCTTTTAAGTTACTTTGTTCCAACCCTAACCCTAAAATGATGTTATATAGACCCCATTTGGACAAACAACAGTTAAATGATCTCGTCTTTGTGTAATACAACCTCCGGCTAAGGCACAACCAATTACTAAATAGGATACCTAATACAAATCCCATTGTCTTGGATGATATTGATCCAACCTCAAAATGGGTAGAGGAGAGTCACCTAGCAGAGTTTGATCCCAATGACTTGGGGTGGATGGCTTTGGATGATGAACCACTAGTAGCACCAAACATGGCAAACACTAGTTGTGCTACTACAACTATTGTAGATGTCCCGAGGAGTCCGATGTGTCTAAGCCAAAGGAACATGATGACATTGATGAGGATGAGGATCCCATTCTTAGCAAGTGGTGTTGAGTTTGATGATTGATATCAAACATGTAGTAGCTTGTAGCATATTGTTTTTGGACTCTATAGGCCATTTAGAGCCTCATTGTTTATGTATTTTGTTTCGGATATGCAGTGCACTCGGTGCCGTTTTGCTATATTTACCCTTACATGGTATATGCATGAGCAAACTTTGCATATTTTGTCTCTAATTGTTTGTAATCATGGTTTGGAATCTTTAAAATTTCTTGTTTTCATTAAAATTGTAATATTTTATGTATTTTTAGTAAACCGGTTCATAAGTTTTAAACCGGTTCGGTTCTCGGGTTGATTCCGGTTTGGTTCGGTTTGACCCTCGGCCGGTTCCAAGTCCGGTTCTGATTTTTAAAACATTGCTCAAAATAAAACAAATATGCAACTCAGTCTTATCATGAAAATAAGTAAGAATTGGAAGAATGGATGTGACATTCAAGTATCAAATTCGCTAGAGCAGATAAGTGAGAGTAAAAACCTTGATACAGCCATATGTATAAATAAACCACATGAACATGCTCCACACATGCACAAAATGGGAAGCAAAATCTTTAGCAAAATGATCAGAATAACAAGGACACAAAGTTCTCTTCCATTCACAGTTTCTACAGCAATTAGTACTACTTCTAGACTCAAATCAAACTAAAACCAAACCAGTAGATCTGGAATATGTCCTATCTCTATCATGCTCTCATCTTCTCATATAAATTAAATCAGTTAACACTGTATTACAAAACAATTATTCAGTAATATAACTAAATATACGAACACAGCTGTCAGTATTCAGAGTTTGAGTCTTCATTGTTCAAATTTTGTATGTTTTTTTCATCAATTTTTCCTTTGTCAGCTATCTACTTTGTTGCATGCTCCTTCATTATTTCTTCATAATCCTCGCCTTGCCTGATACTTTGGCGTGACTCCACATATCAAGAGTTTACTGACCTATTTCTATTCTAAGGGTCTCGATATTTCTTACCTTTGTCACATTTTCCAGTTATCTTCTCATATCAGGGAATGTTATTCGTGACATGTACCTACTTTCAAGGACGTCTTTATATTCCATGGCCTTCTATATTATGCTGGTATTTGCATTTCTATTGACAGTAGAAATCGTATGGCAAATATTGTTGCTTAAAGTTATCTTCTACTTCCTTGAAGATAACATCCAATGCTCTTAGATCCCCTGATTTGTCTCCAATCAAAAATTTGTAATAAAAAAGAATTTTCTGATCTTGCTAGAAGTGTTGGGGGATTCATCAATAATTAGACATAAAGCCCGCCTAGAAGTGGACTTAAAGCCTTGTTGGAAGCTATAATTGCATCTCTTTTCTACTTCATGTTGAAGTTCTTTTTCCTCTGGATTCACCTTATTCGTATATTCTATATTTCATGATTTCTTTATGGCAGGCATTTCACATGGTCTGCAGAACTTTTCTGATTTGATTTAATTCATTTTATTTGTCTTCATGTTTACTCTCTAATGCCGTCATGTCATTCTTTGAAGTTTTGAAGGTCCTCCAATGTTTTCCAAGCTGCCTTGAAAGTCTCAATGCCAAAATCATGTATTTTTTATATAAACCCATAACGCCTTGCAAAAGACTCACTGTTCACTGACAAGGAACATGGTAGGAAAACATCACAAAATTGGGCACCGGAGAATGTACCTGAGTTGGCTACCAAATATGGTAAAGCAAAGTGTCAGTAATGGCTTCCAGCCCATCAGCCTTTCTGTCATCTTTCTCCCATTGTGCTTTATTCATCTGATCTACTTGCAATGGAGCATCCATCCCTCTTTCCATGCCCAGTAAATTTCCAAAGATGGAGATCTTCTCTATATCATAATCTGCAAAAGACTAAATGTTCACTGACATGGGACATGATTGGATTGCCATCTTTTGATGAGAACTATGACAAATTTGCAGAAATGCCCACTGGAGAATGTATTTGAGTTAGCTACCAGATATGGCAAAACAAAGTTTCAACAATTACTTCCAGCATATCAAACTTTTTATCATCTTTCTGCCACCATGCTTTATTCATCCGATCTATTTGTAATGTAGCATCCCTCTTTCCATGCCCAGTAAATTTCCTGAGATGGAGATATTCTGTATATCATAATCAGCTTTTGTATTCTCCGAACTCTTCTTCTTACTCTTTTTAGTTTCACTTTTTTCTAAAATTAGAGTGTCTCTTTATCAAAGTCAACTACTGCAAGGTCCTTGCGCGTCTTCTCAAGCTTGTCCACCAATAACTCATCCAGTGAGAGCATAAGTTCCTATTCTATTCTCTGTGCTCTTGTCAATGCGCTTTGAAAGGACCATTTGGTACCTGAATAACATTTATCTACCAAAAATAATCACGAGTTAGAATAATCTTTTCCCTTGTCCATCATCATCATTTGTGTCATTCTCATTATTCTTCTTTATTTACCCATTTTTATTTTTGTTTTTCTCATCGTAATGATCTTCTGAGATAAATCATCATCTGTATTATTTTACTTCAACTTGTTACTGTTCTTTTCTCCAGATAAGGATTGATGGCGATTCTTCTTTGTTCTCTTAGATTTTGTAGAGCCATCCGATGGTTTGAAATCCTTTCTTTTCCTGTAGAATTATTTCCGTCGCCGTCGCCATCATCATCACTAGACCCTAGGGTTGTTGTCATTATGCTGAAGCTAAACTTCCTGTTCTAATAAGTACTTCCTTTCACCTTTGACTTCCTATGAAACCCTTTGTCTTTGTGAGGAACCTGAATATTTGTAAACTTTGGCAGTAGTCTAGATGCATGGGTATATCCTTTGATGGTGTCTCTGGAATTTCAGAGACATTAGGCGCATCACCTCGAGTTGGCACTTCATCTGATGATGCCCTGGCCTACTTCGTCATTCAAATAACTTAGTTTCTTCTAGGTCATGTTCACAACCAAAAATATGTTAAGTTGATGAAGCTTCACCCTCTATCAATGGCTTCTTTTACCAGCACATTCAGTTTTCTATAACACTCATCAGTTTCATGGCCCTCTATTTTTCCATCATCATCGCTATGGAAATACTCAATGGAGTATTCTCTAGGTTAGCTCTTCCCTGCCTCATGGTTCCTACATAAGGATCATTCTAACATTATTCAATATCATCCTCGTATTGAACAGGTGTATACTTACAAGTTTTGATCAGATTTTCCAATTTGACCCTTCTGTAATAACCCAGTCTAGCCGATATTGTTGGCTGTGAAGAGGAAATGGGTCTTTACTATTTAGCATAGTTACCGGATCCGGCTGGATCTGCATAAAATCCGTCTGGATCTGGATTTTCAGTCAGCCTAGATAAATCTGGTCTGGGTCAGCCCTGTTTTTTTCTCAAATGTTTTTGTTTGTTTTCTGTTTTTTTGCGATAAGAAGAATCCCAACACCCTCATAAATTATTTAAGGTTGAATGCATTAACATTTTATTATTATATTACATTATTAATGTTTTTCTCTGTATCTGACAATTTCTGCATATTTATAAATTAAGCTCATATATAATATGCATATTTTTCACATCGAATTTTCCCAAACTTTTTCAAGAGATTCAAAATTTTTGCCCTCCTGAACGGATCCGGATTTCTGGACTTGGTAGGTATGCTATTTAGTGTATTTTATAGAATAATCAAGAGTGATATTAAGGATGAAATGGATCCTAAATAGCAATAGAATGGTGAATCCGAATACGATAAGCAATGCCAAAGTTCGATATTTTCAGATTTAATTGAAGAGATCTACACACGAAACTTGGAATATTACTTTCAACATAAAAGACCCAAAAGCATGTTTTCGTCAAGTATAGTTTAAACTCAAATTAGGAAAGGGCAAATTTGAATTTAGTGGCAAAACTCAATATGATAAAAAAATAATTCTTAATTAGGAAAAAAGCCGGAGACAGAGAGACTGGATCTCAGCCATAAGTGAGAATTCTAGGACAATGCTTGTGCCGCAACAGATAATTTAAAGTGAAGAACAGAATAGCATTCAAATTAAAGAAAACATTAAAACTTTCTCAAAACCTGAAACAAAAGAAACTGTCAAAGGGATTAAAAATAAAGAAAATACAGAGAAGAACTGGATCTCATGTCTGCAGCCATAGGTGAGAATTCTAGGACCATGCCTGTGATGCAACAGAAAATTTAAAGTAAAGACCAGGATAGCATTCAAAATAAAGGAAACATTTAAAATTGTATAATACAAAGAAACTGTCAAAGAGAATAAAAACAAAGTAAACTTCGAATTTCAGCAATAAGATTTAATTTTCTCACAATTTTCACCAATGTGGATCGCAGAGCTTGAAATTCACCCAGAAATTCCAACCATTTGTTTTTAAGATAGATTTCAAACTTCAAAGCAAGCCCACCAAAAACTTCTTACATGCTACTGAGGATATCAGAAGCTGTATATGTATTGTGAATCCTTCAGTGGAGCTAAGATCACTCACACACTCAATGAAGCCAGGTAACAATCACCATGAATGACTCACCAGAAAGGTATATTTCCTCCACCCTTTAAATTGAAGACCATTCACCCACTGAATCCTAGAACCAATCAGACTTTTCACTGAATTGTGCTAATTTCTAGAGTTGAAAACATAAGAATAATAGAAAAAAAATCGCAAATAGCTAGAATGAGTAGTGGTTCAGTAAATTTTAGTTGTTTCTAGGAAATTAATAGCACCATACAAAAAGGTAATGACATAATAAGTCAGAGAACATATATTTAAACAACTAAAACGTGTTGATGAAACTGTTTGGTAAGCTTTCATTGGAGCAAAGGCTTGAGTTTTCAAATATGTAAATATAAATTGCCATTGTCAGACTCCAATAAAGAATACCAAGTAAAGACAGGCTAAGAACCACAATTGGAAGAGAATTAAAAAGTGTTACTGTCAGAGAAAATCATCTATTCTTTAATAATAGTGTTACAGACAAGAGTGTTTACCCAAGGTGTCAATATTGGTTGTGCAGTTGTGGAGGATGCAAAAAGAAGTCGTTGCATTCTTCGTATAATAGTACACCTAATCAACAAGAGGCAATATAATATTAGCAGTATAATCCATTATTGTTTCCTTCAATAAAAAATGTTAATCCTGAGTTTGGTATATGAGAAGGGGTACAAATATGCTCCACAAAAGAATAAATTGAAACATAATAATGAAAAAATAGGTGAAAACATGAAAGTTAAAAGGAGTAAAAAGTAGGGAAGTGCAACTTATTGTGAAGCAAGACTAGTTATAGAGAGGTGCATCAGTAAATATTCCGTTCTTCAGTTTAGCATGGTACATGTATACAACATTAGTTTTATGTTATATACATGCTTCCAATATACACTTCTTTATTTTTATTTTTAGAAAAAGGGAGTATCATTTTGTTCACCATAGGAGGAATTTCCATAATAGATACATCTACTTTGATATATATTACATAACTACTAGTTAGGATTCATCAGCTTTCTCATGATATCTTTCCCAATTTAAAATATTTCCCTTGGAGGCACATTTGTCTCTCGAATCATTACAAACCAGATATTATGTTTCATCTCATACTTAATGAATAATTAGATGATATATATGGATGACGTTTGGTCATTAGTCTCCATACATTTTATATTTTTTTGCTATGGAAAAGTAATAATGAATTTAATAAGAACTTACAGGCGAAACAAATATTACAAAAAACCGAGTATTCTCAATAACGATCTAGAGGCCAGGAACATATCCAAAACTAGCTTTCATTTCACAGTGCCCTACAAATTAGAAAAATAGCCAACATATTGCCAGTTCATGCTTGATAATATGATATAATGGAAATACATAATATATTTTGTTAAGAAATTAAAAATTATCATGACACATAAAATGTGGCCATGACTTGGCTCTGAGTATTAAACCGCCACAGGTCCCATACATACAAAAGCATATAGAAAATGCAATAATCATAGCATAATATTAGAAAGATAACTAAGATTCAATAACCCATATTTTCCGTGCCAAAAATTCCCAATGTCTCTAGGATATCTTGGTGTTGAATCTGATCTTGAACTTGAAACTTCCCTAGCATCGGAGACCAAAGGTCAGGACTCCGAAAAGATACAATATCCCACAACTAGAGTAAATGGGCACTGAATTTTGATATCACTTCACCGCACAAATAACAAAAAAAATGTCAATCTGAAGGAAAAAATTTCTGTGCTGGAGCAACTCCAAGCCTCCTTTCTTGATGCGATTGAACACATTCAACACCTCAAGAAGTAGTGTATACAATTAAAAACAAACTGATGAATATTCCTATCTCACATGAACAATTAAAGAAAGAACTCCAGCATTATCAGTAGTCTATTAAAAAACAAGCAGAAGAACATAGCTTGTGAGTACACAAGGTCAAGTAAAAACGGACCTTGTTGTTTGAACAATTGTTCAAGTGAATCTCAAACAAGTGAGAGTGTTCCAGGCTAAGGAGTTCAACCTTTGAGCCTTTGGCCTCTGATTCTTTGCAGAATGGTGATGCTTTCTTGTGTCACTTTGAACTGAAAGGACACCTCTTTTAACACTTCCTGGATGATTGTGGATGACAATCTTGTTGTCTACTTCTAGTGTATAGAGGTGCATTTACCATATTGTTATATCATGGGATCTTAATGTCATAGTGATTCACGTGAAATTCTCAAGTAAACTATCCTTCAAGTTACATGTTATCAGATTTAGAATTTAATGCGTGACAACCGAAGACCTAACAATGTTCATGGATCCACAAGTAAGCTCCTCTGCTCAAAAATTCCAGTTTATGCCTTCCTCACCTTACTTACCGCCTCACTTTTCTTAATGGCTCTAAGAGAGGAAAAAGAAAATAATGGTTGCATCCAACACTACATTGGTTCACACACACCTTAAGAGGCCCTCATTCACTCTATTTGGTTACAACTTACACCCCTAGACAATGTTAAACCTAAGGCACTCTAGAAGTAGTGTATAACATTAAAAACAAACTGATGAAGATTCTCACCTCACATGAACACATAAAGAAAGAAACCATGACCTATTAGTAGTCTATTAAAAAAGTGGAAGAACATAATTCGTGAGTACATGCTATCAAAATAAAAAGGGCCCCTGTTGTTTCAACAACTATTAAAGTAAAGCTCAAACAAGCTAAGAGCGTCCTAGGCTAAGAAGCTTAGCCTTTGAACCTTTGGCCTCCTAAGCCCATTGATTCTTTGCAGCTTCTTTATATTTTTGTTTTCTTGCATGACTTTAGACCTAAAGGACACTTCTCATGACAACTCCCGGGCGATTTCGAATGGCAATCTTATTGTCTAATCCTATTCTCTAGTTCTAATGAATAAAAAAGCATTTAAAAGTGGGTATTTGATTTGGGGATCTGAAGGTCATAAGGATTCACATGAAATGCTTGAGTAAACTATCCTTCAAGTCACATGTTATTGGGTCTCGATTTTAAGGCGCGACAATGAAGACCTAACAATGTTTATGGATTCAAAAGTAAGCTCTTTTGCTTGAGAAATCCATTGTACACCTTGCTCACCTTACTTTCAATCTCACTTCTCTTATCGACTCTAAGAGAGTAAGAAGAAAAAAATTCACCCAAACCCTAAGAGGTCCTCATCCACTCCACTTGGTCATGCCTCTGAAAACGTTAAACCTAAGACACTCTCAAGCATAGTTACCATGTACGGTTGGATTCACACTAAATCATGTTCAAACAAGATTTTATAGACTAACCAAGTACGTCCGATCAGGTCCAGATCTATTTTTATCTCACGTACATTGTTTAAAAAGTTGAAACAAACTTTATTTTCAAAAAGAGCATTAAACTATAAGTATGGAAAGGTAAAAATAAAAAAGCCTTAAATATATAAAATACAGTATTTGCATTGAGGCTGTCATAATTTGGTTGTGTTTGAGGGTTTTAAAGATTTTTTTTGTTGATGAGGCTATCATGCATTGTCATCCTATGTGCCTGTACTTAGAGGCTTTAAAGCTTTTTTCTACTAAGGTCGTCATATATTTTCACTTTGTGCCTATAAGAATGTTTATTTTGATAGTCCTAGAGTCTAAAACTTCATATTCTTGAATCCTAGAGTTTGAAGACGTGAATATTTTTCACAAATTATAGGGATCACCGTTAACCATTGTTACACAGGGACGCACATTCCCATCCCAAAGTTGTCTGGAATGTCGGATGCTTCAAAGGCGGGAAAAAATGGCTCCCCGATCCAGAACATGATTTCAAAAATATATTTTTGGAAAGTCCTAGAAATCTATTTTTATTAATTTTTCAGTACCTTTTAGTATTTTACAATTTTGAGGTTCTCTAAAGCATTTCAGGAGTTTTGACGATAGCAACGATGAAACAAAGTGTAATCATTTTCAGAGCTAACCACACAAAGCTCGTTTTGCTCTCTTTCAACGCTTCTTTCGATTCGCAAAACGGATCAACAAGCTAGGAGATATGACCCCGACAAGGGGGACTAATAAAATAATAGTAATAGTTAGATAGATTTCGGATTTGTCCACTTCTATCTTTTGAATCCATCCATAAGGTGGATACAAATAGTCTCCATGTAGGATGACCTTTTGGTTCCCATCCGGAACCATTCATATTCTATGTTTAGTAAATCTTTCATATTCTCCTTGTACAACTATAAAGCAAATGATTTTGAATAAAGAGATAGATCTCCTAGCATACATCTCTCTTATGAAGTTTGCCAATTTGTGATTGCAGTAAGATTTGTTTATGTTTATAGCTCATTCATTGTGAATTTCATTGTCATAACACATTAAGCCTCATTGTTAGTGTGTTGTCCGTCGGGTTGCACTTCAATTTGGATCAGTGGTATCAAAGCAGGTTCTTTCACTCTTGCATGTCAGAATGCATGAGGTCAGAATACCAGAATGACAGTGTCCAGACTCGCGATCCTTCAAATTACCTTCCTTGTCATTCCAAATGACCTCAAACAACGCAAGAGAAAATGGGAGATCCCTTCAAAGAATGCTAGATGAAGCTCTTGAGAAGCGAGAGGAGAGAAAATGGGATGTCCTCTCTTGAATCATCCCTGCAACCAGCCCCACCTCCACAACGCACCTACATCAAGCAAGCCCTTCGGGGACCCGATACCATTCAAGGTACAAGTAAATTTTGACATTCCACAGTTTGAAGGAAAATTGATGTTGATGAATTGGATAAATGGCTCAACCAACTAGAATCATATTTTTTGTCAATAATTTTTCTAATGGTGAAAAGATAACCTTTGCACTTTTAAAAGCATCCCTTCATGTCAAAAAATGGTGGGAATCATACTCCCTGCAAGAGGATGATAATGATTATGTAACGATCGATACAAAACCTCCGAAACATGGGGCAATTTTGTAAAGACCTTAGAGAAGAAAACTATCCAGTGAAGACCTATGAGGACCGGTTCAAGAAATTGCACTAGTTGCGTCAAGGTCGTGATCAAACGGTGCAAGAATACACCAATGAGTTTCATACCCTATCAGCAAAAGTGGGCACGCGGAACACCGAGAAGCATCAAATTCTCAAATACTACAATGGGTTGCGATATTACATCCAAGAAGAGATGGAGTTTGCAGACATCAATACTCTCGAGGAAGCCTACCGATATGCAATCAAGATTGAAGAAAGGTCCAAATGTAGGGGAAATAAATATACTTCATATTCCAAGAAAGGGAAACCCAACACCAGGCGACGAGGAAGAAAATCCCCAAAACGAGAGAGAGACAAGAAGCGAGGCATGGAAACAAAAGCAACGAAAAGACACAAGGATGTGGTGTGAGAAGCATAAGAGTAGGTACCATGACACGAAGGATTGTTGAGTCACATCGATAGAGGGACGGAGTTGACTCGGTTACTTGGTTATTCAATAGGTTCACATTCAACACAGGAGGTGGACTATGTAGAGTTGATATTATCGGTTGACCGTTTACTGGAGGCTTGAAACTTTTCCCCCACGGGACACATTGAGACACATTATGAGGAGCCTTTCTCTCACACAAGTGTGGGTCATGTGGGAGAGTTGGCATGCTTTTTGCTTATACGGGTTGTTTCACAGGTTGATCCAAAGGATGCCATAGGGTTCAAAGGGGACTTTCGTACCCATGGGTTGACTAGAGAGGCAATGAGTGATCACATGATGACAACTTCACAAATAGCGAGGGACTCGACAAATTTGTTGTTTCAATGTGAGAATCGGTGGAGAGTTCGTGTGGGCGTCATACCACTTCGAGGGGGTAGCATTGTTCTCTACATGGCATGGAGAGCATGATGACTACATGAGGTGTCTTGGTTACTTCAGATCACACCGATCTTTGGTTGACTGCAGGGTGAGGTGGAGAAACTTACTTTGTGGTATTCAGCTTCTGCAGCATGACAGGATAATGCTCGGGGTCAAGCATTTCTCGGGAGGGGAGGATTGTAATGTCCCCATTTCCAAGCAAGTGGCCTAGGAGGCCTTTCATCCGTCTTAGCCTTGGTCATGCCCAAGGGGCTAGTAACGTTGATGCTTATTGGGTATGGTTTGCACCTCCATTTAAATTATAGGTTGTGTTTCAACGTTGGACACTTACTTTGAGGTGATTTAAGTGAAATAAGGTTGTGAGATGCTCCCCTAAGGTACTTTATGTTATATTTAGTCGACGACTTAAGTAATGGGTGAATATATGGTACTTTATATTCGAATTCTTCGTTGGGGTTACTTAAGTGCACTTTTTGGCATGTGGGGAATAAAGTGACTTAAGTTATTTTAATTAATTAAAGAAAAGACCCAAGGGGTGATTAGGGTTCTTTTGGGCCTTTTGTTGCGATAATGAGAAGTTATAAAGGAAGCACTGGCGGAGAATAGGCATTCATTCTTGCACACTCACATATTTTTTTATTGAGCAACTGTTGTTTGCAATCTTCTTGCTTGTAGAGTAAGATCCCATAGGAACCCTAGCTTCGGTGGTGAGAGATCCATTCCTAACTAGTAGGGCACTCTTTGGTGGTGAAAGATCCACCCTAGTTTGTCATTTTGGAGCTGATTCAAGGTTGTTATTCGAAATATTTTTCAGAGATTCCAGAGAAGGGTTTTGGAGGGTTTCAGAGGCTTTTTGTGGAGAAGAATCAAAGGTTTCAGATCAGATTTATTATGCAACATTTAGAGAAGGGTTTGGCACCATTTTGGAGACATTTTCATGGGTTATCAGCCACTCCCTTAGGGTGACATCACCCCTAGGGTTTTTGCAACAATTTTTGGAAGGGTTTCAGTGTTATTTCCAGATTGGAGGTTGGGCTCTCTTCTATATCATTGGTAGATGTTATTTCCAGAAATTCAGATTTTTATCTATTTTCTAGGGTTTTATCTACTCAATTCCAGATTTGCAGCATTGTTTTTAGGGCTTCCAGGTGTCCATTTTCAGATCTGGAGGTTGGGATCATTTCTATATGTTTAGTAGATATTATTTCCAGATTTTCAGAATTTTATCACTTGTATTTGAAAAGATATAAATTTTTGAAGATTTCCAACTGTCTAGGGCTTTCTGAAATTTTTTGGCAGTTCTATATTATTCAAAAAATTCTAAAAATATTTTTCTAGTGTTTATTATCATTGTTGCAAGCTCTCTTTAAAATTTCATGTATTTTGAGCAAGTATTTTGTGAGATATCAATTAAAACCTAAGTCACGCATTTGAATTCGTGTTCGAATTCGCGAAAATAAAATTCGTTAAAAATTTGTTGTTAAAAAAATTGGCAATAAAATTCATGATTAAATTCGACTAAAAGAAATATAATTCCAATATTAAACATTCAAAAATTTAGTATATATTAAAAATATATATTTTAAACGTGACGAATATAATGGCGAATTTCAACGTTTTTATTCTTGCAGCTATAAATTCGCTGATTTCCGTATTTAAGAGATGATGTTCGGCGAATGTGGTGACTTAGATTAAAACTAGTTCGCTGCCCTCACTGGTTATTTCCTACAAAAATCAGAAATTTTATTTTGCTGCAAGTTATATATTTTGTGCATTTTTGAGTGGTATCCCACAAGGGATATTTCAAAGTGTCTATGAGGCAAGGCCTAGAAGTGCCATCATTACTCTAGGTCGTAAGCGCTACCGCATCCCAAAGGTAACCCCTGCCAAATCAATGGCCTTGATTAGTGCAAAACAATGTCGGAGGTTGATTGCTCAAACTAGGACCTTTGTCCCACCGATGATATGGCATGAGGAGGCGAAATAAGTTGCAGCAACCACAAGAGTAGTACAACAAGGCCAAATTGTACAACGGAAGCAAATGGATCAGATGATATCTAAATATGCAGATGTGTTAGTACCACCGACAGGTGTGCCTCAGCATTGCCAGGTAAAACACACCATTGACTTGGTCCCTAGATATCAAGTGTCAAATTCAAGAGCTGATTCGAGAAGGGGCACATTCGACCAAGTGCATCACCTTGTGGAAGTCTGATTGTTCTTGCTCGAAAGAAAGATGGGACATGGCGGCTTTGCATTGACTATCGAGCCTTGAACAAAATTACAATAAAGAACCGATACCGCTTCCACGAATTGATGATCTCTTAGACCAGCTCAAGGGAGCTAATTTCGTCACAAAGATCGATTTGAAGTCGGGGTACCACCAAGTTCCCATTGATCCCTACAGATGTTTGGAAAACTGCATTCAAATCCAAGGAGGGATTATTTGAATGGTTGGTTATGCCTTTTGGGCTCACGAATGCACCTGCATCACTCATGAGGATGATGAACAACACCCTGCCACCATTCATTGATTCATTTTTGTTGTGTACCTAGATGACATTTTGGCCTTCAATAAGATATGAGAGGAGCATGTTCAACATGTCCAACAGTTCTTGAGCCTTGCGTTAGCAAAAGCTATATGTGAACATAGTTAAGTGTTCCTTCGACATGGAGAGTATCCAATACTTGGGACACATCATCAATAAGGACGGTGTTCATGTAGACCCTAAAAAGATCCAGTCATCCGAGATTGGACGGCACCAAAGACTATCACTGAACTCTGAAGTTTCTTGGGACTAGCCAATTTTTATCGCAGGTTTGTACTTGGTTTTTCTCACATTGCATGGCCTTTGAATCAGGTAACACATGAAGGAGTGAAAGCAAAGTTCATATGGATAAAGACGCAACAGAAGGCATTTGTACGAATGAAGGAGAGGCTCTGCTCTACACCTGTTTTGGTCTTGCCAAATCTGCAACAGTCATTTGAGATAGAAACATATGCTTCAGAATATGCACTTGGAGCAGTCCTCACCCAACATGGGCATCTAGAAGCATACCACATTGAGACCTCTTGCACGGTGCCTATGTATCTATGTGAAGCATCTTCAAAAAAAGTTGGTTTTGGATAAGCAGTTTTGCACAAATGTTTAAGTTTGCGCTTAGTCCATTTTGACATTGGTTGGGGATTTTTGCTTCACACAATTCTTTTGTCATGTTTGGAGTTATGTGCAATAATGGAATAAAGGTCAAGCGCTAGATTATTGTGGATTTATTTGTGCAACCTAATTTTGCTTGCGCGGTCTTACAAGCCTTTGCACCTTGCAGATTTGGTTGATCCGGATGATGGATAATTTGTGCTTAGCGGCAGATTTTGAGGGATCCAAGTGCAATAACTTAGTGTTGAAGTTTCCTTACCAATTTGGCAACTAATAGATGGGTCATGGGATCCGGAGAAAGATGGCATTGATCTATTTGTTGGGAAGGCATTGGCTTGCTTCAAGTGTTCTTATAAATACATATCTAATGTCTGAATTCCTAGAGCTTAGAATTTGCTAAAGAGAGGGCTGAAAAGGAGTCGATCCCTAAATAGAACTAGTTCGAGTGAGAAGCTCATCAATGTGTGTGTTCTACGAGGAGACTGTAGGAGCAAGAAAATGTGTTCATTCTTGTAATTGTGGATTTTGCATTTAGTGTTGTAAGTCCATGAGCAAACTTTAGAATAAGTAGACATGCTTAGATTGTAAACATTTTGTTCTCTTGCTAATCAATAACATAAATGTTTCTTCTAAATGTTGCACATTGTGTGAGATCTGATCAATGAGTTGTGCGGTCTAAGATAATCCCTCATTGGGCCCTCTAACCACGCCTACATCAACTGGTATCGAGTGGGAAAAGCCATACAAGCGGTAAGGAGATCATGTTTTACACATTGACGTGTGGGGAGAAGGTAGTATACACATCTTCCAGTCAAGGACCATTGTGAAAAGGTGTGGTAATGGTGGTGAGCATGAGATCCTATTGAAGGGGAGTCTTTGTATGTGCATGTGTAGTTAACAAAAGGTTTGTTTAGGTTTGCATTTTGGAGAGTGCAGCGGTGGGTTTTGTGTGAAGATTGCACCAAGGAGAAAGCATATGCGAGCTACAATGATGAATGTTGACATTGCGGGATGATTGTAAGAGATTGTAGAGATCGGAAGGTCAAGACAAACAAGGCTAACTATAGTGGAAGCGAATCAAAAGAGAGGATTCGTCTTAAGGGAAGACGTGAGTGATGTGGAGGTTGAAGAACCGGACACAAGAAGAAGCATGTCCAAAACATGCACAATTGGATAGACGATACTAGAGGCTCATTAAATCCATCTCAAAGTTTGGGAGAGAAAACAAGGATGGAGATATTGTGTTGTTTAAGGGACGTTGAACATAGAAGAGCTAACGGATTGGCTCACGGAGATAAGGGAGTACTTCAATTTCAACAAAGTGTCAGATCTGCACAAGGTGAAGGTGGCACAGGAAAAGTTGAAAGATCATGCAGCCTTGTGGTGGAAGGAGGTTCAATTTAGGTATAGCTCAATAAGATAAGGTTACCCACAGGGAGAGGATGATTGCGAATTCAAGGTAGAAATTTCTGCCTAGGGATTACCAACTAGAATTGTTGAAGAGGTTGTAGTTACCAACTAGAATTGTTGAAGAGGTTGTAGAACTGCAACAAAGGAAGATGATTGTGAAGGAGTACATAGAGGAATTCTACGGGCTTACCATCAAAGTTGGGCGGTAAATTAACGGCTTATGCTTGAACATCTAGGATGAGATTAGTATGGTGTGATTGTAGACGGGCCAAGAAGCATACTAGTATGCATTGCGGATTAAGGAGAAGCTTATGCCTAGATAATAGAATTCTGCACTAGGAAAGAGGAAGCTTGTTGATGCGAAGGAGCAACCCACACACAAGCGGGAGAGGGATGATAATGCTAACAAGGCACAAGTAACATAGAAAGAAAAGAGAGTCTACTTCTCTACAAGGAAGGAGTAGCTCGGGAGAGGATGAGGGGAGAAGAAGAAATAGCTTTAGGAGAGGACAAGGTAGATTCCTTGGAGGAATTTGCTTCAGATTGGGAGAGTTAGGTCACCGCATGTATGAATGCCCTCGTGCGTAGGACCGATGGTGAAAGGAAGAGACGTGGAGGTGGTGAACAAGCTTTTTACAAGAGAACGAGGAGTCCATTGTGGCACTCAAACACGCAAAAGAACCTAAAGATGGGGAGAGCTATGAGAAGAGTCTTGAAGCTTGTAGGAAATGAGGAGTTGCACCAAAGGTAACATATTTTCTGAACAAAATGCAAGACTAGGGTACATGTTGTGCAGTGGTGGTTAACAACAAGAGCACAATCAATTTAGTGTCCATAGAGATGGTGGAGAAGCTAGGATTGATGCATAGATCACATCCAGAGCCTTACAAGGTGATCTCGGTTAGTGGAAGGATAGCATTGCATTTTGTAGGAGCAATGCGTAGATTCGCAGATTCACGAGATAGATTTCTATGTGACATCTTGCCAATGGATGTGTGCCATGTTTTGTTGGGGAGACAATGATAGTTTTATCGGGAGGCATTGTATGACAACAAGCCCAATACATTACATGTGCGAAGGAATGAACATAAATTTGCTCCAAGTCCAATGAAGTAGGGTGAAATTGCGCACCAAAGTCATTTGGTTTAGAGAGACGTGAGGAGCTATGCGAGATAGCACACGAGTCATTTGGTTTTTCACGAGATGTGAACAGCTCCGTGGGATAAGGGGAAGGAAGTGTGCACATAAATAGGGGAAGCCATGCAGAATAGGATGAGTGATACCACACAAGAATCATCTTGTATTGTGCAAAAGGCAAGAACATTATGGTCGCGAGAGGGAGAAGAGTTTGTGCCGCACACTTGACTCCAAGTAATGCGAGAGGAAAGGTAGTGGAGAAGTTGACCATAAATGTCCCATTGTGGTGATTGTGTAAAATAATGATGTTCAAAAGAATCTGAATAAAGGGTGGAAAGAAAGTGGCTAAGTTGGTGTGTGCAGAAATGCCACACAAAAGCAGATGTGGAAGAATGCAGATCATACGAGGATGGTACACAAAGATATTGTGCAAACGAAAAGAGGAAGGAAATACCTTGCGTAGATAGAGGATGAACTAGTGAGAGAAGGGTCTGGGGCAAATGCACAGAGCTGGATTTGGAGGTGATTGATTTATGGCCTAGCCAAACTCAATGGTTGGAAGCCAGGAAGCACCTGATTCAATAGGTCAATAGGTTGAAGGGTGGTGTTCACGTATTTTCTTATCGAGGATGTATGATGCAGGAACATATGGGTTCATGCACAACCTTGTGTTAGCAAAAAAGTTAGTTTTGAATAAGCAATTTTGCACAAATGTTTGGATTTACGTGCAGTCCACTTTTATCTTGGCTGGGGAAATCTTGCTCAACACAATTCTCTGGTCATGAGTAGAGTTCTGCACAAGTATGGAAAGATGAAGTTGTGAGCTCAATGGTTTTGGATTGTTTTGTGCAATCTAGTTTTGCATGGTCCTACAAATATTTGCACTCTGCAGATTTGATTAATTTGTGTGATGGACAATCCGTGTTTCACAGCAGATTTTGGGGAATCCATGTGCGATAACTTAGTGTTCAAGTTTCCTTGCGAATTGGACAATTAGCATCTTAGTCGTGGGATGTGGACAAAGGTAAAGGTGATCTGCCAACTAGGAAGGCACTGACTTGCTCACGGTGTTCCTATAAATAGAAATCTGATGTTGAATTTGTGAAGCTCGGAATTGACAAAATACAGGACTGTGAAGGAGGAGCCAAGCCCTGAACCATGACTGGTTCAGGTGACAAGCACATTGACATGTGTGTTCATGTTCTGAGAGGGGAGTGTAAGAGAGAAAATTCGTCCATTCTTGGGACTGAGGATTCCGTATTTATTGTTGTAAGTCTAGGTGCAGACATGAGGATGTGTAGACATGTTTAGATTGTAAATATTTTGTTTTCTTTCTGATCAATAAAATGGATGTTTCTTATAAATGCTGCAAATTGTATGAGATTTGATCCGTAGGCTGCATGGTCTAAGATTGTCCTTCATTGGACCCTCTACTGTAACTGTACTAGATGTGAAAAAGAAAACTATAAATTCTCCAAAAGATGAAAAAAAGGTTGAGTTGTTTCTCATGAAGAAAAAAGCATAAGATTACCAGTTCAAAGTCGGTTGCATGTGCTAAATAGAAGTTAGGGAATAATTTACGGGGCTTTTGGGTTAAGCAAGGGCTTTGAACTAGGATTGTTCAGAGACGATTTTAAAACTAGAAGAGGGAAATTGCAATATTATAAGTGCAAAATGCAAGTAAGAATGTAGGCTTGGAGTCTGAAGATTGTGTTGCCAAATAAAGTGAAGTAAGAGTGCTTGAGAATAGTGTGTGTTGGATTTCAAAGTAGTAGAATATAAGGCTTACCTTTTATTATTACATCACTATTAGTTATATATTAAATAATGCACAATTGTAACCACCTCAACCATTTTGTAACAATCTCTCGCAGAATAAAATGACACACACACACACAAACTACAAAGTGCGCATTCCGGTTTCTCTTCATTCCTTCTTTATTCACATCCTCAAAAATTGGTATCAAAGCTCTTAATGCTCAAAGGGATCTGCAAATTAAAGTTTGACGAAGATGTCATGTTATTAGGGCACATGAATATAGTTGTGCAAGAAAAGGTTGACATGATTTTTGTCAAACCAAAAGTCACAACAATAATCTCAGTTAAATTAAGACTGTTAAATTGTGACAAATTACAGGGGCACAAAATGGAGATTTGCTAGGGGAAAATGTAAAATGACGTGAGGGCACAATCACAGAAAACACCAACGAAAAAACAATCATCACCATTGTTTCCACCAATTGTTGTTGCCATTGCAGTCAAAAACACCAAAGACGTGGTCGAGGTCACAGGTAGGTCATAGTCTTGCACAAAATCAAGGACATTTAAAGCCCTAGAAGGCACAATTAACAAAGACCAAGGGTCGTTATAGCTTCTAATTCCTTCGCACTGAAGGAAAAAGGCACAGAAATTACATGGGCATAAAGGAAGACTTCCTAAGATGTCCAAGGCACTCGTATTTTATTACCATCTCATATTTTATCTTTATTTCGGTATCATCTTCAATTTGATTCTTTTGTTAGAAATCAAAAATAGTATTGGGTGTTTTCATTTGAAGTGTTATTCAAGATTCCTTTGGTGCTCAAAGAGACATTTGCAAACAAGATAAGCAGAATCTTACAACTGCACTTTATTTGCTGGTCAGAGCAGTTTAAGTTATATTGGCATCGTGCTTTCCTTTAAGATGAATGACCACAAAAGAGACAAAGAAGGTGATCCTCAACATGAGAGTGCATTATACTCAAGAAACTATCGTAGAAGATTAGATAAAGACAAAGGGGATATAGCTATTATTGAAGATCCACTAGATGTTGAAAGTGGTGAAGAATTTACTAACGGAGAATGCGTATTTTAAAAAAATTCCACACTTTGAAGATGGGAAGGGATCTAGTGTAGATGAAGCTCAACATGGATGGTTGCCCAATTAGTTTGGGAGTTTGTGGATCTTGGGAATTATACCCTTACAAGGGTCATGAGACAACTTGATGGAGCACTATGGATGGCTCTCCAAAATTTCAGAAGGTTTGTAATTTGGGAGTTTGGGGAAGTGGAATCTAGGAACTCGAGAATTCAGCTTGGGAGCTACACCTTTACGAAGGTTACAAGGCAGCTTGATGGAGTTCTACCTAGTCAAAAACTATTTTCAAAGAAAGCTTATGAAGCATGCACAATCTTGTTTGGCTCTGTTTTGAATTTTTTTGTGTTTGTTTTTGCTTTTTGTACAGTAGGCCTTAAGAAGGGATATTAGAATATAAGGCTTACTTTTTATTATTACATCACTATTAGTTATATATTAACTAATGTATGGTTGTTACCATGTCGACCATTTGGTAACTATCTCTTGCATAGTAAAATGACAAACACACAAACTACAAAGTGTGTATTCCGGTTTCTCTTCATTCCTTCTCTGTTCACGTCTTCTACCACAAAGAAGGCCCATGCAGGCCAAGATAGCAATGAAATATGAGATGAAAGAATAGAGTTTATGTGTGTGATAGTTTATGAAGATTTTTCCATTAATGAATGAAGAATGTCACATTTTTCCATGAACGTTTTTGCCTCTGTTGTGCACTTTGATATGCAGTGAGTTAACGGATTTTCCTATGGCCCTTGAACCTATTGCATCATAATTTTCCCGAAACCAAGCTACAAGAACTGCCATGTAAAGGTTCTAATACCATGAAAAATATAGCAGAAAGCAAAACAGCAATATGCACAAGTGGAAAAAGTTATTATAATCCATAGTTAATGTAAAAGCTGAAATATATAGCCATTTACGAATGACAGATGGATAACCATTGTTACCTAAGACTCCGGAACGGGGATGGCGTTTTCAAGATGGCAAAAAAATTCTAAATTTTGGGGACGACGGGGGGACGTTGTGGGACGGCTAATTAAAAAAAATATAAATATTTAGAATATAAAAATATAGTGACTAAATTATATAAATAAACTGAAATAAAACCATTTGAGATTTAACTAAGTTGAAATCATAAATATCAAATACATTTAAATTATTAGTTAATAAATATAGTTATACATTTTGTACTTTTAAAATAATGGGTTGTTTTGTGTTTTTATTGCGAGAAAGTTCCTATATTGTGTCAAAATATTCCCAAGGAGCCATATAAGCCATTTTTGCCAAATACCCAGATGCCTAAAATTGTTAAATTCTGTCATTGTCAGGATTTGCTGCATGGAAATTTATATTTAATTATTTTGAGCCCGTTTGAAGCAATTTGTGCTCGGTTTAATTCTGTTGTGATCGTACATATCATTATTCCCATATACCAAGTAAATTTTTAACCAGAATGCATTCTAGGCTTTATTTGTAACTTCTCCGCCACGTTGTGTTTTTTGTGTTTTCCGTTTCGCTTTTTTGTGAAATTTCTCTGGATCAATTCCTTTGCGGTTTGGCCCGATTCTTGGCCACGAAGTATCCGGAGATCACCTATGCACGTTGTGCCGGAAGGAATTCGCCATCGAGGTCAGTTCTCGAGAAAAAAATGAAGTCGTGCACCAAAAAGCCTCTTCTGGGTTGGCCGCATTTTTGGAAAAAAGGTTTGAAGTGGATCATGGGATTTTGGGAAGCAGCAAGCAAGTGGGAATTTTGTACCTGCCTAGCAAGGTACTTTTTCCCATGGAAGCAACGTCACTTAAGTCACAATGGAAAAATTAGAGGTAGCAGGCAGGTGGGAATTTCTTACCTGCCTTGCAGGGTAAAAATTCCCATTGTGGAATAAAAGAAAAATCACTTAAGTGAATCATGGGATTTTATTGCCTGCCTTGCAGGGTAAATAATCCCATTATGAAAGTCAAACGACTTAAGTGAATCATGGGATTTTCAGGGCTGCCTTGCAGGGTAAATAATCCCATTGACATCTGAATTTTAAAAATAGAAATTCTTTATTCCAAAAAGTGCGACCCACCTTGGGTGAATAATAAATGCATTAAATAAATATTTGTTAATATTTATTCACCCAATTTTGGCGCCCAGGCTTGTGGAAAAGTCAACAGAGGTAAATGGACAAAAGGAGGTTGAAAATAGACTGTTCTAAAATTAAATAAATAATATTTATTTAATGCAGCCCCTTTATGTCAAAAAGTGCGCCCCTTTTGGGAGATAAATAATACTTTTAAGTATTAAATGATTAAATTAATTCCTATTTTCAGTGGCTAAGGTCAAAGCATACTGTGAGACTTGAGTTAAGTGGAAGTAGAAGTCTAAAATTAAATAAATTTATTTTATTTAATGGCAGCCATAAGCATGCACAAAATAGGCGCCCCATTTGCAGAGTGAAGCTTATTAATTAATTGCCAGTAATAGGAAAGACATTAATTAATTATAGAATCATAAAGATTATATAAGCAAGAGCTGCCATAAGGATGAATTAATTAATTCACAGGCAGAGAAGTGCAGCCCAGAGGAAAAGTGCGTCCCATTTGAAGAGGATTTTTGCTCAAAAGAAGGTGAAATTAATGTTGAAAGCTTCTAGAATTGGCACAAGGTTGAAGGAGGTTGATTTGTGTCTGGATAATTGTTTGCATAAGTGATACAGGTGCTCAAGAATTCATTACAGGTGCTTTACAAAAGAAAATGAGCTTAAATCAATGTCCAATACATTGAATATATCCTCCGAATCTGAAGAATTATCCAGATCTGCACCAGTTTTGAAGAATTCGGCCGAGTAAGAAGAAAAAGAATTGTTCAGACAAAGATTGCTCCAGCCATGGCAAAGCGGGATGAAAGAGAAAGCTCAGCGGAATCATGCGTAGCTTCTAGATTTGTTGAAGTCAATAGGCCCAGATCTAGATCCAGATCTCATAATTGCAAAAGCTTCCAGCACAAAGGCTTCATCCTCTTGTTTTTGATGCAGCCCATGTAAAAGTCAGTGCGTGGAAAATTTCTTCTAGGATCTTGTGCATGTGCTCTCAATCTTCCAGTTGAAGCCTTCATTGAAGTTGCATTCACCTGAGTGCTTTCCAGATTTTTTTAATTGCTCATATGCAATTAAAAATAAAAATGATGAGTTATTTACAGCAGACATTGCACTGATGCATGTACAGGAGAAGAACTGCAAAAGCTTCAAGGATAAGAGGGAAGACAAGGCAAAGGCAACACTCGTAAGCAAGTTTCTAGATCCAGCCTTATTTCCAGATCTAGCTTGCTTCCAGATCCAGCTGCTCCCAGGTCCATTTGGTGAGAATCAAAGGCAAAAGAATCAGCTGCATGCAGAATATGAAAAAGGACAAGACTGCAGCTTTCCTCTTTCTTCTTCTTTCTCTTATTGCCTCCGACAAAATAATTGAGCGATCAATTAAATTATACAACTTAAGTGATTGGTTTAAAAGTCATTACTTGAAGAAGTCAACTACTTGGAGATAGGTGGCAGGCGTGTAAAATAGAAGGTTCTATTTTCGACACGAAATCATGCATGTCATGCAAAGAAGAATTCCAGGAGGGAGATTATCAGTTGTTTCTTTTCCCACTTCCACATGTGTCAATTCAACTAAAAGCTTCCAACTTGTAATTGCCTCTCTACATTCTATAAGTAGAGGAAGAACCTTCGGGTTAAGAATCAAAATTTGTAAGCAACATTCTTGTGTTCCAGACTTTGTGCTGAAACCCCTGAGAGCCACCTAAAGCAAAGGAATATAAAGGAGCAGATTTTCGGAGAACTTTGTGTCACGGTGCATTGTGTTTCTAGCTTTTTATCTTAGATCTTATAATAAACTTTGTGTTATTTTAGATCTAGATCTGAAGTTGCCTTTGCTTATAATTATGTGCGTTGATATCTATTGGTTTCTTCTATGTGCATGCAATCAACTCTGTTATCTATTGATTGGGATGCACATCTTCCCTATTTTTTCCCTATGTTTATATAATTCCCTTCTTCTTTAAATATTTCATTTCTTTAAACAATTTACACATTTACTACTGTAACTATACAGCTATGGTTCATGAGCTGAATAGTTAAAGTAAAACCCCATATAGATACTAGCATATTTTAATTGACAAATCGACACGGAGCCTCACCAAGTAAATGAGGGAGATTTATCTCATGATCGCCTAGGTTTTTCTGCTATGCAAAAATCTAGCCAACAGGATGCATCCCGTGTAACATTGTGGATAACCAATGATCACTTTTATTTAAAATCAAACACACCAAAGATACATGACTCGTAATCTTCTACACATCCCACATAACAATATGAATATTGATGAAAATTTACACTATACCTCCCAAAACAATATGAAAACTCACATGGAATCTCTTTGGGAAGGAAATAAGAAAATATTTGGATATGCTCTAGTTTTACATCTATCAACTTTAAAGCTGCAATATGGCACCACACATGCATCTTATCCTTGTCATCTAAGTCACAAGGTTCATGTTCGTGTTCGTTAGAATAAAATTGAAACAAATCCAAAAAAATCATGAATGAGTTCATAGAAGATAAATATGTATTTTTTATTTTTTTCACTCTCTTTAATAAAAATAAATGCACAATATATTAAAATATTAAAATATTATTAAATAAATTTCAAATATATTTATTAATTTTCAATATTTATAGAGATATATATATGTGTAAATATATATAAACATAATTAAAAATAAATAAATTTAAAAAGAAATCAAAACAAATCAATTGACGACACCTAACGCTAAAATTTAAAGACGAACCGTGACCTAAAGTTAAATGTAAGAGTAAAATATATAAATGCTAAATTTAGAAGAGGAAGAATGGCATGAAGTTGGACAGTGATTATTCTAACTTTCTGTACCCTAAGGCATAAACAATACACTCAAACTACAGAATTTTTGTGTCATGAACACCAGTCAATTTGCACCTGGATGTATCATGAGGTATTGCAAAAGCCAAACCCCAAAGTGTTTTGCAAACCCGGGACAATCTTCTGCAAATACTGTCATATCATAACTTACAATCTTCTGCAAATATTGTCATACCATAATTCGACAGTCTAGTGCAAGCCATCAACAATCTTTTGCAAGTCGAAACCATTGACAGTAATTGGCCAAATTTTGAATTTCACCAATGAAAATTGTCGAATTTTGTGTGTTATCTTGTCATCGCTAAAGAGGGTTTTATCCAGCATTACACAGAGAGGTATCCCCTAGATTTTTATGATGTCTTGAACGCTTTGGGGACTTCGAGGGGATGTACCAAAAACATTGAATTCTTATCTTGTAAGTACACTAAAAACATTAAATACAGTTTAAACCTCTAAATATCATTGAATAATGTTTATTTATTTAATTATTAACTTTTATACATAATTTTAATATCTGTCCCACAGCAATCCCCAAAATCTAGAAAAAAAATTCCGTCTCGGAAATCCCATACCTCCGCCCGCTATACCCCCGTACCCAAGACTTAATATAAATAAGAATCATGGCCTAAAATTAATCAAATTAGTAAAATACATAAAGGCTAAAGTTAGCATGAGGAAGAATGGCATGAAGTTGAACAGTTCAAAGTTAAAACTGTAGACTCTTTGTGCCCTAGGACCTAGACAACACGCTCAAACTGCACAATTTTCATGCAGTGAACACCAGTAATTAGCACCGGCATTTGTGTCAAGAGGTTTTTCAAAAACCAAACAGCAGTCTACTGCAAACCCTCGATACTGTTCTACAAGCTGAAACCCTCAACAGCCTTCTGTAAATACTGTCCTGACATGATTCGAAAGTCTTGTGCAAATACTGTCATGTACTAATTCGACAGTTTACTGCAAGCCCTGAACAAACTTCTGCAAGTCAAAACCCTTGTCAATCTTTTTCAAATACGAGACATAAAGAAGAGGTGGAAAACCCATGAAACAATAGATGGAAAGTCCATGAGAGGAAATAATAAAATACCCTAAAACCTCAATGACTTTTTATAAACAAAAATTTCAAAGCCAATTTTATGCCCTCTATTTCAACAATTTTGATGGGTTTTTAATAGAAAATTATAACTCAGACATGTACGAATTTAATGAGCCAATTTTGATGAACTTTATATGTTTTGATGGAATTCGCAAATTTCAAAATTCGCCAATGAAATTTGGCGAATTCTGTGACTTCTCTTATCATCACTAAAGAGGTTTTATTTTCATTTCTATTGAAACTCAATGATTTTCATGGATGGATACTAATTTATTTTTTAACAATTCCTAGCATACTGTCGATTCTGTCTAAATAATCAAGAACCCGTCTCACATACTAATGACATTAAACACAACACAATGAGAATTCATAAAAGAATACTCACAACTCATTAATGCATTTGCTTTTATCCTCTGCCAGGGAATTCTCAAGATCTGACTGAAGTGACATCAAGTCAGACTGGAGACTACCAATTTGCTGAACAATTCCAGGTGCGGATACATACATTGGTGATGCTCCTTGATTATCTATCAACAAGAACAATAAACCAAACATGCAAACCAAAATATGTTTGGTATGTCAATATTGCATGCAACAGAATCATGGTACAAATAAGGCCCAACCCAGATATTACAGAATAGACTTTCTGCAATATACCTTCACATATCATATAATCTAAACAAAACCTAATATCCATAAAAATGTTGGGATAATTTATATATGCACAGACAACAAATCTCATACTTGCATGTATGCTTAAGAGGTCTCTGATTCGATGAAGTAATATGTCACGGTCATCAACTGCTCCTTGTTCGTGTGGTTCAGATCCAGCTTCAATTAAGGATAGGCAACGTTCCTGAAGCAACCATGCAAGTTTATTCTAAAGAAATATCCAACAACGCATTTCAGTGCTCAAGCTTTCCACATCCTTGATCTTCTTGTTTCCAAATAAGATTTTTGAGTGCTCTAGACTAAATATTTTGCTCCCACAGAATTTCTACACCCATTGTATAGTTAAATTCATCAATTAGATAACAATATGCAACTTGAGGGACCGAACGTAATCAGAGAAAGTATCAGGAACTTATAGAGTTATTTCCTAAAAAGTACTAAATCACTTTCTGAAGGAAAAATAATAGCATAAAGAGGGTAAGATGTCACATTCTCAAATGAGAAGCATGCACAATATCATCACCTACCACGCGCCCAGAAGTTGCCTGTACATAGCTTTGTAGCTCTGCATTTATAACTCTAAGCAATTCATAAGCTCCATTCATAGTCTTCCTTTCCAACTGGCATGCAATTTGCAAAAACTGATGTCGAGCCAGCTGATTCACCAAGTGAGTAATGAACTGCCAAAAGAAGACAAGTTAATCCCACAAAAATAAAACACAAATCATGATGAAAATTCCGATACATTTAATGTATTTTCAGTCATCCGAGCAGCTTTGCTGGTTTCTGGTTTGATAGTGACTACAACAATCCATAATTTCAAGTTTGTATACAGGTCAACTTCCTTTTCACTAAATCAAGTCATGTTGCAAATTTCCTGCTGGAAACAGATCACTTTACGTTTACACATATGGAGGGTATCAAGGATCAACAGAAACTGAGAATGTCTCAATTGTTCATGGTCGGGTAAAGTGTATAAGCACATATTCATAATATAGCTACAATATTACACAAAACATGTCATGTAAAATCATGTAAGAAAGAGAAAGTAGCCCATTGTGGATCATGAAATATATGCATCTGAGATTACTATCTTATCATTAACATAAGAAAGATCACATCTTCAAGATCTACAAGCCTTGAATGCACCCTTCCAAAAACCATGTTTCTGAATCATCAAGATTCAATTACATTTAGACTTGAGGAAATATTACAACTGTCAGTATGTCATGTCTCTTTTTGAATTATATTCAAGGGCAAGATTTGGATTATATTTTTATTGTTGTTTAGGTAGTTATTTTATTTATTATCATGTATCCTATTGGGAAGCCTAGCGCTCCAATAGAAGGACTTAAGTAGTTAGGAAATAAAAGTATTTTGAGCATGTAGGCTCCAAATACCAATTAAATATTTAAAAGCACTTACCTTAAGGGGTCGGCCATCATTTTTATATTTGTAAAGCACTCCTTATATTATAAATGGAGGTCGCTTGGCCAATATTGGATTATGTTTTTGGTGAATATTCATATCTTGGTTAAGGTTTTCTTGTGAAGCACCTTATCTACCTTTCTCAAGGACGAAACCCCTTGATTGAGGACCTTTCCCAAGGACGGAAACCCTTGGTTGAGGACTTGTGGAGGACGGAAACCCTTCCATAAGGATTTATGTATGCAAGCTGGTTTGGAAAGCAATAAATTATCATTTCCTTGCATGATTTATCTCTTGGGATCAATAATCTATTTAATTGAAGTGGAACGACCCACTTGGGAGTGTTATTTGGTATGTGTGATGATAATTTGGAAAATCTGAATTTATTATCTTGTTCTCCATATTTTTTAAAGCCAAGATCTTGAGTTTTGTGAATTTTGGAGGTGTTTTACTATTTTTCCAAGCTTGTTGAAGTTCGCTGGTTGAGGGTTCAAAATTTAATTCTCTTCAAGCTCATTTCTGATTTCTAACAGCTGATTGTGATTATTGAGGGTTTCCTTATAATTTTGGCGTAAGGTTTGAAGGGTATTAGCAAGGTTTAACCCACCTTTGAGGGGTTTAACCTCTCCAAGGAAGTTGCTGCCCTAGGAAGGGCCTAATTTGCAGATTGCAGGGTTTATATCAGCCATCTACAGCAGCTCCCTAATCTGATTTTCAAGTTTACATCTCAGCTTTTGGTCATTTCTTGAGTCCCCCAAAAAGAGACATTACACAGTAGTCAGAACTTCACTACATAAAACTCAATGATAGCTGTCATACTAAAGCATTCCCATAAGATATCTAGTTCCAACAACTCACAGTATATTTCCAAAAGCGTCTGAGGCAGATGACATATGTCTATGTTCGTGACTCGGCACTCTCTCCCTCTCTCACACCCTCAAGCCACTTGTTAGGTGTCTTCTACCATGGCCTCTCTGCACCATCTCCAATGTCCTGTAAAGAAGCAACTGCAAATGACTTATCTCATCCCTATAGAGAATGAACTGTTAAAATTTCTCTAAGGCCACTAAGGACAGGATTGGAGTAGATAGTTGACAATGCCTCTGAATGTTCAACAAACATAATACCCTATTTACCAAAAACATAGCTTGCCAACTTGTACACTACACAATTCCAATTTCACGGTTGATGTTGAAGACTCACCACTTGCATCTGGAGAAGATTTGAAATGACTCAGCTGGCAATGCTATCCATCCACCAATAATATCTCTCTGTAAGACTGTCCATTTTTGCTTTGAAGCCACTCCTGAAAATGATTTGTATAACCATCTTAGAGTCTCCTTTGATTTGTAACTTGAGTATGCCATTGTCAATGGTCGTTTGGAGTCTGGTATGATGAGGCAAGAGTTCTAAAAATTCATTTGTTTGAGTGTCAGTCTGTTATAAGTAGATGATAATCAGCTCCCCTTTTGAGTTTCGTATGATACCTACAATACTTGATTGACCAAGGCTGTTCTTTGATGCCCCATCTAAAAAAATTATAAAACCCAGTTAGAGATGCACTCCAGCTATTTTTCAGTTGAATTTGAAAATATAGAAATAGTGAAAGAATATTCAACTGACATGGTATCCAGCAATCAAGAAATTTAGTTGAAGAGAATATACCATAACTATTCTTGTGGAGCATAAGTCATGTAGATCTAATATGGTTCCATATTCTGAGTTTCTTACAGTACCCCCAATAGTTGATTGACCTAGGTTGTTCTTTGGCGCCCCATCAAATTTTAATTTGCAATACCATGTTGAAGACACCCAGGTATTTTTCAGCTGAATTCAAAAATATAGAAGTCTATTATGAAAAGGAAAATACCACCAACATGTTATCCAGTGATGAAGGATATTAGTTAAAGAGAATATACCATCTGTATTCTTGTGGAAAATCAGTCATGTAGATCTAATATGGTTCTTGATGTAACTCAAGATTTGATCCATTTTGTGTGATCTACTTTCAAATATGCAGGAGTTACACTCTTTCTATAGATGAGGAAGTATGAAACTTAGGACCGCTTTTCACAGGAATTTCATGATCCTTGTGTCTGAAGTAGGACCTTTCTATATAATCTGAGAGGTGATTATATTATCCATGTCAACGTTAGTGCATCCAAATAGAAGAGCAATTTATTTCCAGAGTGAGTTAGCAAATTTTCTTTTAAAGAACAAATGAGTGATAGACTCACCCGCATCCCTGCAATCCAGACACAGAGTGGCACATATCCATCCTCTCCTTCAAAGGTTTTGTGTGAGAACATTGTTGTGTAATAGAATACAAAAGATTCATTTGATTTTGGGCCAAGCACCTTCAGACCAAGTTTCATTCAATTTTTCATCATGAGTTGGTTTAAGTTTGTTAAGGACTAGTAGGCAGATTTGATAGTGCAATTCCCTTTGTTATTCCGAGGTCGAATAACAGTGTCCCAAATTAGACTCACCCGCATCCCTGCAACCCAGACACAGAGTGGCACATATCCATCCTCTCCTTCAAAGGTTTTCTGTGAGAACATTGTTGTGTAATAGAATACATAAGATTCATTTGATTTTGGGCCAAGCACCTTCAGACCAAGTTTCATTCAATTTTTCATCATGAGTTGGTTTAAGTTTGTTAAGGACTAGTAGGCAGATTTGATAGTGCAATTCCCTTTGTTATTCCGAGGTCAAATAACAGTGTCCCTCGGTTGGCTGAAAAATATGATTCAGTCATTTAGTTCCTTGATGTGTTGATTGGTATGATGTTGGATACTTTGGCGCTTCTTATCCAATATTTTTCATATCTCAAATCAGTTGATTGCTTGGAGCAATGTGACAGTCGTCACAAATGTTGATGAGTCCTTGCCTCTGTGGTTTCACTTGAATTTCCTGGAGATCCAATAGGCACAAAGGAGGGTGTCCTTCCAAACCATATTCCCGCATTCTGATTTGGATCCATTGCCAACTTTCAAAGTTAGTTTACCTCTTGGCATAAAAAAAAAAAAAATGGACATGTTTGGCCATTCCAGATATATGTGGTCACCAATTCTCTTGAATGATGATATCCTCGTTGGTGAGCAAGTATTTTTGTTCTATTATTGAGCTACATATTACAGAAGCATCTTTCCAGATCTGCTAGGATGCTCTCATGGCAACAGCATGGTTGAAAAAGATTAATTTTCCAATATTTAAAACTCCCTTACTCTTGGTAAAACATAATTTTTCCCATGAGAGCGAAGGACATTTTTGTGGTTTTACCACTGCTCTCTAGAGGAAATTGTGCTGAATAATTAAATACAGAATCGGCATCTTAAGTGAGAGGAGGAAGAAATTTTAAAAGGTAGACAAGACAACTTGCAGAACTGATTTCAGTAGCTGTAATTTTCAAGCAAATGAGAACAACCAACAAGTTCAGTGAGCCAGTTTATTTTGTAATTGTTGGATAGTCCCATCTCATATGTTCCTTTTCCATTTCAGGTGTAGCAGGAATCCTAATTACTAAATGGGAAAAAATCCATCTTAGAATTGAATAATTTCAAAAGTTTTCCTTCTTTTCTGTGGCAGCCACACAGACAAATACTTAAAATAACATGAGATTTCTTATAGTTAACTCGCTGTCCGAAAGCTAGTTGAGTTTTTGTCAAGGATCTGGTCCCATTTTCTTTTATTTCCCTGATGGCGAAAATGAAGAAAGCAAAATTTCATCTGCAAAGTGAAAATTTGTGTATTTGTTTCATCTATCAATCACTTGGAGGCCATAAATTGTGACAGAAAGTCATTCTTTTCAATTGTTCTGCAAAGAGTTTCTCACGTGATTAGAAAAAGCACAGAAATCGGGGATTTCCTTGGAGAAGCCCTTGAATGCAAACAAGGGTGCACCCAAGTTGCCATTTAGGGCAATAGAGAACATAGGATATTGAATGCAATCCAAGTTGCCACATGGCTATTGAGACTCAAAGTTCGAAGAGTATGCTCTAACAGATCCCAATTACATATGTCAAAGGCCTTTAAGATATCAAACTTGATAAGGATCCTGGTCTACCCTGCAGCTGTAATTTCCAAGCAAATGAAAGTCACCTGTGACTCCAGTGAGCCAGTTTATTTTGCAATTTCTGGATAGTCCTATTCCATATATTCTTGCATCCTTTCATATGTAGCGGAAATCCTAATTACTAAATATGAAGAACTCCTTACAATTAAAGAGTTTTGAGGATTTCCTTCTTTTCTGTGGCAGCCACATTGACAAATAATTGAAACAGCATGAGATTTTTTGCAGTTAACTTGCTGTCCAAAAGCTAGTTGAAATTTTTTAATCCCTAATGATGACAATGCACAAAATGAGAGTTTCATCTGCAAAATGAAAATTTGTGCATATGTTTCCTCTATGAATCACTTAAAGGCCATGAACTGTGCCAGAAATTTGTTCTTGTTCAATTGTTCTCCATAAAGTTTCTCTCATGATTGGAGAATTTCCTTGGAGAAGTCCTTTGGATTCAAAAAGGGGGGCACCCAAGTTGCCATTTAGATCAATAGACAACATATGAGATTGAATACAACTGTTGATCAAAGTTGTCGCATGGCTATCAAACCCAAAGGTTCTGGGAGTATGCTCTAACAAATTCCAATTACATACGTCAAATGCCTTTGACATATCAAGCTTGATGAGAATAGCTGGATCTCCTTTGAGCATGTAGAGAGAAGAATCTTCTGAACTGATACTATATTGTAGAAGTATTTTTGGATCCAGTTACATGAAGGTTTTTGATTCACATTTCAAGTTCAATACCGGACACGTCATCATGGAAAAAGTCTATGCTTGGGGAGGAATACAGAAAATCATTTATTTTAAAATGCCGAAAATTGGGAAAAGAGGAGGAAGCAGCTAATCACAAGGAATTCAATGATATCAACATATCTAATTAACATGATTTAATTGTTTGATTAGTTAATAAAATAAAAAAGGCAATGAACCTTTATTGAGTACGCATTAGAGTAAATAACTATACTAAGTGAACAAGTTTTTCTTATTAGACCACCTAAGAGTAGTGCATGAACAATTATTTCGATTAGACCACCTAAGAGAGGGTGATAAGCTAAATAATTAATTAATCAAACAATTAAGCAAATCAATTAATTATTAGTTAGCCTAGCAAAGAAAGGATCATAGGGGACAGATGGTCTTTAGAAAAAGGACGAGAAGAATAAGGGTCAGTCTAAACTATGCAACAAAAGGATTTTTAATATGACTCACCTACCAACCGTCATCCCACTTCAAATTGTTAGAAATGCTTCTCAATGTCCATAACCTTTCTAATTCTCTTATCATAAACTGACTCTCCATGGCTAGCATTTTGGTTTTTATTCTACGTATAGAGTTTTTGTGTGGAGTTCAAGTTTAGAGAGGGCCAAATATTGGCCCTACAATGCTCTAGATGTTGAACCCTGGTCACTGTCATTGGTGTTGTCATTGATGTCAAGTGGCATTGATGGCAAAAAGGTGTGAATGGTGGAGTGAGCTCATAGAATCAAATCAACAAGAAAAGCTCACAGTGTGGTTCCAAGTGGTGTGCATGGTTTGAAGCAGTGAGTATGGTCAAACATGATGACAGTGATTGAAAGGTGTCTTCTAAGTGCTACAGAGTGAATTGGTGTCCAAGTAGGTTCATGGTGTCAGTCATAGTGTGCATGGTTGAGAAAAAGGAGGATATGGTAAAGGTCAGTCAGAATATTATCACTCAATGGATCAAACAGGTGTAATCATATGTGAAACTGGTATCTCCAACGTCTATGAGGTGTTTCAATTATGTTCAATGGTCTTTGGATAGTTATAGGGTTTTACTGAGGTACTGTAGCGGTTTCACTGTGGTTTTGTTGCGATACTACCGTGCTCGTGTCAGGGTTTTGTTGTTGGTTTGATGTGGTGTTGCAATTTCGTGGTGCGGAAGTTTTGTGTTGCTTTTTGTGCGATTGGTTTCGCGGTGCTTTCTTTTTGTTGCGCTTTTTGCTTTTATAAAAAGAGATCATATAATAGAGATATCTCTTGTTCCAGAAGTCAGTTTTAAAGCAAAAAGATATGTTTTAAGACACAAAGGAGTGTTAAAAATGGAGATAACTTGAGATCCAAAATCAGATTTTTACATGGGTGGACTTTTTGGAAAGGGCATATCATCTTCTATTCCATGAAAGCAATAAATCAATGTTTTAAAGCACAAAGAAGAGCTAAAAAAGCGACTTGCAAAGGGACCTCAATACATGCTCAAAATACACTAAAATAGAAAAACAAAAAGTTGGAGCGTGTCTATTTAATCAAGATTTCATGATTATCATGGTGGTTGATCAAATTGAGAAAAAGAGTGCGAGTTGTAGGTGCAGAGACAAGGACACAAACCAGATTTGATCATCAATGAAGTGCTAATTAGAGAAGAATATCATAATCCCAGTATTCAAAGGAGATGAGTGCATGAAGAGTTGTTATCCTGTAAAATTGACAAGGGCAATTTTGCAAGTAACCATACTAATTTTCCGTTCCGGTTCCCGTTGAGGTCCCTTAGCGTTCGGAATGGCATAAAATCCCTTTCCGGAAAATCTGGTTTTTCAAACTTGATCATTTGCATCTTTTTGGGTTGGGCGCAGTTTTTATTCGCGTTACATCAAACAAAATCGCCCCTCCTTTCCTTTGGTGCATCCTTTGGAGTGTCGACACTTCCAATGTTGCGCCTTCCAATGTTGCGCCTTCCCAGAATGCGCCAAGGCGCATGCGCCAACTTGTCAACATTCAAAATGTTGCGCCCCTTAATGGTGCGCCAAAGCGCTAAAAAAGCATTGTTGACAACCCCAAATCCACGCCTAGGGCGCAAAAATTTTCATGTTGGCGTCTATCTGAGTGCGCCTTAGAAAAAGTTGGTGGCGCATTTATTGCACCTTTTGCTATATATAGGCGCATCCGACCTGTCATTTTCACAATTCAAAAAAGGCGAAAAGTTATTCTTCTGCACCTGTCAGCATTCCTGTCAGCCCTGTGTGTCGCATTCGTGGACCCCTCATCGTTTCCTCTATCTCATATATATTCCTAGTAAGTGGCCCTTGCTCTTCTTGTGGTTTCGTTGTGGTATCTTTGTCGTTTTTAGAGGTTGATATTGTTAAAAACAAAAATGAACCTAAGAAGATAATACAACTCCAGCCCATTTTGCAATCAACCCACCTTCAACTGGTTTTACTCTCCTTCAGATCTGCTAGCCTGGAAGGCCTTGTCTCAAAATGGATCCTTGTCCCTCTTTCCTCTGTTTCCCTCACTGTCAAAATCTGAGTTGAAAGAGGCCAAAAACCACAAGCCTGCCAAAAGAGTAAAAATCTAAAGTTGTTGCAAATCAAACCCACGGTTTTCTTTGGCGCAAACTTCATTATTGTTACACTAAACACAGTCGCGCCAAAGAGGCGCACTGTCCCCGCATGCAACATCGCCTTTCCCGCGCCTTACAAAATTCCTAAAACCTAACACAGGCGCGAGCGCAACCACAGCTACACCAACATTTGAATGTCGTGTAGACCCTACTGCGCCGCGCAAAGCCAAGATCTTGGCGCAACTTACCTCAATGATGCACCCTTTGAACTGCGCCCCTTGGTGCATCATAATGTTTTGCAACATGTGTCACATCTGCGCTAAAGGCGCACCCTGAGACCTTGCTACACCAAAAATATCTACGCTCAGTTAAAACCCTTCATATGGCGCAAGCACACATCCTATGACACCAACATCTGAATGTTGTGTGTAGTCTTTCCGCGCCCTGCGCCCCTTTTGGTGTTGTTTTCTTCCATGCAACACTCTCCCAAAGTGCGCCTTGCTTTTCTGACTCGCAGCCTGAAGTATAATTGTGCCTTGCGCCCAGAGGCTTCTAAATCGATAATTTTTCATTCTGTAAGCTTTGATGGATGATTTAACAGCTAACATGGCTCTTATGCGATGGACTTCCCTGATTCTTCTTGCAGATCAGCAGCTGAACTCAAATACACACATGTCTTCATCGAGTAAAAAGCCAACTAAGTCCAAGGGTAAAGCCAGACTAACAGAGGAAGAAATGAAGTATAAATACCAAAGGGTCAGGATGCCTGAATCCCTTGCAGAGTGTGACCTGGACATCAGAGATTCAGAACTCGGTCACATTGACATGGAGGACTTTTGGGCCGAACCAAAAAGGTCACGGGCAGCCCATGGATGGACAAATTGGTCGGCAGTGGTCTGTATTTTGCCGCAGGAATTCCTGTGAGCGCAGTTAACAACGAGTTCATGATGGTGGTGGGCCGTTGTTATAATAAGGACACAAGATGTGTCGAGAATGAGAAGGGCGAGGTAATAATCAACCTCACTGCCTCAGCACTTTGAAATCATGTTGGGTATCCCGCACCACCGGCATTTTGTGGCAATAAGCCGGGAGACTGCATAAAGGCATGGAACGAGAATGAAGACAAATGCATGCAGTTAATGAATGAAGTATACCTGAAAAACAAGAAGGTGGTGAGCAGGTGGCCACAAGTCATTCATCGCAGTGACTTCTCAGAAGAGCTGAGTGACACCATCACTTTCCTGAGCAGGGTGTTTGGGCTTCCTGATGCCCATTATTTTCACAAGTGGATGCTCAGATACTTGGAAACAATGAGCAAAAACGTTCCTGATCAACGTTTTGAATGGGCAGAGATTATCAGCAACACCATCTCCGAGCAGCTTCAACAACTCTCAACAACTGGGAGGTTCTACATGAACTCCTACGTGGTATACGTTGTTGCCTCTGAAAGAGACTACCCAACATTGAATCGATGTGGGGTATGGCCCCAGGTAAGAATATATGAGTATTATCCAGAGTTGAGACTAGAAAACAGTATCGCACAATTCAAAAAATCAATGATGCCTTTTTCTACAGCGTCATCTGCCTATTGAGGCCCAATATGACTCACGGTCGGACGACCAAGAGCGTGGTAACTACCACAAAGAAGTGGGGGCATTATTTACGCAATTCCCCACTTTCACCTATCTCAGAGCCGCCAACTTCTTGGGGGAGCCCACCAAGTTACCAAGGTATGCGGGACCCAAGTTGATCCTATTGGAGCTATCTAGACAACTTATCACATACCACGAGAAGTGTCTGAAAAGAAAGAAGGGTGGAACTCCATTCCCCTCACAGTGGGCAGGTACACCTGCACTTCTCATAGCAAAGCCCGGGAAATGTTTGCGGAGCTGGAATTGCTTAACTTGAAACACAATTTCCGCAAGGCCGACATTTGATCCTCGTGATTGCCTTCCAAGGGCAAAGCTCGATCCAATTCATGTCCCTCAGATCGAAGATATCTACATCGATCTGTATCATGAAACCGAGCTCAGACGAAAGGATCACTCCCGCCTGGCCCTGGCAGAGATCATCCAATATGGTGTGGCCATTGTCCTAAAAGGTTTCCAAGTGACTGATCAAGAAGTTGATCAGGTCTATCTAGACACGGACGGGGACAATTGGCCATTTGCCGAGATTGATAGAACAAAGGCGCCTCAGACTATTGAGGAAAGAGTCAAAGGCACTCTGCAGCGCATAGAGCATTGGTGCAGGAAGAACGGTCTCATCTACCTTGGGGTAGACTTCACCATGTCTCCCTTAGGTAATGCACCTGCCAAGCCGAAGCACTTGCCGAAGGGCAAAGGGAAAGATAAAGAGGGAGAAACAAGCACTGCTCAAGAGGAAGCTCCGAGAGTCCTCCTTCCGCCGCGAAAGAACAGTAAGTAAGCTCCGATCTCCCGTAAGAAGAAGCGGTAACTGTTCCAACGGGCACATCCACTCAGGATGTTGCCACTGCTATAACTACTGAGGTTCCCACCATCCCATCTCCCGCTCCTCCTTCCCCTCCTCATGTCGCTCAACCAACCACTCCTTTGGTTGTGTCTTCTCCCCGTCTTCTACTGTTCCCCCTTCCTCTTCCTCCATCTTCTCTTCTCTTGGATTTGTCCCCCAACATTTCTTCTCTCATCTCTCAGATCCCTTCCACCCACACGGTTTCCTCTCTCCGCAGCGGGCTCCTACCCCGTGAGCACTATGTTGGCTTCTCTCTTGATGCCACCACCAAGTGTCTTGATGCATTTCCCCGTGTCCACTGCAGCTGCTCCTTCTTCCACCCTTGTTCCCTCCTCTTCCCCTGGTCCCACTCCCTTAAGTCCAGAATGGATCTCCAAACACCTGAGCCAACACAAGAGGAAAGTCCCCATTGCACCTATGGACTTCTCCGTTATTCCAACAAAAGGAGCTAAGAAGCAAAAGGCTATAACCCGCTTCTCTCAAAGCGCTTTAGGTGAAAGAGTTATGGAGATCGCATACCCTGATCCCACAAAGGAGAAAAAAGATCTGTCTCCTACAGATTTTACAGTGACTCAGGTCACAATGGGAACATCCTCAGAAAGCCTGCAAGGAGAGGCCTTATCTGCAGTGGATGCCCTTTGCAAAAAGCTTCAGGAAGCAAAGGAAGAGAAGAGAAAATGGGCAGTGCACCTCCTGTAGCTGCCACCGAAACTCCTGAAGCCCTTAGTCAGGAGAAGATAAATGAGTACGCCAAGATTGGCGAGCAAGGTATGGCAGTGTCCGCTGGAGAGACCAAATCCTCAAAGATAGTGAGGAAGTGATTACAAAGTTCACAGAGCTTTATCACAATATAGATCAAGCTAACAACGCACTTGTGCAATAGCGGAGGCCTATCTCTCGAAGAGTTGGACCATGCCAGTCAGCAACATGAGACATTCCAAAAGATGCTTGATTGCCCAAATCGATGACTTGGTGAAGTTTCGGCGTCTTTGATCACCCGCGAGCACCCAACAAGGTCCTTGCTGCTTTGGATTATCGGGTTGATCAAATGGAGTTCGTCTTGGAGAAAATAGACAATCAAGGAGGAAGCCCTTGAGGCCATGCATCAAATGGAACAAATCGTCTTGAGGATGTCTTCAGGGTTACTCGGTGCAGATTACACCCTGAGGAAGGCAGATGATACAATTCGGCTCTTTAAGGAGATCGTGTCGCAAGGTTTGGGGTCGAGGCCACTTTTGATACAGAATCCATCAACAACCTTCTGGCCTGCCGCGACTTTGTTGGATACCTGATGGAGGCAGGTAATGAATACTTCAAACTCCGGAAAGACTCAAGGATGAATGGGAGACTTGCGAAGTCATCGGGGATCACACCAAGGGTCCTGCTCAGGATCAACTTCAAATGATGATTAGCAAGTTCATGGAGTATCGTGCTCAATTTCACATTTCCTCTCCTGAGCAGAAACAGGATAATCATTTCTAGCCTCGGAATGACGACGAATAGGCTCCCTCCTCCTGGGATTTATCCCATTTTTGTTACATATTTAAAAGAATGTTGGCACAAACGATGACATCATCCATGTTGCACCATGGGATGTTGTCATCACTAAATTGCCCCAAAGTCAACAGTTGACTTTTAGATATCTTGTAAGTAGTTGTTGTTTCCTTTTTGCCTCCTTTCTCCTTCACCTTCTATACATACTTGGATACTTGTTGTATTCAGGTGTGGACATTTTTAGATGAAAAATATAAGTGAGAAGAAAAGTCTTTGTATATTTTGTAATAGAATATATTAATACAAAATTAAGACTTTGTGCTCAATGGATGTGTTATGTGCATTGGATCTTTCTTAAGTTAGATCTCGTGTTGTTTTTCTCGTTAGATCTATCTCTTTTTTTGTCATTTGCTCATCAAAGCATTGCTTTGTTCGTTTATGCAAGTAGGTCCAGCTCTGTTTACTACCAATCCAAAACATAAACCCTCTGACCCTTTTGCTCTGGAATTCATTTCTTTTCTCCCTTGATCCATCCTATCTCCGTTCCTCCCTTCATTCCTTTCTGTTCACAGTCGGAAATACCCCTACCGGGACGAGATCTCAAACCCCGAAGGCAGAATATTGTGGGACTTGCACAGATTCCTGCCGGTAGAATAGCAATAAACCAGTTTCGCTTTGTTGTCTCAAAGAGGGGCTATGCCCTACACACTGTTGGCTTGTCTATCCATAGATCTACCCTCCCGACAGATTTTCGGACCAACAAGAGTAGAACAAAGAATATTTGCAGAATATTGGATCAAAGGTATGCCTGAATAAGTTGGAAGAGGAAGGAGACATTGTTGAATAATGAAGATCCATTGATGAAAGAAACTAGAGCTACAATGATTGTTGCCGAGATAGAAAAGGAGATAGAGAAATCAGAATGAATATTTGTATATGAAGAGAGCAATAAAGCAAGGTGATCATAATCAGTTGTATGTGCAACATAGAAACTATATGATCAATTTTTGAGTGTATTATTGTCTAAGTTGTTGCTTAGATCTTAGGGGGTTGCAGCCTCCTTGTGGGTAGTGGCCTACAGAAGATCAGTGGTGGCTGATTAAATTCAGGGGGTTAAAGCCTCCATGTCAGTGGTTGTTGTACAAAATTGGGAGTTGTGGCTTTCAAGCAAGTTGTAGCTTGTTAAAGACTGGGTGATGGCCTGGTTAAATTATTGGAGTTGTAGCTCCAGATTGAGTTGTAGCTCAATCGGGAAATCATTATAACTGTACAAGACAATTGTCCAAGTTATTGAATTGGTTTCCGTGGGTTTTTGTCTCGAAAGGGTTTCCCACATTATATCTAGTCTCCTCTTGTACATGTGTGTTTATTTCTCATTCTATATCTCATGATTAACTAGGCATGCTTATGACAATCAATTAAGTTTAACGAAGAGTCAAAGATTAAGGAAGTGGAAATTGATTGTAAGTTTTTATCAGCACTGATTCACCCCCGCCCCCTCTCAATGCCTGAAATTCCTAACACTAGATCCACATAATCCTCGTGAAATATAGTCTAAACTGAATGGCCGTTTTCACCAATGTAGGACTTACAACTTGAGCAGGCAGATAAGTAAACTCATTTTCTAACTTTCACACTAATGGTGTCTTTGAGGTTCCTAAATTTGTTTCAGGAATGCCCTTTATTGTTGATATCCTTGATGTAAGGAAGGAATGCCTGTGTTTTGCTCATTGGTTTCACTAATCTCTTATACTGGTACCTAGTTTCTGGAGCAGTGGTTTTAGTCTCATAGCTATGAATTTGAAAAGATTTTTGTAAGCCATGTTGCACAATACTATTGGCTTATGCTAGTCGAGGTGGTCTGCACTTGATTTTTGACGATAAGGACCAACTGTGTATCACTATATTTTGAAGCATTTGTTGTTTGTTCCATGATTCTTCTGTCAAAGACAGCTAACCAACCTATCTTACATCTCAGAAAATGTCAGGAAAGAAAAGTTTGCATGCTGTAAGGCCCTACAGTTTTATTTGATCTCAAAATGCTTTATCCTTTTCTCAAATTTTATGTGGGAAGTGGTGTAGGTGATTTTGTTAAATCTGAAGCTTCTCTGGTCTGTTTGACTCTTGGGTCAAAATTTGATGGAAGTGTTTCAAGGCATGATTCAAAGTTTCCTTATGATTTGTAATAACAGACCCATCTGCTATTTTGATCAGGTGGACAGCAATGATGCATGTCCTGTTTAGGGCTGATTTATGGGAAATAATTGTATTGTAATCCCCATACTCGATCCACTGTTCTCTTGAAAAATGGCACCAATATTCTTCTTATTCTTGTTGAGTTATATTCAAGGTGTGGATAAGCCATTTCTTCTAAGAATCCTCCAATCAAGATTTGCGTTTGAACAATTTCCACTTGAATTTTAGAAGTTGAGGCCTTCTGGTAGCTGTTACCAGAGACCGTTTTGTTCCAATAGTTCACTTTATAGTTGAAATATTTTAGCTTTTTCATGAACTTGAACAATTGGATCCCATGTTAATGACTTGCCTCTAACCACTAGCCAGCAATATTACTGTGCGGTTGATGATGGGAAAGCCACATTTTCTTGAATCTAAACTGAGGCTTTCCTGAATTATTTTGAGAAAGAGAAATATTTAGGAATATGGATGAGCGATCTGCTAATGCAGTCACATGAGAAAACAAATAGAGGCCTGAACTCAATGATCTGATATCAAAACCCTATTCATTTTTTCTGCTATATAATGTATTCCCTTCCATTGCTTACACCATGTATGTCTTCCTTGCATAAATTAAAGATCCACCATTGAGGTGTTCAAAGCTAGATTGGAGAGAGCTTCTGTTGTGCTGTGGTTGAATCCTTCCCCTTTCCTTTCATCTGCAATTTTATAGTATTGAAGTCTCCCTTCAAAACAAGATCTGACAGGCTTGAAATTAGTTATCGGGGTTGTCAATTTATTCTAACACGGGTATTCTATTATTTCCATTTTGTGGAATATACATATTAACAACCCCCATTGGATTTTCATTTATTATGAGAAAAAACAGCATAAATTCCCAAGTAATGTGCTAAGATGATTGTATTGCATACTTGGAACGATCCTATTTGATCAATATGCAGGTCACGTTTTTCTAAAGAGATAAGGATAATGTTTGGTTCAAGTTCACCAATGGATAAAGTTTGAAAAAGACTTCATTAAGTTTCAAAATTAAGTTTTTTTATCATTTTGAATTTCTAATAAACATAAATGCATAACTATGTCATATGGACAGGGTAATAGAACTTTCACTCCTCTGTTATCAATCTGTATATGTATATATACAAAACATATTTATGAAACAATGCAAAAGCACGTCAACAAATTCCCATGCATAAATAACGACTAAAGTTTGAATTCATGTTCAACGAGGATAAAGTTCAGTGAGTTTCAAATTTTTCCCATAAAGTTTGGTATACACTGTGACATAGATTGATATTATGGTTTCTTCCCAAATCCCAGAAGATTCAATATCTTGAGCTGATCTAGATCTACAAATATCATGTAGTAGAACCATGTCTATTCCTTTTGTTTTAGATTCATTTCTAGGAAAATGGTGCTTTCTGGGTACACAGCATGCCTAAACCTCAAATATTCCATGAGAGGATCCACATTAAACAAAAATGATAGTTGTATGGTCATCAATCCCGGATTTTGCCGGTATTTTTTCTTATGGGATTTGATGATGATCACCTCCTTTCCTCCCTAATCTGATATTCCTTCATTTGAAGATTTATTTTTCTTCTTACTACTGGACAAACTTTTGCTTCCCAAAACAACAAGTTTTAAGACATCAGATCTTTTTGTGGATGAGTGTCATCATTACACTTCCTATTTATTTTCCGTAGATTTGGAAGATCATGTAAATGAAACCAGACTAGGAGATTTATCTTTTATCTTTTATCTTTTCCATTGTGGTAATCATGGATTGCTGTACATGGTCACCAACTGCGCCATTGTCTTGGATGTTTGGTACTAACTCAATATCCTTTTCAGTTTCTGTCAGGGCTGCAAAGGAGTTTTAATGTAACATATGATACGATCGCAATGAACAGATTTTCCATTTTCTAGAATATTCTCTATGAAATTTATCCACTCCAGATTGTTTGACAGGTTGCATGCAGTGTAGGGAACTAGTTCGTTTGTCCGGTTGAGTTTATGTTATTGTAGTTGTTGCATTGTCATCAGGGGATGGATATAGGGGCAGGGATGCCATGTTTTGTACATTGGGTATGGGGGTAGACATCCAATAATATCCCTGTAAACAGATTTTTCCTTACCTAGGATATTCTCAATGGAATTTATCCACTCCAAGTTGTTCAACAGGTTTCATGGGCAAAGGGATCTCTTTATTTGTTCACTTGAGTTTTAGTTGTAGTTGTTGCATGGTCACCAGTAGACAGGAACAAGTATGAGGACAGGATCAGGGAAGGTTATTGGAAACAAGGATGCCAATTTTCAGACATTGTGTACAGGGTTACTTGTAGACAGCACAAGCAATAAAACATCAATGTTTTCACATTTAAATTTCTGTAAACAAAAAATTAATATATGTCAGATTTTGATTTCACAAACAATGAATACGGTTCATTTTAGCTTTTACCTTTAACTCTGTCTTTATTTTTAACTTTTAATTAAGTTTTTATTATTCAACTTCATCTCTAAGTTTTAACTTCTAATATTCAAAAATATACATGCATTTTTAAAACTTTAAGGCGAGAGGCAGTTAATTTTAGGAGATGCCCATAGGACACACGGGAGACTTCAAACGACAACTCTGAGACCTAGAAGATGTCCACAACTTGTCTCCATGCCCAAGAATCATCCAAGGTACCATGTGTTGATGTTGCTTTACCTGATATTCTACATGGTGTCTTGCATGTTGTGTTGGAACAAAATTGGTCTCTTGTTACCATTGAGTTTTCTATGAGGGGCACACCCAGGAAAAAGGTTGTATTTGTCAGAAATCTTGCATCTAAAGGGACTGTTCTCATAGCCTACAAGTTGTTCCCATTCAGTACCTCCCATGTCCAAGTCCAAATTAACACAAATCCTTGCGTAGTTGAGCACTCCTTGATTTTTTTGAAGTTGAAGGCCATAATATATTCGCCAATGGCATTTTCAATTTTCTAACGAAGTGTGTTATGACAATATTCACTAGGGAACCAAGGAAGGCAGACCCATAATGGTAAAAGGCACATTAGTGTTCAGCCATGATAAAATTTGAAAGAAGTTCAGCAGAGGAAAAAAACTGGCAAATAAAGAATCGTAATTAAATTCGAGGAATAGAATTTAATGATAAAATAAATTTTTATAATCAATAATTTTAATTTAAAACCAAAATTACATCTAATTTTCAAAAATATGATCTAATTAAAATATTTCAAAAAATTAAATCTAAAATATTCATTAATTAAAACACCTAAAATATTCTTTAAAAGTCAAAGTAATACTTGAAAGTTAATACTAAACAAAATTATGAATAAAAACTTAATTCTAGGTTGTATATTGTAAAAACTAATGTGCAATGCTCTATAAACAATTAAAAATCCTAAAACTTAAAATATAATGTTTTATTAAAAATAAAAAAACGTAAAACCTAAAATCTTAAATAAACCTAAAACCTAAAACGTGTGTGCTAGGATACATTGTAGAAGAAGTACGACAAGTAGAGCCACGGGTTTTGCGAGAAGATGTCTTGAAATCCAATGAAAAACTCGAACACGACGTGTGTGAACATGTCCTTCGTATGAAGTTGCATTTCCCTTCCTATCGTCTGGCATTCCCTGCCGCCTTTGGTCGACTTTGAAGGCTCATTCTATTTGCGTTTTGAAATCCCTGAGTGGCTAGGGCACAAAACATTTGGTGCATTCCACAAGCAAACATAACGCAAGTTACCTTGACTCTATCCTAAGTGTGCGGGTGGTTAGTTTTAATTGTGCGTGCTTGAAGGATTCTACCTTTTCCTAGCAATATTTTAAGGTGTTCTAGATAAAAATCAAGGAAAATACATACTATACGAATTTATTGATGATTCGGATGAGTTTTTGGTGTTTTAATGGAATTCGCCGAATTTTGAACTTTCACATTGAAATTTGGCAAACCCTGTGACATAGCCACTAATATTGTGGGTAGATATTTTGTTGGAATAAAAGCTAGATCTTTTGATAAAAATCCCAATTTCCTTAAATAAACCAAGGACACACTTAGAAGATTTTTGTTACGATTCAAATGAGAAAACAACCATGAAATATCCTTTTGGCATCATCAAGATTTCCACGAATAATATGGTTCTTCATATTTCTTGCACCCAAACTCTTAGTGTGTTTTTGGACATTGGGAAGCTCCCATGAAGCTAAAAATTCATTCCTTTTCCTTTAGGGGCCAAAGATGTCACTTCATCTCTTCCACAATGAAGGAGACCTTTGGAGGGGTTTTGACCTTGAGATAGCAATCATTTTTCTTTTTGGTTAAGAAGTTTGGCCCGCTTATTGTCCATTATGATGTTATTGCAAGAAAAATTGCAAATGCCTGTCTAGATTTGTTTCAAACTTCTCTTGCGAATTTTTGATTTCGGATCGAAGATGAAGGGGTCTGAAAAGAGGCCATCGCCTCCCATTGGGATTCGCATATATGTGCCAATTTTGGTAGTTTTGAGAGGAGAGAGAGATTTCCCATTAAGAATTGACAAGTGGTTGGGGCGCTTACTATTTCCATGAATTATTTTGATCTAAATTTCTCGACACGTAAGGAAATTTCCTATTCAAGTTGAAATTATGTCACGTGAAAAGATGGAATCAAACCCATTATAATGATAATAAAGGCAAAAAATTGAGCCTTGGTCAATAAATAGGGGTCACCAATGCAAATTATTAGTGTCTTCATCAAATGAGTGCTATATTGGTGCCACTTTCAAGGATTCTCCATTGTAGTTTAAAAAAGAGAGAATATTGTTAAGGAGAAGTCGTAAAGGCTTAAAATTCTATCAAGAAAACCCAACAACTTGTAGAAATATCACAAGTATTTGGTTCAAATCCAAGCAATATTCAAAAGGGTATTTAAAAAAAACAGCAGAATTATATTAATAGAAATACAATGTTCAAATTACAATGCCAAGCTATTATACTCATACTCCAAGATATATCCTTGGAGTTCCAACAACAAATTAAAGAAAAGAAAGAGCATATCTGCAAATTATCCATCCGGTGATTGCAAGTGAAGGATCTTTTCAATTTGTTTCCGCTTCTCTGGAGGCCATGTCAACGGTAAAGGTCCAAAATTGATCAGATTATTATGATCCAAAGCCCAATTTGCTAAAGCATCTGCCACCTTGTTCAGATCTCTAGGCACATGGTGATATATAATTGTCTGAAATTGTCTAGCTATAACCTTAATATTATCCTGAATTCTGGCGATTAGCCAATTCTTGGATGTCTTTTATCTTGAGCTGAGAGGAGGTTAACAATAACCTTAGAATCAGATTCCACTATAATACTAAGACATCCCAGTTTAGTTGCCTCCAGAAGAGCACGTTGGATAGCCAAGATTTCAGCCACATTATTGGTGTAGTGTCCCAATTGATGAGCAAAAAAGAAGAGTGGAGTTCCCAAAGAATCATGCGCTATTCCTCCCATACTGGCTGGACCCGGATTACCTCTAGTTGCTCCATCAATATTTAATTTAACAAAGCCAAACGGAGGTGGTTTCCATTTTCTCAAAACCAAGGGCATCAAAGGTTTAGAACAAGACTTTGTCTGTAATTGGCTTTCCCCCAAATTAAGTTTTTGTAATAAAACTTTCCACTTTCCAGATATTGGGGAGGGAACTTTCAAATTATGCACCATAGTTTCCACAATATTACTTCGAGTTAGTTCCTTAACATACCAAATGTCTTTGCTTTCTGATTTGAATATACGTCTATTTCTCTCTTTCCATACATTCCACAACATGAGAGAGAGCAATCCAAATTCCTTTGTTAAAATCTTTAGTATCAAAGACTGATCTTTTCCAACCTCTAAGAATATCCACTAAATGCATGGAAGAATTCCAAGTAACAGATAGTCAATCAGAAAGATATTCCAAAGAGACGTGACAAACGGGCATTGAAGAAAAAGGTGGATCAGAGTTTCGTCTGCTTCTCTAAATAAAGAGCACCAGAAGGGCCCAACCATCCCTGGTTTCATCAAATTATCTCTAGTTAGAATCCTCCTATATAATAAAAGCCAAATAAAAATCTAACTTTGGGCCACAAAGTAGGTTGTCAGAGATCAATAAAGATGTCCTTCCAAGGATGCGGCTGAGTAACTATCAAAGCACTATATCCTTCAGCTACAGAGTACTCTCCTTCCAAAGATTTTCCCCATGCAAGGGTATCAGGTTCTAGAGGTGATAGGAAGGATCCTATTTTGCAGGAGGGTTTGAAAAAGTGAATTTGACCATTAGATAAGTTAACCTGCCACAAAGATGGAGAGATCCATTCAATGCCCTGACACAATGATTGTATATAGTGGCTCACCTTTTCCTTTCCTTTACTGTGAAGAATATTCATAATAGTTATAAAATTCAGATATTGTTCAATCGGTGGTGGGTGTCATGATGCATGGATACTCGAAAACCCCTCGCGGATCCTGTCTGATACGTCTCAGATACGGATCCGCCTTGGATACGATCCGGATACGTCCCGGATCCGCGCCGGGTACTCCAGGATACGCGGCGGATACTTCTGCGCGTATCCGCCGCGTATCCTGGAGTACCCGGCGCGGATCCGGGCCGTATCCGCCCTCAAAAACGTTTTTTAAAAGTTCTATTTCATTTTTTTTAAAATATTTGACTTTTCTACTCCCTAAAACCGAACCCTAAACACTAAATGAATAAAATAATACACCCTCTACCCCATTATTTGATGGCGAAGATGACGCTCTAGGGAGTTCGCAAGGAGCGGAGAGTGGAGTTAATGAGAGTGGAGCTAGCGCAAGTGGCACACGTGAACTTGATTTTGAGGAAAATCTAGATGATATATTCTAGATTTGTTTGTATTCCTATATCATATGTATGGCAGCCACATGAACAATGAAATCATAAATGTAAAATCTTAAGTATATTGTTTGTTTTGAAAATTTGAACATGGATCTAGTTACTAGTATATTTTTCAAATTTCAAGTTTTGTTCGTATTCATGTTAACATGATATTCGTATATCATATGTATGGCAGCCACATGATCAATAAAAATGCAAAGTCTTAAGTATATTGAATGTTTTGAACATTGATTCAAGTTTTGTATTACTATTTCAGTTTTTTATGGACTAAAAAATGAGTAAAATGAGTAGATGTACATAAAAATATATATATATATATATATATATATATTTTAATATATATGTACGGACGTATCCAAGACGTATCGTATCCAAGGGTTTTTTAAAATTGACGTATCCGCGTATCGTATATCGTATCCAAACGGATACTCGTATCCGTATCCTGGCAACATAGGTGGGTGTCCATCCCACGAATCACCCGAAGTTAGCTGATCACCTTTCCCAATTTTCCAGAAAATTTGTTTTTTAATGATTTCTTCACCTATTTTGAGGACTGATAGAATTGGAGAGCCCGAGAAGGTAAAGAATGTTGAATTAGTTCATGTGGCAACATTCCTTCCGCATATTTTGCTCGAATATTGATGCTCCATAATTGATACGGATTTTGCAACAATCTCCAATATAACTTTGCAGCCAAAGCTTTATTATTCTGTGCACTGGATCTAAAACCCAATCCCCCTTTTTTCGGCAAACAAAGTTTTCCATTTCACTAGATGCCATTTCCGAACCTGTTGAGTTCTGTCCATAAGAATTTTTGACTAATGGAATCTAGTTGATGTAAAACTTTCGCAGGAATATTCAAAAGAGAAGCAAAATAGATAGGAATAGCTTGTAACACAACTTTAATCAGAGTTATACGTCCCCCTGAAGTTAACCATCTATGAGTCCAATTACTAAATTTCTGAAGGATCTTTGTGGGTAGCCAACTCCAGTCTGTTAACCTTTTAGAATCTAATGGGATACCCAAGTATTTTAGAGGTAACGTGCCCTTCTGAAATCCTAATTTCGCCAAAATATCCTGCTCCAACCTAGGAGAGCAATGGAAGAAGATGATTTTTGACTTTTGCCTATTTATATCTTGACCAGTGGCCTTTGAAAAGAGCTCCAAGTTATTGTGGATTCGATTAGCCTCTTTTAAAGATGTTTCTCCCATGATGGAAGAATCATCTACAAACTGCAAATGGGACAAAGGGTCCACCCAAGTAGTCAGTTTGATACCCCTCATCTTCTTCTGGGTTCTTGTTACGTAAGCGATCGCGCCAAACATTAAAGCAACTATTATGAAAAGAAATGGAGATAAAGGATCCCCGCCCGATACCTTGGGACGTAGAGATTCTAGCTATAGAAACGCCATTAACTGAGAATTGAATAAGAAACCGAATAAATACATGCTTATATCCTCTAAACCCAAAGGGGAGAAAACCAAACCGCAAGAGGATGTCCATAAGGAGAGACCAACTTACCTTATCATAAGCTTTAGACAAATCCAGTCTCAAAAAACATAGCTGGTTTTTTTTAATATCCATGGAATGGAGGGTTTCTGAGCCAAAACAATATCGTTGTAGATTTGTCTACGAGGTACAAATCCTCCTTGCTCTGGAGATATTACTTTATGAATGATAGTTTTCAACCTTTCAGCTATGACTTTGGTAATTATTTTATAGAGCACATTGCATAAAGCAATGGGACGATATTCGCCGCAAGGGTAGCAAGTCGCTTCTTTCTTAGGAACCAAAGTAATATAGGTTTGATTAATGACTTTGAGAACAATTTTCTCTTGTTTGCATTCTTCCACCACTTCCAAAAGATCCTTTTTGATAATGTCCAAGAATTCTTGATAGAATTCTATCGGAAAGCCATCAAGTCCTGGTGTTTTCCCTTTTTCATAGCCCATACAACTGTTTGGAGTTCCTTTTTGAAACCGGCTATAAAGGAAAGGTATTGTCCTCCACCTTAACCAACGTGGGAATAATATTAAACAGATGTTGTTGGGCATTTCCATCCAGATTAGTAGCAGCAAAGATCCCAGAAAAAGTATTGTATTGCTAACCGCTGAATATCATCCTGTGAATTAGCCCGAGTGACATCCTCTTTCTCCAGGTAAGCAATATGATTATGAGAACGGTGAGCTAAGAGAGATTTATGGAAAAAGGAGGTGTTTTTATCTCCCTCTTTCAGCCACTTAATTCTGGACTTCTGTTTCCAGAATATTTCTTCTCTTAATTCCCATTTCGTCAGTTCTTGCTTAAGGAAGATTTCCTTTGTTTGCAATTCTTTTGAGTACCCTTGCATTCTTACTTGATGAGACACCTCTGTAAAGTTTCCAATATTTCACATTTTTTCCCGTGGACATTCCCAAAATCAGATTTATTCCATTTCTTGAGTTGGTTAGTGATATGTTGCAATCTTCTAGTGAAGCAAAACATTTTGGTACCATACCTAGGTTGGCCTTCTTTCCACCATTTTTCCATTAAAGAAGGAAGATGTTCATCTCTCAACCACATCAATTGAAATCTAAAAGGAGCTCTAAACGGTTTTGATTTTCCCAATTCCAATAAAACCGGCCAATGATCAGATCCTGAATTGTCTAGAACATTAGCAATCGGAATATTGTTGCTCTCTAACCATTCTTCTAAGATTTCAAAAGGGTATGTTTTAATCAGGAATATGATTCATTATTGTTGCACTAACAAAATGGTAAGAATGTACAATGAATGAAGCTTTCCATGTTGCTAGATAAATGCGCATCTGAAAACCAAAAGGGTACACAATGCATATGGAACAACATTGCGGAAATCCTACAAGATAGCTACGCAAGAGAAGACGATGTAGCACATCAAGCAAGATATACAAAGATGGAGACCAAGAACACACCTCCAACATTCCCTACCACTTTCCCATACCTCCATCACTCCCCTAGACCTGCTTTCAAAAAACATGGACCTAGAAAGCCAGGGGCACATCTGATCCCACATATCAACATGCGAGACTGCAAGACCTCCATAGAACTACAAACCAACAACACTCCAGATTGCAAGGGAAATCAATGGGGTATTCCTTCCTTCTTTCATCTGAACATAGTCGTGTTGACAAAGCAGCTCCCTGCAGTCAAGTGAGAACCAATTGATCAGTTCTACAATCTACTGTAGGCTCAGATTGAGCCATCAGAATCCTAAAAGTGCAGACAGTTCCATTTCCATGTCCTATAAAATAATGGAAAAGATAGTCCAATGGGAACGCAGAATCAGACAATTGCGATTTACCGCTTGAGTCTTCCTCACTCCTCATTTGAAACCCAAACTGCTTAACTACATAACCTATGGAAGTCAGGTTTTACAATTGACATGCATATTCACTGGACAGTACAGATTTCAGAGAGCAGTGCATGCACATTTCATCTTGCAGCCAAATTACACATGCCCTCTTTGGTAGATTTCGCTATAAACAAAATGTGCTCAGAACAGGAAGAAAAGAGTGGGAGAGGTGCAGCGGGTGCATGGTTCTGCACTTTGTGCCTTTTAGTATGATCTTGTAAAGATGCTTATTGCACCTTACTGCTTTTTCCAAGCATATGAACATCATTTGCTCATAGTGTCGAGGTTGTACATGGTATCAATAATTATGCAATGAATGCATATGTTGTCTATTCCCAAAGATTAGCTGCTGACATCAAACTAGTAATTCTATTCCATACAAAACCGTAAAATATCTAAATAGATATGTATAAAATTATCTGAAAAATTTGTCTTCCCACAATATAGTCTATAAAGATAAGATTTAAACTAGAGTCTTAGTTGCTGTCAAATTACACAGGCCACCCATCAATGCCCAAAATAGGATTATATACAACAAAGTCCTATTACTTAAATTCAAACCAAAACCACTACATTTTCAGGATCATTATCCACTGGAATTCCCCATTATCCTTGGATGGAAGGCAGCAAGGAGGAATACAGAAGCCTACTTCAGGAGGAAGCTCCACTTTAATACTTTGAGCAAACACAGCCTTACCCAATGATGAGGGTGTTAGAACCACCCACTATTAGGTGCAGGTGGTGTGGAATCTCTTTCCCCTGAGCACTTGATATCCATGTCATCATCATGAAGGGTAAATGCACCTGCCACATTAAACATCATGTTGGCATAGCTGAGAGACTGAACAACCACGAACTCATTTTTCCTGTCAATAGACCGAGCAGCGTCGAGAATGAGTTACTTCAAGACTTTACTATTGTCTATGTGTAATGTCCCCTTTTCGGGACATTAATTAAATTAAATATTGGAGACCTTTAATCCACCCTTCCCGTGGATTAAAGTATAAAAAAATTAGTAAAATGTCATAACGCCTTAATTTTTAAATTTAATATTAATTCTCCTCTTATGTTTTTATTTAAATAATAAAAAGGGGAAATTAATGTTTTAATTTGAGTGACTTTTCAGGAAAAAGACTATTTTAAAAGTAACTCTCCTACATAGAGACTCAAGCCAAAAAAAGGGGAAACTTGGAGATTTGAAAAGCAACGCTATAAAATAAATGGTGGCGACCCCTTGATAGCATGTGGAAGTTTTTATTAAAATTATCTTCATGCTTGAAGAGGGATGTATGCCCATGAGTGCTCATAACAAAAGGTGTTTATTTAACACCACCATATTTTGGAGAGTGTGAAGCCTTCTAGTGTTTTTGTTGAGTGAATGTATGCATGATATATTCATCCTAAGCTTGGCGACTTGGTTTATATGTTGGCACATTTATTTATGGGATAAATCTACATGTTATTGCTCAATTTTGAAGTGGTCTTGGAAGGGTTTGAAGTACTTTTGCTATTGTTTTTATTTTCTAGCTATGACGACTTGTATTGGAGAATATTTTGGCATGTTTTGAGGGCAAATAAGCTAGATCTGAAATCTGGTTTATGTTATCATTAATTTCAGAGCAAGGGAAATCGATTTGGGTGTGTTTAGAAGCTAGAAAAGTGCTAGAAATATTTTAAATATTTTTCTCTAACCCTAGTGACTTGATCTGGGATTTCTGGGCTTGTTTTGGGTGGGTTTGCATGCTCAGAAAAATTTGTTTGATAGTGCATTGGAAAGCTCTAAGAATCTAGTTTATTATGCACTTTGTTTCATGGAAAAAGATGGAGTATTGAGTGAGTTATGAATTTTTGAAGTTTCAGCTGTCTGTGAGCTATTTTTATTTATTATCTGCTGCTATAAAAATCTGAACTAGATAAGATTGGGATTCCAATTGATTCTCCCATCTAACCCACCACCTTGGCTACTTCCAACCCCATTTTGGGTTGTAATTAGTTGACATTGGGTTATTTGAGGTTGAATTAAAAGGATCTAATCCTTCTTGGTTAATTTGGGTTGAAGTGGTACAATTTTCTATTTTCCCAAAAACGGGACATCACACTATGAACTCCACATCATCTATCTCCTCGGTTGCATGCCACACCATCTATCATTTATTTTAACTTGGGATAAATTTGGAAAAAACTCTTTAGATGGTTAGAGAATGAAACTTAAACGTGAAATTACAATGTTAAAAGTGTAAATTGGCAAACCAAAAAGAAAATATATTGAAATTTAAAACTCAAAAATTATATCTCGGACAAATGTAAAGATTTTACATCTTAACCAAAATAAGACTCTGCTTACACAAGAATTTGAAAGAAGCAAAAAGGAATTGTGACAAAAGAAAATTGTTGTCTCAATAAAGAAACTTCTATTCTCGTAACAAATTCTAATTTAAGGGATAAAGAAATCCAAGTTGATAATACAACCTTAAATTTTGATAATCCGAGAATTGTCTCACCTAATAAAAATCTTGTAGCTATCAATCAACATGAGATTAAGAAACCTTATAAACCTCGTCATTATTGTTGAAGCATGCATTTCCAACCTCAAAGTTCTACAAATCTTAATCATAGTTTGAAATCAAAAACATGGAGTTTTAGTCCAAGATATGCAATTTTTTCAAATTCAAAATTCACTACCGAAAAAAATTATTTGGGTTCGATACATGGATGTTATATGGAAATAGTGTGTTGATTTTTCATGCTCGTATCAATTAGTGTTTTACGAATTTTGCTTCAAGGATATGCAATTCCAACACTAAAGGCATGTTATATGCCTAACCAATCCCAATTGGTTAACAATTGTTACTACCAAGAGAAGCAAGCTATCATTTTGTTGGCTAGAGTTCTACAAACCTAACATGGAGTTTTAGTCAAGATATGCAATTTTTCAAATTCAAATGACATTTGCGATTGTATTCATACCAAAAAAATTATTTGGGTTCGATACATACGAGATGTTATATGGAAATAGTGTGTTGATTTTCATGCTCGTATCAATTAGTGTTTTCGAATTTGCTTGAGGATATGCGATTCCAACACTAAAGGCATGTTATTAACCAATCCCAATTGGTTAACAATTATTACTACCAAGAGAAAAGCTATCATTTTGTTGGCTAGATTTTCTAGATAGCATCAAACCTAGGCTCATGAGATAAATCTCCTCATTTAACCGGTGAGGCTCCTGTGTCAGATTTGTCAATAAAATGTGTTATTATCTATCAGGGGTTTTATTTTAACCACTTAGTTCATGAACCATAACTAAGAAGTTCTGCAACAAGTAAGCCGTTGTTTAAGAAAGGAAAGTTATAGAAGAAGAAAGTAAAGGAATTACAGAGAAGAAATGAGGAAGATGTGCATCCCAATTAGTAGATAGCAGAGTTAATTGCATGCACATAGAAGAAACTTAATAGATTTGAACACACAGAATTATAAAGCAAAGGCAGCTTTAGATCCAGATCTAAAATAACACAAAGTTTACTCAAAAGATCTAAGATTTAAAAGCAAGAAACACAGTACGCCGTGACACAAAGTTCTCCGGAAACCTGCTTCTTTGTATTCCTCTGCTACAAGTGGCTCTCAAGGGTTTAGCACAAAGTCTAGAACACAAGATTGTTGCTTACAAATTCTGATTCATTATTAACCCGGAGGTTCTTCTCCTACTTATAGAATGTAGGAGGGAAAGTACAAATAGAAGACTCAAACTGAACTAAAGTATGAACAACAAGTAAAGATGACATTTGGCAATCATCCTCAACTAACTTCTTCTTAAGTGACACATGTATCACTTAACTAATAGAATGGTTCCACTTGACTTCAAGTAATGGTTGGAAAACCAATAACTTAGAAGTTTTACAATTTCATCCGGGAACATAGAAAATAGAAGAAGAAAGAATAGAAGAAGTCATGCCAGCTGTAATGTTTACATCTTCTTCTTGTTTTGATATCTGATATACTTGTCGAACATATAATTCAGCATCCTTCCATCTGTTTTAGCCACTGCTTCCTTCTCTGTCCTGAACTGCAGCAACCCTTCATTCAACACTTTGCTGCATGCTTCCACCTCTTCCAAACTCGGCCCAAATCTCGCAATGTCTGCCTACAGCGCCACCAGTCTACTGATAGAGTTCATCGTGAAAGGCTTGGTAGCTTTATCAATTCTCTTTTGCACCATCAGAAGAGAACCTTCCAAGGAATCATGCACCTCGTTAGAAACAATCCGCACGTATGAAATAACACCTCTGTCCACTCTTTCCTCAGTGAAAGAAATGATACTGTCTGGTAAATCTAATGTTCTACTCTCAAGCACCTGCATCCTTTTCAGCAAAACTCTGCAGATCTCCAAACGGAAAGATACTGCAAACTCTAGCTGCTTCCCCTTCTCGACTGATCCATTCGGTATAATTTGTTCTGCAACCAATACATATCCCGACAGCTTGTTGATCTCGGCCAAAATACTCAGGTTACTCTCTGCAATTGTATTCATGCCTTCTATGCTTTCCATCAGTTGCTTTAGTTGATTTGCTGCATCTTTCATAACCTTTAGGCGGGCTGGCACTTCCCCAAGTTGCACAGAAGCTTGACGAATAATCAGATCCTTCCATTCGTCAATAGCCTTTACTTGATTGCTTGCATCTTCCATTTCCTGCATAAGATGATCACTCACCTGCTCTAAAATGGGCTGAATGGAAGGTTTAGCAACCTTGGCTATGATCTCACATAATTGAGATATTTGCTTCTGCAGCTCATCTTTCTCCGCCTTTTCACTGTCAAGCCTAAGGAACAAAGCATCCAGCAACGTTTGCGTGTCCTGCTTCAATCCTTCAGTGGTAGCTTGACCGAGTGGTATTTTGGTCACCGTCACATCTTCTGCCATGAGCTCCTCTTCTATCTTTCCTTCCGCCGGAATTGATATCTCAGCAAACTTCTCTCCCGAATCTTTGATGATCAACCTAGAAGTTGCTTTAGCAACTTTAGGCCTTCTGTCTCTTCTGCTCAGATCCTGAAGTAGCTGCAAGTCATGCTCCTCTAAGTTCATCTCTACTCTTGCTTAGGAACCAATCTAAAGCTAACCATCCCGAGAAGTTATTTCTCGGGGAGTAAGAAGTCACTGAGTGCACTACCATCTCCCGCTCTGCATCCTCTCCGTCAGAAAGTGCCACAGTGTCATGGCTGCCATCTTCTGAAACATCCAAGGACAAAGCTCTTTCGAACTCCGTCATCTGCAGCTTCAACATCTCCTCTGGAACGGTGCTTGAACGAAGTGGCTGCGGAGAGAAAACGAACGTCGCCGGTTTCAATGAAGGCATGGAAGCATCCTGCTGCTGCGGTGCAATAGTTGGTGATCTTCTGGGTACTGGAGAAGTCGGAGTCAAAGCTATGGTCGTAGAAGTGGTCTTCTCTTTCTCTTGAGATCTTCTGTGTACTTTCAACTTCTCGGACCTTCTGCTGCTTTCTCCTTCATGCTTTCGTTTGAGGGAATCTCCTGCGCCGAAGTTGCCCGTGATTTGATTCATCAATACTTCATCAAGGCAGTATCCCTTCGTTAGCAGCCAGTTCGAAGTATTCACCAACACAGCTCCAGATCTCTCTTCAATTGAATGGCAGCCTCCAATGTTATCCTGCAGTATAGCTTTATCTCCTCCCATTTGATGGTAAGTGTCAAGTACCACGTTCCCATCATCTTTAAGATCCGCAGGTATCCGCGCTAGTCCAAAGTCGAACACTTGCTTTCTTTGATAGCTCGCTAAAATATTTCTTTCTAACCTCGTACTCACTCGCACTTCATCCGTAAATCTTCTAACGAAGGCACATGTGCGTACTCGGGAGATTGTCTTCCGGCTACTCCAAATGGATCGGAAGTTAAGCCGTGCAGCAGGAAGAACTCTTGCTCATACTCGGATAACATTTGCGCTTCCATCCCTCGAGCTCTGTGAATGCTGATGCAACTGTAATATCCCACAGTGATTGGGAAGAAGCCCGTAGACTTGTGCCGTTTCAATGAAGGTCGTGTAACTCTCACAAGTTGCTTGCTCAGCTCCATGGCGATCAATCTATCACTCGGATACCTGGGCATCTTTATAGGTTCTCCAGAAAAGCCCGTAACCCTGAGGTATGTGAAATCTGCAAACTGGATGAATAAACTGCCAATCTTGGACACTGCTTCCCACGCTTCCTTGCTTACCCTGTGAGTCTTCAAGTCTTTGTCTAGCCTGCAGATGAAATCGTAGAAGAAGTCATCGTTGATCACTTTGAAGTCCTTCTCGCACGCAGGTACAGTAAGCTGTGGGTAGCACTCGAAAATGGGGTCCTTGGAAAGAACACCACATCTATCCAGCTTGGAAAAGACACCCTGTGAAGCTGCAGCATACACCAAGTATGAAGTCATCTTGAAGTTGAAAGTATGCTTCACGTTTGAAGCTGCTCACCGATGTTGCTGCTAATAATTTCCGACCAATTGATTATAGAATCAACCTTGTTGATTTCAATGGTCCTGATGAAAGCATACATCCATGTTCGAAAAGTGTAGGCATTCGCTTTGCCATTCAACCTGCATAGCAATTTGACGACATCATCTGCCTCCTGCACCAAATTGGACCGTGGAAGAGTTCTCGGGAACTTTGAAGGGGATCTAGGCTTCTTCATGAACCGGCTGTTCATTATGCTCACGCAATCAGCTCTATGTTTCTCCCATCTACTGTCAGCATCCTGAATGCTAATAGAAGTCACCACCTTTCGCACTGGAATCTTCAGACAATAATTGATGAATTCCGCATCCAAACGAATTATTGTCTTTCCCGCAACATCACGCACTGATCTGGATGAAGGATGATAAGATCTAGCACACTCCATTACAAACTCTGGCAATTGGGCTGTACATGGGAAAGCTGCAGCTCGGATAATTCCGCTACTTTTGACCGCACGCATGAGTGAAGTCTTTCCAGCTCTGGATCTATCAATCAAATCAGAAAGAGGTTCTGGGCCTAGATCCGTGTCTCCTATGTCTGAAAGTTTGGAAGCAATGCATGAATCCATCGTGCTCTCTTTTTCATCTCCTTTCGCCATGGCTTTGTCTATCTTTGTCTGAATAATTCTTTTTCTTCTAACTTGGCCGGATTTCTTCAATACTGGTGCAGATCTGGACAATTCTTCAGATTCGGAGGATATTTGCAATGTATTGGACATTGATAAAAACTCCTTTTCTTTTGTAAAGCACCTGTAATGAATTCCTGCAATTTATTCAGACAAAAATGGCCACCGGAGCATGAATAGTGAATTTAAATTATAAAAATCTGCACTTTTCAAGTCTGCTGCCCCAAAAATTGGTGTTTAATTTGCACATAAAGAGAGCATGAATCCTTTCAATCAACACCTGAGCTCCTGTAACACCTGTGAAAACAACTATGCAAACAAAGATCAACCTCCTCCAAAGCATGCGCCAAATCTGGAAGCTTTTAGCCTTGTTAGCACTTTGTCTGAACAAAATCCTTCCTTTAATGGGGGCGCACTTTTCCTCCTGGCTGCAATTCTTTACCTGTGAATTAAATTATGTACCCATATGGCTGCCCATGCTTATATAACCTTCACAATTCTATAATTAATAATTGCCCTAACAATTAAAGGCAATTAATTAATTAAAAATCATGTTTTTCTCTTTTAAAAATAGCATGTTTAAGGACAACCATCCAATAAATTAAATTAATCCAATTTAATCCTTCACACAACACTTCACTCAAGCTCCACAGTGTGCTTTGACCATAGCCACTGAAAATAGAAATTAATTTAATGTTTTAATGCCTTAAAAAACATTAAATAATACCCAAATGGGGCGCACTTTTTGAGAGGAAGAGGGCAGCCATTAAATAAATTAAATTTAATGCATTTAACTCCTTTCTTTTATTCCATCTTTGACTTGTTGACCTCCTCCAAGCTTGGGCGCACTTTTTGAGAAGAAAGATTAATAAAAATAATCAAATTTAATCCTTTTAATCTCTCACCAAAGGGGGCGCACTTTTTTGCACATGTAATTCTATTTTTAAGAATTTTTTCATAATGGGATTCTTTACCCTGCCAGGCAGGCACCAAAATCCCGTGATCCACTTAAGTGATTTTTATAACACGGGAAAAGTACCCTGCCAGGCAGGTATAAAATTCCCACCCTGCCTGCGGCTTATATTTTTCCCATCGCAGCTTAAATCCTTTGTTTTCCAAAAATGTGCCCATCCCGCGCAGGGCTTTTTCTGCACGACTTCGCCACTTCGCTTTTTGATCCGGACCTCCGATGCGACTTCCTCCGGGCATAATGTGCGTGTATGTTTTCCACTGCTCCAGGCCAAAAATCGGGCTTACCCGGCGAGGAATTGCTCCAGAGAAATTTCACAGAAAACAAAACGGGACACCACAAAAACACGAAAAATTGCCAAAAGTTACAAATAAAGCCCAAAACTTAAAATAAGTTAAAATCCTTCTGGCACATAGGAATAATAACATATTCGCTCATAATAGAGTTAAAACAGAGCGCAAATAGCCTCATACGGGGCTCAAAATAATTAAATACAAATTTCCCGCAGACAAATCCCGACGACAGAATAAAACAATTTTGGGCATCTGGGTATTTGGCGAAAAGGGCTAATATGGTTCTTTGGGATTATCTTGACGCAATACAAGAACTTTCAGGCAATAAAAACAACAAACGACCCGTTATTTTAAAAGTACGAAAATTTTTCGAGATAGGGTAGTCGCAGATTTCAGGGTGAAATCTGAGTGACACCCACATTTTGACTGGACAATTTTATCATACATGCCCCTTGTTCGAATATAAATAGCCTAAATAAGTTCGTCCATACTCATTATCAGTTTTCTTATTCAATTTTATTATGTGTAGGTATTCAATATTTAATTTATGTACCTTATGCGTATTTAACAACTACTAATATGTGGGTGTCATTGTAAGCTATACGAATATATTGCTTATAGATTATTATTAAGTCACTTTATTAGCTATGTATTAACTAATGCGCAGTTTGTAACCACTTCAACCATATTGAAACTATTTCTCCCATAATAAAATGATGGACACAAGTTACTGATGTATGCGATCAATCCTTCGTTATTTCTCTGTCCACATCTTCTAACATTGGTGTTAGAGCCGAACAAGCAAATAAGAACATATAACGAAGACTATAAATCGCAAAGACTATAAATCGTGAATTTATTTGAAGCACTTATTTTGGGCAAGCGAGACTTTGAATTCGCACTGAAAGGTATATTATGGATTGCAAACGGAAGGATATATTGCGAATCGCTACATTGCCAAGGTTCATCCCCTAGGCCCCTGTACCTGCACGATATGTATCCAGTGCGGATATGTCGAGTGCGTTCGGTACATCCGAGTTTTTCTCGGCAGTGCGCGCCGCGAATACATCCGAGACATACCCGTGGCGTATCGGGGAAGAACCCAGGCGCATTACCTTGGAAGAACCCAATGAGAAATATGGTTTTTAAGGCATTAAAACTTTTTTTTGACATTAAATGTAAATATATTCATGAAAGCAGTTGGTTCGTTTGAATTTTGAAGTATAGTGGCCTCTTTTTTTCCTCAACTTATTTTATGTCTTGCTTTCTCAAATATAATGAAATGAGAGAAACCGAAGAAGCGAGAATGTTTTTTATTTTCCATTTTAGGACAAATAGATATTTACCAAATCACAAGTGACAACACATTATATTATTAAGCTACATACACAAATGTTGCAAACAATTTTTCTTGGAACAAATCCACATTCCAACCCATACAAAGGGCCAGCTGAAAGTAAATATCCAGTGCGTTCATATGTTGAATATTATGGTTTAACATAATGATATTAATTTAAGTGCAGCAATGTGTCTGGATTCAAAATAAAATTGTAGGAAAAAAATTGGAACCCACAACCCTCTATCCACGTGATCAATGAAATGTAAAATCTTAAGTATACAAATATTGTATGTTTTGAAAATTTGAACATTGATCCTAGCATATTTTTCAAGTTTTGTTTGTATTCATGTTGACATGATATTCGTATATCATATGTATGGCAGCCACATGATCAATGAAAATGTAAAGTCTTAAGTATATTGGATGTTTCGAACAGTGATTCAACTTTTGTATTACTATTTCAGATTTTTATGGACTAAAAAATGAGTAAAATGAGTATATGTATGTATATATATACTTTTTTAATTTTTAAAATATATATGTACGGACGTATCCAAGATGTATCGTAACCAAGGGTTTTTGAAAATTGACGTATCCGCATATCGTACCCGTACTGTCTTGGTACTCGTACCGTATCCCGGCAACTTAGGTGAATCGTGAGCGAGAAGACAATTGAGCCCTATATTAAGCGTTTTGAGTGCACCGGAATGAAAGCAAACGAAACTAGTAACACAAAGCAAAACAAACAATCGCAAAAAAAAAAGAAAGCAAAACAAATAGTAGTAAGGAAAAATAGATAGTTGCGGTGCACACGAATATAGTTGCGGATCAATATAGTCACAAATGTCAAAGTGCACCACTTGTGATTTTTTAGAGGGCACATTTTCATAGATAGCATATTTTAAGTCACATCATTTCAGTCGCAGTCAATAGGAAGATCATCTCAAGAAGAAATATAGTGGTCATGATAAAAACATGGTCTACGTATTTATCTCGCATTCAATTTTTTTGGTTGCAAATTTTAAGAGTATTTTGATTAAATAAAAAATTTAGTATGAAAATTCCAATGACAAATATTTTGGCCTCAACTTTCACACTTGAAAAGTTAAAATATGAATGCCATTTATGAATAAAGATTTGTGGGGAATAGTAAATCAGAAAGAGAAATCGCTTACAGTCTACAACTAAACAATTGGATTAGCTGAGCAAAGATGATAAAGCTAAAGCCATTATTGTTCTCGCTCTCTCTAATTCTAAGTTCATGTAAAACTAGAAAAATCACCAGGGGAATTTGAGATAATCTAATTAAATTGTCTTGGGCAAAAGCAATCAATGCAAAATTTTCTCTAAAACTTCACCTATTTAGATTCAAGATGGCTGACGGAATCACTATGTTTAGCTACATAAGAAATCTTAGATCTCTTCTTAGACAGTTAGAAGAAGTTGATGCTATGGTAGATGATGAGGATGCCAAAGCCATTTTGTTAAACAATCTACCTTCTAAATTTAGCAATGTCATTTTTACTCTTAGCCAACTGCCTTCTCAAACTCTGGAAGATATGATTTCAGCTCTCTTAGCTGAAGAAAAGAGAACAATTTCAAGAGATATAGAAGATGATCCTCAACTTGAGATGGCATTATACTCAAGAAATAATTGTAAAAGATCAGATAAAGAAAAAGAGAAATTGAATGTCATTACTGTAAAAAATGAGGCCATGCAGCATGGAACTATAGCATTTCAGCCAACAATGTTCTCAAAGGAAAACTCAAAAGCATACCAAATGAAATTAATGTAGCCATTGTTGAAGATCCACCGGATGCCAAAAATGATGAAGAATATGCTAATGAAGAATTCGCATTTTAAGAAGCCCCAACTTTGAAGACAAAAAGGGATCTAGGGTAGATGAAGCTCAACATGGATGGCTGCCCAATTAGTTTAGGAGTTTGTGGATCTTGGGAATTATACCCTTACGAGGGTCATGAGACAACTTGATGGAGCATTGTGGATGTAGCTCAATATGGATGGTTGTCCAATAATTTGGGAGGTTCAAAATTTGCAAGTTTGAGGACATGGAATCCGAGCTCGGGAATTCAACTTGGGAACTAAACCTTTACGAGAGTTCTGAAGCAGCTTGATGGAGTTCTACCTAGTCAAAGAACAGTTTTCAAAGAGAAAGCTTTTGAAGAATATATGACTCTAATTCATTTTGTTATTTAAATCCTTTGTCAATATGTTTCTTTTTGCTTTTTGTAGTGTAAGCCTTAACAGGGACTATAAGAATATAAGACTTTTAGTTTATCATTAAGTCACCATTAGTTATGTATTAACTAATGAACGGTTGTAACCACTTCAACCGTATTGAAACTATTTCTTGCATAATTAAGTGACGGACACACAATTTACATTGTGTGCATCCCGATATTCCTTCATTATTTCTCTATCCACGTCTTCTAACATAAGCCACACAGGACACAATGTTATGAGTCTATACAATGACAAAAAGGATGATTAAAGATATATAGGCTGCCAAATAATTAAGTGATTTGATGAGTGGACGGAGAACAATGTTACCAAATTACAGTGGAAGATATTTACTGACATTTTGAAGCTTGGGCCACCAAAACAAAGGAAACCAATATGGAGTCTTTTTCATGAAAATGCATGGAACGTAAGCAAACCAAAGGGTACATGGCCTAATATATATCAATTTAAAGAAAGAAGAAATAAGAAATGTCTAACCAAATACCTGCTAGTTTAAGAGTAGACAAAGAACACTGTATCTGCAACAGTTTGGAATACGTTACTAGTTTTCAGATTTGGCAGTTAGGCCTATGAAAAATGATAAAAGAGATTGTACAAATCTTCAAGATATATAATACCTTGATGGAAAGCATTACGAATCAGTTAGGAATCATAATCAATATTTTGTTAAATAGTTGTATTGGTATAATGTTCTAAAATAATTGTATTCATCTGCAGGTGCGCCACCTGGAAAACTAATTTATAAAATGAACCTATACAACAATAGTTAAGAAATTTACTAAACAACGCCACAATAAGTATTATCCTCCATAACCTAAAACTAAACCAAGAAACTCAAAGATAAACAATGTACTAAAATAGATCATTTCATACTCGAGAAAAGATATTGTCTGATAAATCTCTGTGAAAAATGAATCTAAATTTATAACCATAAACCAAGGAACTCAAAGATGAACAATGTACTAAAATAGATCATTTCATACTCGAGAAAAGAAATTGTCTGATAAATCTCTCTGAAAAATGAATCTAAATTTATAACCATAGGAGAATTTTAAACGGATTGACTACCAAAAAAGTTATCTCCGATTTAAAGCTAATAAATGTAAATGATAAAATGCTCGTTAACAGAACTTATACAACCATGTATTGGGTATGATATGCTGGTAGCACATACTTGGCAAAATTGTTAGTTGTAGCATAAGAAAGTGATTAAAGCTAATAGTACTATAGCATAAACTCATAAAACTGTCAGAATATTTATTCATTTTCAACCTAATTAACCTAATTAACAATTCAACAAGCACATGTATTACTAAAAATTTTGATACCCTAAATACCAGAAATATATATGCTTCAAGTAATAAAAAAACTCACTCTCTTCTGTTGTGAGATGTAATATTCTTGCCGCATAACCTTCAGGTCATAATCACCTGTCCAGATCAATCATAACTTTAACATATTAAGCTACCTATCTCACAAGGCACATTTCATGGAATCCGAACATCAAACATCCTCAAGGGGCGAGATAAAAAGAAAGGACAAAATCTAGCCACCTCACAAAACAAATTTCATGAAAAAACATCAAAACCAAAATGGGAAAAGACCTTGCAGAATGAATGTATCCTGAAGATCAGCAAGATCCATACAAATCTTTGGTATAACCTGAAATCCAATACTCCTCATTAGTAGCACTCAATAAACATTATGCAGATTCAAAGCAAAATATGAACATGAATGTTCTGCATTGCATCAACATCCAAACAACTTTAATAGACCGAGTGAAAAAGACAAGGATTTGTAATATGACATTTTCTGAGGGTGATTTTCAAATATTAACAGAGATTCATAAGAAGGATCAACTTAGTAAAAGATATAGCAATGCTCAACTCATATACTAGCATCGTATATTCTGATTCCACAAAACACATAGGAGAAAAAAATTTCAACTTATCCACAAGTATTGTTGCATGGATTCAATGCACGGGGAGGGGTGGGGAGGGGCCGGTGTGAGGGAGGGAGGGAGGGAGGGAGACAGAGTGGGGAGGTGGGGCGGGGGGTTGTGGAAGGGAGAAGGAGAGGGAGAGGGAGAGGGAGAGGGGAGGGGGAGAGGGAGAGGTCCACGTTAGTAACAATGCAAAGAACATCCAAGTAAGAAGCAAGCAACAAAATAAACTGCAACCTAAATGCTCTTCAAACTTGGCCAGGCACATTTGAGAAGAAGAACCAGCATTCTATTGTATGTAGTTGTGTTATTGAGTCCCATTGACCTGCTTTTGGTCATTTGTGAGACTTTAATGTTCTTTCTTTCTTTCCTTCTTTCTGTTGGCCCCCAAAGAAGCCCTTCCATTGCTACCAATACTATGTGCGCTCTTCTCTTAATCCATCAAAGCACAATAATTGGGGCTTTAAATTTCTGTCTTCCCACTCCATCTCTCTTCCTCGTCTTTTATGCATTATGATTAAACAAGGCGCAATCCCTCAATAGTTTTTATTTTCTTCTTAGATAATATTTACCTTTCTTTAATCACCCTTTCCTAATTTTTCTGAATTTAATCACATAAAGATTACAAATTTTACAAAATATAATCCTATTAAAAGTTAGAAACTACAATTATGCTCTTCTTCAAAATGACTACCTAGCCCGCATTTCCAATTTGCATAACAAATGACACGAATCAGACCAAATCTAAGCAAGCTCTTAGAAGGCTTGCAAACAGCACAAAGAAAAGCTAGAATGCTTATGACAAAACTTAAAGTCAAACATGTGGCCCCCCTATTGTTATAATTCAAAATGGAATTTGATGACATGAAAGATTCACCAATCATTTACCAACCCTTATCATACAAGAGTTCTTCCAATGGGAATTAGAGAAACAGAAACTAAATAAACTGCATCTATTTTATCATGAAATTAAACTCAGAAAACAAGGCATAAGCTTAAAGACTTCAAGCTTCTGCAATACATAATGTTAAGCAAACAAGTTTTCAGGAATAATTGCAAACAAGATGCAAAAATAAATTGTAGACAAGATAAATCCATCCAGTTAAAAGATCTGGAGAGAAACTCTCAGCATGACCCTAAGATGCAATATAGCAAGGAAAAGATCAAATGAGAAAAAGAACATTATGCCCCCTTTCTGAAGCAAGAGAGTATAATTTTTACAGGTGAATCCAGCTTAAATGCATATAATCTCGAAAAATCAAATGTTGATTGTGTCTAACAATTGCCTCTATGATTAACAGAACCAATTCATATTCAAGCACCGTGAGATAATCTCAACACCAGCAAGCATAACTGACATCTGATCCTAATGCTATCAGCTCCTAGGAAGGTAAAGAATGCAAATATTCTAGCAGTTGTGCTCAATGCACTAACCTCCTGCATCTGAAGCTCATTTGATTGCACACAACCATCATGTCAGTATAGCGTGCCCCACATACAGTCCAAGGAATATCATGAATAATACTCCACCTAGTAGACATTGGACCAGCAAGTAGCTTTATGCGCTTGAAAAGATCACATTGAGATGTAACTGGAATATTGGTAGCCCAATCCTAACCAAGGCTGGTATGCTACAAAGAACTAGAAACGGTGAACAATGGAGTGGTGGGATAGGGTTCAAGCATGGAAAATAAAAAAGGCAATGATAATCCTACAAATTCTAAGGAATTACTGCTACTCGAGTCACTAACTGTAACTGAATACGGCTATGATGCTGAGGACAATGATGAAAACATCCTTAATCTCTTCATAACTCATGCACTTTTATAGTGTCCTTGTAACCCATACTTTTACAGTGTCCTTGTCACTTGACGATATTTGTTTTCTTTTTCTTGGCCTTTGTAAGATCCACTAAACGCCATCTTCAATTTCTGACCTTATTTATCCAGTCTGCCAATGTACTTGAGGATTAACATGCCTTTGATCCATTTCTATTGGCCATTCTGTCAAAATTATGTTTTCATTAACATGTTGAATTTTTTCGATCTTTCTTGCAAACTCTCGGCATCCCCAAGTCTGCTTTCTACACCCACTCAAATTTGGAACCAGGAATTCTATATGTAGCACTGCTTTCTGCCAACACAATAACTGCAAAGGCATAAAATTTGCACTAACTTTTACAGTATGCACCATGCCCATAATGCAGCGGATAAGTTCTCATCCTAAAGGCAATGGCGATCCTGCAAATCCTAAGGAACTAGTGCTAATCAAGTTGCTAATAGTAACTGAATGCAAGTATGCTTTCAATGACAACAATGAAAACATCCTTTTATCTCTTCCTAACTCATGCAGTTTTACAGTGTCCTTGTAACTCATGTGCTTTTACAATGTGCTTGTAACTTTAATGATCTTTGATTTTCTTTTTCCTGTGCCTTGTTCTATCCACTAAATGACATCGTCAGTTTTGATCTTATTTATCTAACCTACCAATGTACTTCAGGATTAAAATGCCTTTGATCCATTTCTATTGACCATTGTGTGAAAATTCTCTTTTCATAAACATGTACAAATTTTTCAATCTTTCTTGAAAACTCTTAGTATCCCCAAGTCTCCTTTCTACTGCCACTCAAATTTGGAACCAAGAATTCTATAGATATCACTGCTTCCCGCCAACACATTAACTGGAAAGGCATAAAATTTGCAGTAACTTTGTATGTTATGCACTGTGCCCTTAATGCAGCGGACAAGTTCTCATAAAAGTCTTGATTCTAAATCCCACATCCTACAAGTTTCGTGGTAGACAGGCATTATGAGGAATTCTTATGATTTCAAAATTGTATTCTAATGACGTTCAACTGAAGCCAGTAATTCAACAGGCATCACTGCTTCCTAACCATATATTATTGGAAGGGTGTAAAACTTGTAGCGGTTGCATACATTGTCCATAATGATGTGGGTGAGCTCTCTGACCAATCTTGATTCTTAATCTTGCATATTGTACAAGATTTGTAGTACAATGCTTTACCAGGTTGACTGTATCCTTATGAGGAGAACCTATTTTATTTAAGAAGTGAAACGATGGAAACATGTGACCATACACAGCCTCTACAAAAAATATGTGACCATTATGGAGATCCAACAACTTGTTGATAAAAGCTATGTAGAGAAGTAAAGTATTAACAGAAATACAAATATATGTAACAACAGCTACAAATAGGTATGAAAGCAAATAACAGCAATAGATAACAATAGATTGGTGATTACATAACTTCGAATGAGTTCACATAAATGAACATGAGGCTATCATCAGAGGTGTAACCTTTACTAATATACTTCCAAAATAATAATAAACAAGATTTAAAATATATTTAGCAGCATAATCAACTTATAGTCTACTTGGGACTCAAGTCTAAACTAGTTAGGCCCAAGTACCCCCTTAGCTTCTCCAAATCCATTTTCAACAACCTTTTTCCAGTAACAGAAGCAAATTGTGGTTTCTTCTTCTTTATCACATCAACTTGCAGATTATTTATTAACTATGCATAAGCCTTATGCAACTGGCGCTTTCTACAATGATCCATTTTTAAAGCAATGGATTTTTCTATTTCTTTCAAGCTTGCTCTGACTCTGAAACTTCTTATCTCTGATTTTCCAATTCCACTTCTAGCCGTATTTTTGCTTCTTTCAATTTTTCGTCTTCTTTATGTACTTGTTTTTCCCCACGAACTCTAAATATTTATGGTATTGTCATACCTCTAGGCTCTATTTACAGGTTATGCAATGTATGGTGCACTTCAATCATATTTTCCATATATAAATGTGGTTCAGCGATAAGTGAAACGTCTTGAATTTTCATTGAAACGTATACTGGTAACACTTCTGATTTCTGTAGTTTGTTAGCCTTTGGTCAGAATCTTGTGTATGGTACTTCACAAATACAACTATATCTTTCACATCCTTCCCTTGAACATACCTCCCAATCTCAACTGCATTATGAAACTCACAGCTAAATTAACAATTCTATCTACCAAGTGCGACAGTACCTCGCTTTTATTTGTCCTATGGACAGGTGATATTCCAATTCTTAATTTAAAACATCATAGCCCACTTGTTAATATATTGGTTAATATATTGGAGCTTCATAGTTTTGTATACTCCACTCAAAATATTGTCCTCCTTCACCTGAATCTTTGATATCTGGCAATATTTTAGTTTCGGACTGTCCTACCCTCATGTCATCCAACATAATCCTCAGTTGTTCAAAGTTCTTCCTCCTTGCTCTACATCTAAGGTTTGTTTGGGCATGAGTGTGGCTTTGGGTTCTTTCAAAGTATCATACGCTAGAGGATAGAAGGACTTACTTTTCGATGGCCAAGGATTTTCTGCACCCCCAGTTGCAGGTGCCATAAAAAGAGATTTAGCTGGTGGTGGGATTGTCCTTGCCACCATTAGACTCATTGCCTCAGTCTTCTGTCTTCTTTTTAAGTGTCACTTCTTCTCCTAAAGCATTAGCTCCCCTTATAGTTCTGTTTTAACTAAAAACGATTTTGGATCTAAGCCAACTCTACTGCCCTATACATTATCGGAATCGTATCCACTTCCAGCTCACCATTAGGAAATATGTCCGTGCAAAGTTGTGTCCGCAGTGAGCATTTCAATTGGCTCTTTGGGTCTGATTTGCACCCTACTAGCAGATTCTTTATCTTATTAGCCACACATTCAGCCCAATTATATCATATGCACTTTTCAGCAACTTGAATATACATGAGGCACCAAAGGAGCATTTTGTAATTCCCCTTGGTTAAAAATAACCAAGCCATCCACATCCCCACCATGTTGTTTAATAATCAGTGCCACATCTTCATAGCAACTATCCTGTAAAAATATCTCTTAAATGTTGATTTAATTGTTGCTGGACAACCTACACCCCGTCATTTGGTAATTCAAGTATCTTATTCAGTAACTAGCATGTGACCTTGATATACTGCCCTTGACAATCATAAATTCTTCTTTAAATCATAATCAGCCACCAAGTCTGCTAAATGGGTTGATAATCACCACATGCATTGTAATTAACTCCTTTCACACAAGCTCCCTTTTAGTTGTGAAAGCATTCATTCTTGGGACATTTTGTAAGTCATGAGAAATTGTCAAATAACTATAAATGTATTGAAGAACAGTTTGATCCCAAGCTAGAAACTTAATAATGTACACGAAGAATCCTGAAAACTAATACATAAGTTCAAGGCAATAAGAACAGACCAGCAGATTTCTCTAATACCAGTATGGACCAACATCCCCAAGAATAATTATATGTAATCATGTAAAGAATAACAAATTTCAATTCGAGAAAATATCCATGAAATTATTAGGCATGCCTCTCAACCAATGTTACGCGGGGATGTGCACCCCCCATTTCCTAGCCAAGGAGTTTGGGTTGGGGACGTGGATGAAATCTCGTCCCCCACAATCCAACAAATCCAAAAACTAGAGGGAATGTCTGAGGGACATTACCTATGTTTGCAACAGGTTTGAGGTGCTTCACAATTTAGGGGACGTTGTGACATCCCTGCGACGGTCGAGGATACCCGGCATCCCTTGCGGCCTGCAGGTTTTAAACATCAAAAAACACTTTAAAAATATAAAACACCTAGCCTAACCTTAGTAAGAGTATCACTCTACATCCCTAACCCTAAAACACAGCAAAAACTTATAAAAGCACAGTCCACACTCATTCTAATCACACTAAGCTGAAGAGGAAGAGGTAGAGGAAGAAGAGGATGTTAGAGGTGTGTTCACACTATCAATATATTAGAAAGTAGTTTGAGTTATTTTCTATCCGAATCCAGTTTGTGTTCACAAGTGGTAAACTTTTTGTAGGGAGTTATTTCATTAATTTGTTGTAACCAAGATTTGTCCCTATATGACAAACTTGGTGCCTTATGAATTTGTTCAAATAACTTCAATTTAGACAAATACAAGGTCGTTAATCATAACCTCTTTGTAAAACATATTTAATAGGCATTCTTGTGAAATGAAAATAGCATATTGCAAAGTCATTTAATATCATTATTGTTGTGTATTTCTCTTTGGCAGATTTCTGGAGTGTATATATTGAAGGCTTAAATCCTTGACGTGTTCCTGCTTGATCATCTTGGCTTCTCATCCTCACATGGTATTAGAGCTACAAAGAAACAGAAGAAGCCCAATCAGGCTTAAAAATCTGCCCTAGTTGTAGAAAACACCTCCAGTGTTGTACCTCTCTGACTGGGCCATGCCATTCAAGTATCTATATTGACGTGGATAGTATTGACATTGACATCGCTTTTATAATTATTTGACGACTTTGAGACTCGGACCATGCTTCTCTATCTTATTTGTCCTTCCCAACATGTCAAATATAATTTGGCTCGCAATGCAGCTCAGCTCTGTTTGAATAAGCTTGGCTATGTTTGAAAGGCTCGACATTCTTTGAACCCACACATCATTGACTGCATTGTCTCCTCTCAACCTAGATTTGGATCTCCAAGACTTCCTACTCGGCAGCAGACCCTTGTAGCAAGCAATACAAAACATGAAACTAATTTTGCTTTAAAGCAGTGGCAAAAATTGAAGACAGCAAATAAAAATCTATTGCATTTCCTTCATAGGCAGCGGCCAAGTTTAGATCTTTTGATGCTAAACAAAGGAAAAAGCAAACCCTAGAAAAGTAAGGATCTTTTATTTAGTTTTTAAAGAGAAATCACATTTTTCAGAGTTTATAAAGCAATTTGTGTTTGAAGCGCTCGTTAGAGCAAGTGGTATAAGTATCTTGAATAAACCTTTGGAGTTAATTGTTGGAATTCGTGAGTTCCTAAAAAGCTTATTAAAAATAATAGATATTGCCTTTTGAGGTTTAACATCCATTTTCCCAAAACTTAGTCTTAACTTGTTATGTAGCATGAGTGGCATATAGTATTTTTGGTAAAGCGTTGGGTGATATTTTGCAAAAAAAAAAATCGAAGGGGTGATATTTATTTTGGGAGAGAAACTCAAATAGGAATAAAATTCTTAAAGAAAAATGGAAGGATTTTTTTAAATTCTTGTCAAGGGGAATTTTTTTGAAGAAGATAACCACTTTGGGGGAGGGGGGGGGCATTTTTTTTTCTATTGACCAATGATGTCCAGAACCTACTTCTCTACCAATTTTTGCTTCCACATCTACAATGGATATCACAAGTGTTTGAACCCACGAACTTGTCTAACTATCACACTGAAACCAAAGATAAGACGGTTGCTCGGTCCAAAAGCCTATGGCGAATGCTTCAAGAAAATGCTCCTGCATTCACCTCAAAGAGGGATAAGTATGCCTATGCGTGCAAGCAAGATGAAGCGCTCAAGTTGATTGGCCTAAACATGTCTAAGAGCTTGCAATTTCACATAGATGAATCCAAAACTCGAAAGAGGTATGGGATATCTTTGAAAAGATCTTTGGTAAAGTGAATGAATTCAAGTTGCTTCAGTTAGATACAGAGTTAAATGCATGTTCCCCTTTTGATTTTCCGTCTATTGAAGAATTTTTGTTAAAATTCAAGTCTCTTATATCACAACTAAAGGGTGGTGGTAAAGAAAAGAAGGATGAAGAGTGTATAATATTGATTCTATCAAAACTGAAAGGCCCTTACAATGTGTTTTCATCCACTTTTTATTCCACAATGGATGCTTTGGATGAGAATTTCAAAATGCCTACTTTTGAGCTATCCTATGAAAGGCTTACTCGTGAACAAATGAAATTGCAAGCACTTGATGCCTTACCTAGCTCGAGTCATGCACTAGTGGCTAATTCCTCTAAAGGAAAATGGAAATCAAAACCAAAGTCAAGACCTCCTCCAGCAGAATCAAACAAGCCTTTTCTCCAACCACTAGTAGAGTCTAAACCTTTTAATTCGACAAGTCTAAAATTTTTTTATAGAAAAAAGGTTTATGATCCTTGTCCATATTGTAGCAAAACTAATCATCCTGATTTCAAATGCTATAAGAGAATAGAAGCATTGGAAGCAAAACTGAAGCAGCATAAAATTGATGTTCCCTCCACAAATACAGGGAAAGAAAAGATCTTTCTGCTAGGGCTTGTTCTTTTGCGAAAAATAAAATGGATTTTTGATTCTCGGTGCTTTTGCGATAAGATCTAGCTCACTCACATGGTTTGTTGAGTTCTCTTTTTGATTGCAACACTTCTCAGATAATCATGGGCAACTCTTCAAAAGTTGATGTTTTGGGTTCTGGTTTGGTGCAAATGCAAAATGGGTGCATCAATGATGTACTCTTGGTACCTGAAATTTCATCTAATTTGTTGTCAGTTTATCATATTTGTAATTTTGGTTCTAGGAAAACTGTGGAGTTCACTCCACAAAGTGTTGTAATTAAAGAATTATCTGATCCACAGGATGTTGTAGCTACAAGTGTGGTGGACCATCGTTCACGCCTTTATGTATTTGATAAGTTTGATACCTCTACAAGGTCTTCACTTGTTGATGCTGACATAGTGAGAAAACTATGGCACGAACACTTTGGTCACTTGAATTACAAGTATCTACAATAGCTAAACTCGAAAAAATGGTGAAAGGAGTTCAAAGGTCTCTAGTTGTGATGATGTTTTCCTATGATGCATGCTTGGAAAACAACACCAGGATCCCTTTCCAAAGGGACAAGCTTCAAGAGCCATGGATCCACTTGAGTTAATACATAGTGATTTGATGACTTTTCCCACTAGGTTATTTTCTAGTGCAAAATATGTACTAAATTTCATTGATGATTTCACTCGAGAGGACTTGGGTGTATTTTTTGCAATATAAAAGTGAAGTGTTTGAGAACTTTAACGCCTTCAAAGGCCTTTGTTCAGAAGCAAACAAGACTTTCACTAATAAAGCTCCACACAAACAATGGAGGGGAATATATAAATAATGTTTTTCATGATTTTTGTACTAATCATGGTATTCTACATCAATACAAAGTACCATACACCCCTCATCGAATGAAGTAGCTGAAAGAAAACACAAAACACTCAAGCAGATGGTGAATTGCATGATCTGATCAAGGACATGGCATCTGAGTTATGGACTAAAGCAATAAATTATACATATTACATCTAGAACCGCATTCCCCACAAGACAATGCAAGACAAGACTCTTGAAGAAGCTTGGTCAATTAGGAAACCTAATGTTTTTCGATTTCATGTTTTCAAAAGTAAGGTATTTGCGTTTGTTCCTGATTATACACACATCTATGTAGAAAAAGAGCCAAGAGCTCATTTTTGTTGGTCATTGCAAGGATGTGAAGGCATACCGCCTCTTTGTTCTCGTCACACATTTTGTCGCGTTTCGACTAGATGTTAGAGTTGATGAAAATCTTATTCCTTTTGAGCCAACTTCGAGTCGTCTCCATCATTGACCTCACCTCCTAACCACGATATGGAGAGTATACTTCCTAGTTTTGATGAGGTGCCACCTAATGATCTTTCTCTACCTCCTCTTCTCCCCGCAGAATTTTCCCAAGTGAGTAAAATCTACGGCAAGTGAGAAGTTGGTTCTTTGGTTGGTGATCCTTTTGATCCTCGTCACACTCGGTTTAAGACTTTTAGTACTACTCTTATGAGCCAAGCAATTTCTATTGATCCAAGTATTGTTTTATGAGGCAGCAAGTAAACCTAAGTGGGAAGTTGCCATGCAAGATGAGTATTCTTCACTCATGAAGAATAACACATGGGAGTTAGTGCCTCTTCCTAAGGGAAGAAAACTTGTGCGTTGTAAATGGGTCTATAAGACCAAATATGCAGCAGATGGTTTTGTAGATAAGCACAAGGCCCATCTTGTAGCTAAGGGGTTCTCACAAGTCGAGGGGTGGATTACTCTGAGACTTTTGTTGCGAGTTGCAAAGATGGATTCTATTCACCTTGTTCTCTCCCTCGTTACATCACATCGGTGGCCAGTCTATCAAATGGATGTGAAGAGTGCTTTCCTACATGGTGATCTCAAGAGGAGATCTATATGGAGCAACCTTAGGGCTTTGTGCAGGACTCTTCCATGGTATGCAAACTTCGTTGTTCTCTTTATGGGCTCAAACAAGCTCCTTGAGCTTGGTATGAGAAGATGGATCTTTGTTGAGTTCTATATTTTATCATAGTGAATTTGATCACAATGTTTACATCTTGAAGCAAGGTGAGGATATTTTGATATTGGTGTTGTATGTTGATGACCTCATCCTCACAGGTAGCTCAAAATCCTTGATTCAGACATAAAGCACAAGTTGATGGAAATATTTGACATGACAGACATGGGACTTCTACAATATTTTCTAGGCCTCCAAGTTCATCAGTCTCTTGAAGGTATTTCTATTGTACAGCAGAAGTATTCCATAGATCTTCTTCATCATTTTGGCATGGTTGGTTGCAAGCCTTCTCCCACACCATATCAATCAAGTATTGAGTTGACTACTAATTGCAAAACTAAGTTGGTAGATGGCACTTTATATAGACAATCGGTAAGCGCAGTCTTTTATAACTAACACATACACACCATGATATAACTTTTACTGTAAACATGGTCTCAAGGTTCTCTCACAAGCCTCATGAGAGTCATTTGCTAGTAGTTAAGCGTATTTTGCGCTATATTCGGGGCATGTTGAATTTTGGCATTCAATACACACCACAGGGATCTTCTGACATTGAGGGATTCACAAACTTAGATTGGAGTGGATGTGTTGATACCCATTGATCTACTTTTGGATTCATATTTCACCTTGGCTCAGTCTGTTGCATGGGCATGCAAGAAACAAACTAGAGTTGTGTTATCATTGACTAAGGCGAGAATACAAAGGTACTGTTAAGGCTGAACAAGAGGCTCTTTGGCTTGATAGTTACTTGGTGAGTTCGGATTTCCACAACAAGCTCCCACATTGATCTAGTGTGATAACCAAAGTGTTATTGAGATTGCATGCAACCCGATTGAGCATCAACACACCAAGCATATAGAGATTCACATGCATTTGTAATGTCCCCTTTTCCAAATCGAAGACCTTTGGCCCTTTATGTCTACCCGACGGCCAAGGGGGAGTTTTTAGGGTGACATAACTTTATTATTTTATTATATGGTGCTATTGTTTCTAAAAAATAATAATATTATGAAAAGCACATATAATAAATGATAAAGTTAATAATAAATTAAAATGTCAAAATACAATTAAAAGTAATTGTATTAGAAAGGAGAAAATGCGACTTGCCTTGGGAGTCATTTTTGGGAGAATGTGCCAATCAGCCCGAAAAGGAAAATGCGACCAGCATAGGGGAATGAAACAATTTGATTGGCCGATTTGAAGGTGGTAGTTGGGCTGATCTCCCTTTAAATAAACAAGTCGACTTGTATGGGAGTATCCAGATTTTTATTATCATCTTTTCCATTGCTAAGAGCTCTGAGCTTTTATCAGAAATTCCAAGGACGAAAACCCTTGTGAATTTATCTCTTGCGGACGAAAACCCCAGGGGATTGAGAGGGGATTTCACTCAGAAATTCCCAGCGTTATTCATCAGATTTCCAGGTTCAGTTCAGCCGTGTTTGTGAAGAGATTTGAAGGTGTTTTTCAGTGGTTTTCAACCAGCAGTTGGGTCGGCCTGTTGTAAGCAGTTTGGCAGCGATTCTAGAGGTATTTTCATCTAAAAATATTTGTCAAATGTTTGCCATAATACTGTAAACTGATCGCTGTACTTTCTATCATCTTCTGAAGTATATTTTGAAGATTTCCAATCTGAATAATAACAGACTTCAGATCTGTTTTTCTGGGCTATTTTGGACTGTAATAAGTTCAGCTTTCTGTGTAATTCAGCCCCCAAATATCTGAGCAGTCATTAGAAATCAAAAGTACTTTTATTTGGTGTGATTTACATTGGCTTCTCTATTAAACCCTAGTCGCATTTTCCAGATCTGCATTAGGGAAATTGATATAAAATACATAAATCTGTATTTGCTGTTTGTTTGATATATAAACTCATTGGAGTGTAAGGGGATCCATCTAGGGATCTTTCAGTATTTCATTTGGCAGCTAGTCCAGAATGGAGTTATTTGCTTGGAATTTGTTCTCATAGCTAATCAGGTAGTTGACATCCTCACTAAACCCTTGGCTTCTCCTCATTACCTTTAGTTGTGAGCGTTGCTTGGGAGAAGAAAGTCATACTTGAGGGGATTTTGGTTGAGTCCTTTTTTCCATGTTTGTAGATAAGTACCTAATCAGGCCTGGTAGCCAGGACTCGCCTTTATGTTTTTTCTCCCTACACCTTCGCTAAAGGGAGGATGCTAGAGTTGTGTTCACACTAGCGATATATTAGGAAGTAGTTCGAGTTGTTTTCTATCCTAATCCAGTTTATGTTCACATGTGAGAAGCTTTTTATAGGGTGTTATTTTGTTAATTTGATGCAGCCAAAATTCAACACTATATGACAAACATAGTGCTCGTATGAATTTGTTCATTTGTTCAAAGAAATTCAGTTTCGACAAATCCAAGGTTGTTAATCATAACCTCTTTGTGAAGCCTATTTAATAGGCATTCTAGTGAAATGAAAACAATGGATTGCAGAGAATAATTTAATATCATTATTGTTGTGTATTGCTAACTGGAAGATTTTTGGCGTATAGATTGAAGGCTTAAATCCTTGACAAGTTCCTACTTGATCCTCTTAGTTGCTCATCCTCACAAAGCTAGAGCAGGACCAAGAGGAAGACGAAGAACAAGAGCAAGGTATGTACAATAATCCATTGCTTGCTACTTTTTTTCAAATCAAAATGGATTTAGGGAAAATTCATCAATAATAACGAATTTGTTGTTTTTAAATTACTGTTTTTAAAATGTAAAGTGGGTTAAAGAAGGACATTAGCATTTTTTCACCTAATGCAAAGTGGGTTAAACAAGGGCATTGCTGTTTTTTTCCAAATGCAAACTGCGTTAAAGAAGGGCAGGGATTGTTGTTTTCAATTTATTTATTTTTTGTTTCCCAAATGCAAAGACTATGTGGGTTAAAGAAGGGAATTGTTGTTTTGTTTTTTGTTTTTTTTCTAATGCAAAGTGCATTAAACGAGTGCACAGCATTATTGTTTTCGTTTTATTTATTTTTGTTTCCTAAATGTAAAGCCTATGTGGATTTAAAAAGGGTGTTGCTTTTTTGTTTCACAGGCCAGAATTGATTGGCTCAAGTTTTCTTATGTTTAGGGTTACAAAACTTCAGCAAAGCTAAATAGAAGCACATTGGCATGAGAGAGTACAGTGAATAAGTAGAAACTACATGGGCCTCCAAGATTGTTAAATACACTTGCCATTTGCCTCCTTTCTTAGGTTTCTAGTTCATTTGCTTAAAAAGAGGAATTGGTCAACATATGGGTGGATCCAATCGCTTAAGACAAAGACTTACCTCGAGAGAGTGTAGAAACTTGTTGGTGTACACAAGTGCCTTGCATCTCATGGGTCACAAGTCACCTCATTACACATAAAGAACGGCATCACGATGGGATCTAGATCTTGAGGATTCAAACCAAATTGACGAAGATCAGGAACAATGGGGATTGGTCGGGATCCCCTTCCAGGATGTAGATGATTTTGATAGTTCTAACAAGGAGCAATTCGCGAGTATTCCTTCCAAGCAGAACTCTAATTATTGAGTTGTGGACTTTGATTTAGACTTTAGTTTGTTCCTGTTTGGTTATGACATATGTACTATTCTTATGTTGATTATTGAAGACTTTTGTTGTTCATTGTCATATTGTTGATGTATAATTGTATCACTATCAATGTATCTCGATTTTATGTTGATGTCAATGATTTAATATGAAATATGAATAAAAAATATAGTATTTTCACTTAAGTGATGAATAATTCAATTAATGGTTTCGGCCTTGAGCTTTCAACTTTGTATTATTTTATTTATGTTATATATGTAATATATAATTTCTATATATTATTTTACCAGCCATCCGCTACTATCACCAAGTTTTGGGGAAAATTTTGCCATCCCGAAAACCCTGCTCTTATGTTCCATTGTCTCGGAATCATAGATAACTATGCTTTCAACAAACACATCTAATGGCAAATCTATCACTTAACTTATTTATTCCTCATATACTTTGATGTCGGAGGGTGCATCAGACAGCATAAAGACAACAAACCACTAAAAATAAATCTTGGAAGGGCTTTCAGGGAGAGATTGTTGTCCATTACAAACCCGTCATCTATTGAAATGTTCCCAATTCCAAGTAGATGGCCTAGGAGGCTTTTCATTCGTCTTAGCCTTGGTCATATTTTTGCGTTGACATGGGTATTAATTGGCTTGGTGGGAACAAATGTTATGTTTTGTCGTTAAGGGGGGCACTCATGGCACTTTAATGTTATAATCCTTCGTTGGGGGTCACTTAAGTCCCTATGGCGACTAAGAGGGGAAAAGTAACTTAAGTTACTTTATGATTTTGTGGTTCTCCCTAGAGGGGGTCGATTAGGGTGTTTTGGGCCTCTTGTTGCTTGGGGAAAATTATAAAAGGAGTATGGTGAGAAATGGAGCTCATTCTTGCACACACATATTTTCTCATTGAGCAACTGTTGTTTGCAATCTCCTAGCTTGTGGAGTAAGATCCCACATGAACCCTAGCTTCGGTGGTGAGAGATCCATTCCTAACTAGTAGGGCACTCTTTGGTGGTGAAAGATCCACCCTAGTTTGTCATTTTGGAGCTAATTCGTGGTTGTTTTTCGGTGTTTCCAAAGAAGGGCTTTGAGGATTTTGAGGTTTTTGTGGGAAAGAATCAAAGGTTTCATGATCAGATTTATTGCAATAATTAGAGCGGGGTTTGCCGTCATTTCTGGAGACATTTTTAGGGTTTTGGCCTCTTCCTAAGGGGGACATCCCACTTTGGGATTTTGACATTTTTGGAGGGTTTTGATTGCTTTATTTCCAGATCTCGGAGGTTGGGCTTTTATTTACATTATTTGTAGATGTTATTTCCATCTTTTCAGATTTTTATCACTTGTATTTGAAAAGATATGAATTTTTGAAGATTTCCAGTTGTCTAGGGCTTCCTAAAATTTTCTGGCAGTTTTATATTAATCAAAAAATTCCAAAAAAAAAAATTAGTGTTTGTTATCATTGTTTAAGCTCTCTTTAAATTTTTCGTACATTTTGAGGAAGTATTTTGTGAGATATCAATTAAAACTAGTTCGCTGCCCTAGCTGGTTATTTTTTGCAAAAATTAGAAATTTATTTTGCTGCAATATATATATATATATATATATATATATATATTGTGCATTTTTGAGTGGTATCCCACAAGGGGTATTTCGGTGGTATTAGAGTTGTTCCTCTGGCTTGTTGGGTTGAAAAGATGGGTGATAGTGAAGATATGGGTGTTGATTTGATGAAACAATTATTCACCAACATGGTGAAGCAACAAGAAACTACTAATCTCTATTTGAGCCAACTCACTGAGAGATTAGCACAAGGCATAATTGAGACTCATGCAGATAGGGGGAAACTAGCAATATGGGACAGCCGGTCCATAGAGGTGAAAGTGGAAATTCAGGGCAGCGGTCTCCCCATTCTTCTACCAGGCATTTGGGACTTCACGAACCCTCGTTCTTGAAGGATCCAGAAGTTTCACAGGTAAGGCAGCCAACAGAAGTGTTAGATGAAGAGTCTTGTTGGGAAAGGTACCAATCATTGAGCGAGGGCTTCAGAGATAACATGCCTTTCACAGAGTACTACAGAATGAAGATTGGTAGCAAACCCAAGAGAGATCATTAGCCACAGGTACCTGAGTTACAAAGGAGATTGGGACAAATCTCCATTCCACACTTCGATGGTTCTAAGAAGTGTACCGCATACAATCCTGGATTCAGAAGTTGAAGACATACTTTGACTTGAATCCCATGCGCGAAGAGGATGCAATTAAGTTTGCAATCCTACATCTTGAGGGAGATGCACATGACTGGTGGCATCATGGCCTTATTACACAGGGGCACATGCATATCAATACCTATGTAGAGTTCACACAAAGGCTGATGAGCAGATTTGACAGGAGAGACCCTGACATGCATTTCAGGGAGTTGACTCATTTGAGACAGACAGGTTCTTTAGACATGTACATCATTGATTTTCAGAGGTTATCGGTCATGGTTCCTAATGTTTCAGAGATGAGGCTGACCTCACTTTTTATAGCAAGGTTGACACATGCACTAGCAGGATTTGTCAACGCATTTGAGACTTCTTTATTGCATGATGCTATTAGGAGAGCACGAGATTCGGAGTTAGCCACTCCAAAGACGAGGTTTCCACCTCGAGTTCAACAAAAGAAGCCGCCATCTAGATCAAACGAACTTCAGCAGAAGGAGCCTCCACCGATGCAGGAGGAGGCTAAGAAGCCATTCATTTCCCGAGAGCTTAGGGATGAGTTGAGGCGAAAGAAACTATGTTTCGATTGCCGTACACCTTGGGCTCAGGGCATGATTGCACAGGGAAAGGGAAGGCCCAATTCATTGAGGTCTTTGAGGAGAGTGAGGGTGACAGAGGTGAGGAGTTAGAGATCCACGAGATGGATGTTGGAGATGGAGTTGCATTGGACAGTGTTGATGTGGAGCAGGAGGATGAGACTTTTCCTTGGGATATTATAGCTACATTGTCAGAACTCGATGTACTGAGGCATTCGGGGTTAGTGGAGTTATGTCGGGTCACGAGTAGTGGTACTCATTGATAATGGGGCTACCCACAACTTCATTGATGCATCGTTGGTTGAGAGACAAGATTTGCAGATGGAGAACTTTGAGGGCTTCAACATTGTTGTAGCCAACGGGGAGTATATGAGATGCACACACGAGAGTTCCACAGTTGGGCATCACCATGGGTAATTACACAGTTACCGATGATTTCCACATTGTTGGTATGGGAGTGACCAATGGGAGTGTAGTGGCTTCACTCTCTTGGTGAGTTTCGGACTAACTTTCAGATGATGGAATTGAAGTTTAAGTCGAGGGAATGAATGTGATCTTGAGGGGATTATCTACAAGAGCACCCAGAGTGGTTGCGGCTGAGGGGATGGAGAAGACTTTCGGCATGATGAGGGGTTTTATTATTGAAGGGCCGATGTAGAGTTTGATGGGTATGGGTGTGACCAGTAGTGTTGCACAGGAGACGGTTACAAAGATTGGGATTACGGGTTCAGATCACCCGAGTTCATCCTTGTGTTGGTTATATGAGGTTTCGGTAGACTGGAGATCTCATTTGCTTGTTGAGTACTCCAAGAACCGACACACTTGTGAGATTCTGGATGGTCACATATAGGATGACAACTACAGATTGGAGGATGAGATGATCTTCTATCAGGGCAAATTGTACCTTGTGTCAAATTCATGGTTGAGGATGGAGATATTGCAACATGTGCATTGTTCTTATGTGACTGGACAATTGAGCTTCGATGAGACCTACAGGTTCATAGGGGAGAAGGTCAGATGGCATGGGTTGAGGGAGGATATCCTCAACTTTATACAGGGATGTACGGTTTGTCGTTATGACAAATCGAAGCTTACAGGTTCATCATTTTCTGAGTCAACATGGGATAGCACTCCTATGTATTTTACTGCTTCTATGCACGGTGAGCACTTCACCCATGTGTTAGTCAGTGGAGGGACGGAGTTGACTCAGTTACCTGGTTATTCAATAGGTTCACACTCATCACAGGAGGTGAACTATGTAGAGTTGATATTGTCGGTTGACCATTTACTGGAGTCTTGGGATTTTTTCCCCACGGGACACATTGAAATACACCATGAGAAGCTTTACTCTCACGCGAGTGTGGGTCGTGTGGGAGAGTTAGCACACTTGGTGCATATACGAGAGTGCTTCACAGGTTGATCTAGAGGATTCTATGGAATTCAGAGTGGACTTTCATACCCAGGAGTTGATTGGAGAGGTAGTGGTTGATCACATGATGACAACTTCGCATTGGCAGGGATTGGACAAATTGGCAGTCTCGGTGTGGGTACCAGTGGAGAGTCGGTTTGGGGATCATTCTACTTCAAGGACAACATTGTTCTCTACATGACAAAGAGGTCATGATGACTACATGGGGTGTCTTCGTTACTTCGGATCACATCAATCATTAGTTGATTGCAGTAAGGTGAGGTAGAGAAACTTACTTTGTGGTATTCAGTTTCTACAACATGATAGGATAATGCTTGGGGTCAAGCATTTCTTAGCAGGGGAAGACTGTAATGTCCCCAATTCCGAGCAGATGGCCTAGGAGGCTTTTCATTCGTCTTAGCCTTGGTCATTCCCTAGGGGCTAACGACACCGGAGGCTATTACCACCTTCCTTATTTGTTATATTTTTGTGTTGACATGGGTATTAAGTGGCTTGGTGGGAACAAATGTTATGTTTTGTCGTTAAGGGGGGGACTCGTGACACTTTAATGTTATAATCTTTCGTTGGGGGTCACTTAAGTCCCTATGGCGACTAGGAGGGGAAAAATAACTTAAGTTACTTTATGATTTTGTGGTTCTCCCTAAAGGGGGTCGATTGAGGTCTTTTGGGCCTCTTGTTGCTTGGGGAAAATTATAAGAGGAGTTTGGGGCAGAAATGGAGCTCATTCTTACACACTCACATACATTCTCATTGAAAGCAATGTTGTTTGCAATCTTCTAGCTTGTGGAGTAAGATCACACGGAACCCTAGCTTCGGTGGTGAGAGATCAATTCCTAGCTAGTAGGGCCCTCTTCGGTAGTGAAAGATCCACCCTAATTTTTCGTTTTGGAGTTAATTTAGGGTTGTTTTTCGAGTTTCCAAAGAAGGGTTTTTGAGGATTTTTAGGCTTTTGTGGGGAAGAATCGAGGGTTTCAGATCAGATTTATTGCAGCAATCAGAGTAGGGTTTGGTGCCATTTTGGAGACATTTTTGAGGGTTTTTGGCCTCTTCCTAAGGGGGCGTCCCACTTTGGGATTTTGCAGCATTTTTGGAGGGTTTTCAAATTGCTATTTCCAGATCTGGAGGTTGGGCTTTCATTTACATTATTTGTAGATGTTATTTCCAGATTTTCAGAATTTTATCACTTGTATTTGAAAATATATGAATTTTTGAAGATTTCTAGCTGTCTAGGGCTTTCTGAAATTTTCTGGCAGTTTTATATTATTCAAAAAATTCCAAAAATATTTTTCTAGTGTTTGTTATCATTGTTGCAAGCTCTCTTTAAAATTTCATGCATTTTGAGCAAGTATTTTGTGAGATATCAATTAAAACCAGTTTGCTGCCCTAGCTGGTTATTTTCTGCAAAAATCAGAAATTTTATTTTGCTGTCATATATATATATATATATATTGTGTATTTTCGAGTGGTATCCCACAAGGGATATTTTATCTATGTCCATTTTCTCATCATCACAATCACTTCCTCTTCTTCAAGCACTATCTGCCTCTGCAATTTATTACTTTGTTGTTATTTTTTCCATTGACGGACCTGGTAAAACCCTCTTTTATCTAACAAAAACTAATATCATAGGTTTATAAGTTATGGTTTATGATTTAGGTTTAATTAGTTTTGTGTTTTTTAAAAACTTGCAGCAATCCCTGCTTAGGGTGCATCCTAGAAACACAATCTAGATTTTCAGGAAGGCTCGGGTGTTCCTAATGAACCCAACACTCTTCCAAGGAGAACCAAGACCGGGATCTTTACCTAGGTTGTAAATGAACACTTTTGCAGTAAAATGAAGCTTTTGTCCAAACTCATTCTCTATTAAATATCATCACATGCGTAGTCTTGTTACATTCATTTATATCTCTTCGTCCAATGTTGAACAAAGTCTTGTTACATATATATATATATATATATATCCAACGTTGAACCATTGCAAAATGAATGTTACTTTGACGAGTAAAGAAACTCATACTACATAATTAGGGCAATTAAGCAAGAAAGATTTTCTTGTATACATGGATATTTGAAACCAATTTCAAATACAACAGCCAAAATAGACGACTTATGACCCAAAAAGACACGTATAACAATTCATAAATTACACGCCAAGTAAAGTTAAGAGTAAAATTGAATAATGTATTACAAGCAAAAGTAACAACAGCAAAGACGAAATGAACTCGTTCAATTTATCAAGGGATATGTAGTTCTTTAAAAGACAATTACATTGAACAATTCTATCAGCATATATACTTCAATCAAACATTGCTAATTTCATGTTGAAATTCTAAAACCCTCAAAAACAAAAGAAAGCACTACACAATAAAAACCTGATAAAGTAGTTTCTCTTCTTCCTGTGAAAGAGCATTCAGCTCCCCAGAAATTTCTACATTCCTTCGCCTGCAAAACATCAAATAGTGCTTAAGAAAATTTAGTTAACTCGTTATGAAAAAATGAAGCCAACTGAACTTGATTCAAGTATAGAAGAACTGTTATGCAGCTATGACATAGAATAAGAATTGTGTGTGCACGAGTGACTATGTGACCGCATGCTTGAGCTCCGCGCAAGTGCAAGTGTGCATGCCCGTGCTTGAAACAAAAAGTTCTGCCTTCTTTGTAATACTGTATTCATTTCTTGATGGAAACCACCTCAATGCTAAATAGACTATATGTACACCAATTAAATTTGCATCTATAAAGGTAGTTGACCTATTGAAAATCATTCTGAAATTCAAGAATGCTATAACTACTAACATACAAGACATTAGCCTAGTCCTACTAGGCATTGACCCGGGTATGGAGCAGGCAGTGATGTACCTAGTGTCAAATCGTGTAGTGTAGGGTAATGAGGAGAGCAAGAAGAAGAATAACGTACCAATAGATGAGCCCCATTATCAAATGATCGAGTTATTCATCCAATGCTCCTACCAATGAATCTATCCTAACAAAGCAATATTTGTGCATATGGAGATCCTAGGAGGACACTGACTACTATTGTTGACAACAGATCTGATGTGAGCATTTTTCCAGAGGAGGCTTGGAAGAGTCTTGAGAAGCCCACTATATACCCACCGATTTTCCAATTGATGGGAGGCAATCAAAATGATTTAAAGTTATTGGGAGACCTTATGGCTCAAAAGGTAAGTATTAGCACCCAATTCTTTATACTAAATTTTATAGTCATCTCAGTGAAAAAGACAGTCTATGATGCACTGTTGGTTCAGAGCTAGTTCACAGCAAGCCAAAGTCGGCCATATCTAGAAGAAGAATTTGCTTTCCATGGAAGATAAAGACCGGAAGTATCACGAATTTGAAGAATCAAGAAATCAGTGAGAAAACAGCCTCATCCAGGTCATCAGAACCTAACTCCAAAGAATGCTAGGTAGATGAAAACTGAGGTACAATGGAGCTGACCGATGAAGGGATCTTGGAGTTACACTCATGCTCCAAAAATAAGACGAACTCCTCAACGATCTACTCCATTGGCAGATGAAGACTATCAAGCGTTCCAATCTGATTGAAATTGCATTGACAGAAAAGGAGATTAAAGAAGAAGTCTGACAAAGAGAGAACCAAAAACGAAATTCGACAATGTCAAGTCCTTCCAATCTGTCAATGCCATAGTCAGTTTAACCAAGTTTAAAGAATATGTGAAGGATTCCAAAGTTTTTTTATTTGTCCAACTAGCTGAAACTGCAGTCAACATTAAGTTCAACGAAATTACTACAGTAAGCATGTCCGTCTAAGGATAAGAATACACCAGAAGGTGACATATGATCCCCTGAAGCACATCCTATTATTGAAACACCTACGAATGCATATATGCTTTCCCTACATGAACAAAGAGCCATGGCACATTGGCCGCCAGGGCTATGTCTAGATAGAGAAAATATTGTTGTGACTGATACTCGTGACACTTGAATTTTAATTCACGGGCACTTGGGATAGAAGGATGGAGGAAGCATGAGCATAAGAAATATTTAAAGTACAAAATTTCATGTCCTCGGTGTTTACCTTGTAAAATAATGGTCAATGGCAAGTAAAGCCGAAAACATAAAAAATGCACATTTGGGTGGACCGACAAGTAAATTTGGACAATACGAGGTGTAAAGATGCATTGAATTGGTCCAAATTACAATTTCATTGGCTTAGGACGGAAAAAAATAATATGATTGATATCAACCTTTTAAGGACGGATGATAAAATACTTGGTCTCACCAGACCAAATGACAAAGGTACATCGCATGTTAATGGAAGCATATTATAAAATAAAGGGTTGGATGAAAGTTTTAAGGCAATGGCTTAGAAAGACTGTACCACCCTAGGAGACTGTATGCCCTAGACAGACTGAACATCCAAATAGAGCATTCCCCCTTTGTACACCCAGGAAGCCACTTCACTGTCTATCCCAGCAAGGTCAAGAACTATTTAAGACCTTGCAGTGTAGCCATCAACAAACCCTTGCGGCGTATGGACACGTAGCATCCATCATGTACACCTCTCTCTGGAGTCTGCAGTGCATTGTATAACCTTCCCTGCACTCAAAACCATATTCCCTTTCATTTGCAGAACCATACAACACTCAATCGTACATCAGTTGTATGGCTTGCCACATCCTACTTTTACAGTACACTCCATAACACCACAGCCGTATGGCCCTGCTGATTTCTCGACATACGGTTCTTCTTGTCAGTCCTACACTTCTAAGAATTCACCATATGGTTTTCAAACACAGCAATAGCACTGCCATATGCTCCCTACACGGACTTTACAATGTCGTAATGTTTGCCACAGTTTTTACAACAATGCATACGAGCTACAGTGTTTTGCTTTTGATGTTCCTTTGGTTGTGTAATTTGTATAACAAACATTAGAAACCCCAATGAAACAACATAAAGATTCTTACAATACCCATAGAATGTTACCCTAGCTTTTTTTTTCTCAAGTTCACACCTTTACAATCTTGCACCTTACATGGATAAAACTTTAGTATAATGGTTGGTCTCTATTCATTGTAGATTGCATGTTGAACACCAGAGAAGTTATTCTTCGAGGGTTTACCAGAAGCAACCATCCTCCAACACTTGTGCAGTAAATCATATGTGTGATTGATGTCGCACTCCAATAATCTCAATGACTTAACTATAAGAGAGCATTACCGACAAAATATTATCGTCATCTTCTAACCATGAATTCCAAGAATTTTGCATCCAATAGCTACATTTTTTCATTAATTATAGAAGAAATTTCAGGTTTAGAAAGATTACAGTACCAAATAGTAATGGTGTGAAAATGAAGTCCACAACACTCTCAGTTTGACGTGCAAACTTTAAAGAAAACATATAAGTAAAAATATATTGCCATGTCTTAACATACATACAAGCTCAAAGAAGAGTTGATATTAGTGGCCACCATGGGCACACACATATAGAATAGGTCATATGCGGCCCTACCTATCTATATATCGCAATCACTCAACCCCATAGATATAGATGGGGGCCGAGGCCATAGAGAGTTCTAGGGAAGTTTGGCACTCAAGCCCATCTATAGATATAGGGGGTTGGCACGCGAGAGATGGCTAGTAGATCGGCATCCCATAGATCTCGTATGGCAAGTGGAGTGAGAGATAGGTTGGCGCTTATTCGGATAGAGTGATAGGTTGGCACTCGAATGATAGATAGATAGAGAGATAGGTTAATTCTCATTATTCTATACATGATAGATAGTACATTTCTAAATAATTGGGGTTCGGCTAATCTGAATATCTGTATCGGTTGGTAGGTTCAATGCCTACTGTTTGATCTGGCTCGTAGGTCAATTTTGAGGGGTACACATGAAAAATGTGAATATGAATACCACCAAAGGATAGAGTATGTCTACATGCGTTTTTTCTTCATTTTAGGCTGACATAAAAGGGACTTCTTAACACAAAATGTGACATTGTCAATTCCTCATGTGTAGAACGACTCCACATTTTTAACATTTTGCAATTTTTCATAAACCTTTAATTTCAGCAATCGTTTCATGTACTCCCAAACAGCTCTAGGGCCACACCTCATCCCTTTTCCTAAATTAAATTCATTATATGTTTTGCAAACATTAAATAGGTAATGTTATCCTAAGTCACGGGGTTCTCCGATTTTAACGAAAAAGTTTGAAATCCAGCGACCTTCAAAGCAGCGGTTAAAAATTCGCACATTTTCATTAATATTCGGCAATTTTGATGAGCCATGAGTCGAGTGGTGGGTGTGAGTGGCATTTTTCAATCACCATTGTTCTTTGTGCTCAACGAATGACACCTGCAGACCAGCATTACGAGGCTATGTTTCTACTTAGCTTGATTGCCATTATATGGGGCTACGTTTCGTTTAGCTCACCTCCACCATTACTTAGCTTACCCTGTGACTTAGCTTGCGATTCTACGACTACGACCTGGAAGGAGGGGTTGAAGTTGAGGGTTTAAGGTTTCAAACTTCCACCGTTGCCGCCGCTCGTTCCCAAATCTTCCTTGGTTGGGCCTGGTCGGGAGTCTTCCGCCCATGTGAGGTAGGTCTTTTACATTTTAGGTTTAAGTTTTAAGTTTAAAGACTTAACATTTTAGGATATATATTTTATTTTAAAGTTTCTTTTTTATATTTCTTTATTAGATATTACTTAGTTTTTAACTTTTAAATGTTAATTTATAAGTTATGAATTTTTTAATAAACTTTTACCGTTAAGTTTTAAATAAGATATTTATTGTTAGGTTTTTAACTTATTCTTATTGTTTTTAACTTTTATTCTTAAGTTTATTAATAATTTGTTTATTATTACATTTTTATTGAGCTTTTAATTAATTTTTCATTATTAAGCTAAAAATTTATTTAGTAATATTTATCTATTTTGATAATTTTGTGTATTTATATCTCATTAAAAAATTGCAGATTATAGCGATTGAATTTAATCACGATTTTTTTTCCGAATTTTATCATTGTCATACTTAATCCGAATTTTATCTTCATCGAACTGTAATGTCCCCAATGGACATTATTTTACCCTCAACGATTTTTAGGCAATCCCAACTTTAAATGCAACTTGTAGACAAAATACCAAACAAGTATCACGCAGATCTGAATTAAATAAGGAAATTGCGACTTGGGTTAAGTGGAAAACCCACACCAATCAACCTCTAAATTTATATCTTTCCACTCAAATCTAGTACCACTAATTTATAAAGCCCAAATATGTATAAAATTGCAGATTTCAGATGTAAACAAGGCTGCAATAAATTATTTAAAAACCCTATTTGCAACATAACTTCAAAAATTCATATCTTTTGTTAGAGAAGTCCAAATGAGTTGAAACTTTGGATCTTGGGCCACAAAAATATGAAGAATAATATTCCAAAATAGTTTTCGCACAACAAACACGAAACCCTAATTTTGCCCTAAAAAGTAGGTCGCCCAGCACATTTAGGGCATCAATTCAGCTCCAAAATTGACAAGCTAGGGTAGATCTCTCACTACCGAAGAATGCCCTGCTAGCTAGGGATGGATCTCTCACCACCGAAGCTAGGGTTCCCGTGGGATCTTACTCCACAAGCTGGATATTTGCAAACAGCAGTTGCACATGAAAGAATATGCATAAGCTACAAGCTTAAGACACAAATTAGAAAATATCAAATGGTATGGAATATGTTTCCCTTCAAGTCGACTTCTCCTTATAAAGGAAGAAGAGACCCAAAACAATCTCTCTGATATCAATTAGTTCCCAAGGATTTTCCCTATGCAAGCATTTAATATTTTCCCATATTAAATGCTTTTTCCAACAACTTTTTCCCTCCTAATGCAAGTCGCATTTTTCTAGGGGAAATACATAGTAAAATGGGCATTTATCCTTTCTATGTTCCCATTCCCCTTCTAAGGCAAGTCGCCTTTTCACCTAGGATGGATAACAATTTATATTTGGGCCTTTTCCATCCTTGATTTAATAATTATTAAGTCATATAAATTATTATAAGTGCTCTATATATTTTTTTCTTTTATTAATGGCACTTTATAATAATTAAATATAACTTAAGCCACCCTTATATTTTTCCTTTGGCCATCGGGTTGACAAAATAGGCCAAAGGTCTTCGAATGGGAAGGGGATATTACAATCCTCCCTTCCCAAAATTGTTTGCCCTCAAGCAATTGCATCTTTGTTTTGTCCAAGAGCCATGCACAAGAGACAAAACATGTTGAAGTGTTCTACCATTTGGGCCCCTATTGCACATTAAGTGAGCTAGCTCAAATAAAGGTTATGGCAACGATACCATTTGTAATGTCCCCAATGGACATTATTTTACCCCTAAACGGATTTTAGGCAATCCCAACTTTAAATATGCAAAATACGGACAAATTGCAGAAAATTAAATCTAGGGCAGCTAACAGAAAATAATGGATAACTCCAAAAATACTTGCTCAAATCTCTTGAAATTTTAAATGGAGCTTGCTAATACAATAATGAGATATTATAGAATTGTTTTTAGAATTTTCGAATAACGAGAATGCTGCCGAGAAATTTACAGCGTGTCCTAAAATTTGAAAACTTCTAAAATTAATATCTTTTGCTAGAGAAGTGCAAATGAGCTGAAACTTTGGATCTTGGGCCACAAAAATATGAAGAATAATATTTCAAAAATCGTTTTTACAGCAAACACGAAACCCTAATTTTGCCCTAAAAAGTAGGTCGCCCAACACATTTAGGGCATCAATTCAGCTCCAAAATTGACAAGTTAGGGTAGATCTCTCACTACCGAAGAATGCCCTGCTAGCTAGGGATGGATCTCTCACCACCGAAGCTAGGGTTCCCGTGGGATCTTACTCCACAAGTTGGATATTTGCAAACAAGCGAGTTGCACATGAAAGAATATGCATAAGCTACAAGCTTAAGACACAAATTAGAAAATATCAAATGGTATGGAATGTGTTTCCCTTCAAGTCAACTTCTCCTTATAAAGGAAGAAGAGACCCAAAACAACCTCTACAATATCCAATTAGTTCCCAAGGATTTTCCCTATGCAAGCATTTAATATTTTCCCATATTAAATGCTTTTCCCAACAACGTTTTCTCTCCTAATGCAAGTCGCATTTTTCTAGGGGAAATACATAGTAAAATGGGCATTTAAACTTTCTATGTTCCCATTCCCCTTTCTAAGGCAAGTCACCTTTTCACCTAGGATGGATAACAATTTATATTTGAGCCTTTTCCATCCTAGATTTAATAATTATTAAGTCATATAAATTATTATAAGTGCTCTATATATATTTTTCTTTTATTAATGGCACTTTATAATAATTAAATATAACTTAAGTCACCCTTATATTTTTCCTTTGGCCGTCGGGTTGACAAAATAGGCCAAAGGTCTTCGAATGGGAAAGGGATATTACACGAACTTGAACACAATCCTTGTGACCTTGAGGATGCAATTGGCTAGTCATTGATTATATTATGTTTGTTTTGGGTCATAACATATATTTCTTACAATAAAAAGCAAACTTCAAGACAAAAATTCTTCTTCCAAGTTGTTCCTTGTATAGCAAAAAATAAAAAATTCATAGACAGAGAACTTTGCATATTCAAGAAAATAAATGCTGAACAATAAAAACCAAACCTCAAAGACTGCAAATCAAGGTGAACATGAGCCTCATCAGCCGATACTTGCAGTTTTGCCTTTGCAAGAACCGCCTGTTGTTTGGTGTATTCAACTTGTGCCTCCACCCATTGTCTTTCACTTTGATTCCAAAGCTGTCCACATAGTAAAAGAGAGTTTCTCAACATCCTTATAAAATCAGCCTTCACCTTTTTTTAACTTTTTAGGCCATCGCTTCAAACAATCTCAATTAAATATCATTTGTAAGAATTAAAAATAATTGAGAACAATAGTAAATTCAAGTAACAATCTGCCCAACCCATTTCCCCTTTTCTAAGTAATTCTAGTGTGGCTCTTACATGGACCCCGAAGGCGTTGAAGTTCTACAACCCGATGAGTGTAAGACTTTTCGAATCTCCTGAAAAAACCGAAGAGTCCAAGCATCAAATCTCAAATTATCAATATACTATCGAAGGGAAAAAATTATTAACATACAAACAACAAAGCAGAGACACAGACGTTAAGTAAGAAGTTATGCCCCTACAATATTAGAAACATAAGTTTTAAGTTGACCTCCTCCCTCGCAATTACCATAATTTCCCTTCTCATTTGTGGAATGCAAGTCTAACTCAGCTATTACTCGAATTAGAATAGTACAATTCTGTTACTTTTACTTTGGCACTGACAATCAACAATGTTAGCAAATGTGATTTTCACTTTTTTGTACAAAGAAATATTGTAAGTACAGTTTCCTACTTAAGGCAAATTTTACCTAGAGCTGGGTACATAACATAATAGTGTGCTCAATCACGCAGTGATGAAGTCACATAATTAATGGAAGTACAAGGCACATTATCTTGTCACAATGTAAAAGTTAAATGGTCAGATTTTGCATACTTGGAAAGTTAAAATGCAACTTCAGTAGTGCATAAGAATGTTTAGGATGCTAGAGTTGTGTATCGACTTTGGGGACTTATAATTTTGTTTTTGGGTGATTCACCCTTGTTGGGAATATAGTGTTAGTACTCACTTTATGTGTGTGAGTAAATGCATTAGTTAGAATAATATATTGTATATGCACATTTGTATGAAAAGAAAAACTCATGGGATAAGTATGTGTAGAGTGATTCTACGGATAATGAGGTTTTTGTTAATAAGCATTCGCTCCTTACTTGTAGGATTTCAATAAACAATAACTTTTCAATCGCTGTTAATGAAAACACAAGAATAATTTGTTGCATATGATCCTACCAAAATTAGCAAGCCTTAGACACTGAAGTTTTAAAGCTGGTGCTTCGGTTCTTATCCAGGATGACATTGGGCACGCATAATGACCATAGGCCATCCCCCTTCTCTTTCTGATATTACAGTGCAAATTGTTTTTCACTGCTAAAGTCATCACACTAGCATTTAGTGCCACGAGAAAAGAAGCGAGATCATTATAGGCGATAAGATTCGGAAAATGTGTGCGGGCGGAATTGAAGATAGTCTGATTATAGATCTGGATCCAAAAATACCAAGATAATATAGCAATTTTAGCCACTCGAGGACTTATTTGCAGATTCCTTATGATCCAACCATCCATTAATGACTGTGTGCTTCTTCGCTAACAAGAATATGAGATCTCGCTTGTCTCCTCAAGGCTATTTCATTGCATTTTTGTGAATGAAGTGGGTGGAGAGAATCTTTCGGGGAAGGTCCCTCATTTTTCACCATGCGAAAACCATTTTGGGTCCAACGCATAGGATCTTATGTGCAAGAGTGTGTTCATAGGATCTCGGCCTATCTTTGCGCATGTGAGGCTAATCATCGCATCATATAGATATATCATGAGATCTCTCTCACAAATCTTAGCCCTCATTGTTATGTGTTTATACAAGTGCATATACTTGTACTCACGGTGTGATTGGATAACATGGGTACTATCTCCAAGTTGTGGGACTTGCTACTTGAGATAGACCTCCAGAGAAAGCTGGTCCTTGCTCCTAAACTACCTGCCACAATCTACTCTAATGCAGGGGAAACTAACTATTCTAATCTAAATTTCCAAGGGACCAGGGAGAGAGAATGCATAAAATGAAAGCCTACACTAAAGCGGTGATACACCAGAAAAGGAGGGTGTGAGAGTAGTCTCCAAATGTGTGAAATACAGAGGCAAAGTGCACACTAGAAGAGGTGATGACAGTTCTCCATAATCTAGCAAAATGCATTCACAACAATATTCCAAGCATACATAATGATAATGAATCCCTACAAGAACATAATAATAGACACAATATTCTTGTAAATAAGGTTAAAGGGGCAAGAAGAATGCAAGAAAACACATAGCAGGGGAAGATACATCCACAAACTTGTATTTTATTGCTTCCTGGTATGCACAGTTCAATCTATTACAAGATAAGGGCCTGGATCACCATGCAAGGAGTCCACAACAAGGGCCTGCAACACATTGGCTTCACAAAGCAATTTTGGCAGAGCTTTGCTACAAAACTACCTCCCTTTACAATGAGCCCAACACTCCAATTTATAGAAAAATGAGAAGGAAAAGAGAAGGGAAAATGGAAATCCTGAAATCTGTCCTTCAACCACCTGTAAGAGGCATTAAATGGAGTAAAATGATTATATATTACTTGCAAAAGGCTCCCATACTGTCCCTGTGTTGTAAAGCAGAGAGAAAGAATGATGACCATGCCTCTTAATTGCACTCCCAACCACCAAATGAAACACTGTTATGAACTCGGCCACGTTTTATAAAAATATCCATCGATTTCTCATCAAATCTAGAATTTATTGATTTTGTGCATCGGGCTCGGAGCCATGATTCCAACGGTACCAATTTTGTGTGATTTCGTTGAGAAATGCAAAAGTTATGGCCTTCTGAGTGCGGGCAGCTATTTGGGATCTGGCAGGCAGTTTTTCGTCATTTGACGGGAATGAGCATTAACTGACTGGAGCCGAATATGTTTCTTTTAATTAAATATATCTACCCTCATTAAAAATAAGAAATCCAGTTTTTGTGGCGTAGAGGACGTCGTGCTTGTTCCAGAAAGTCCAATTTTGTGAAAATCGGAGCTCGGAGTCAAAAGTTATGGCCGTTTGAAGTTTCACGGGTCAAACGTTGACTTTTCTTCTTTGCCTTCGGCCGCTTCGCGCTTTTGCGTCCCCCGCGTCTTGCGCGTACTTTTGTCCCGGCTGTCCCAGATGAAAATCTCCTGCCTCGCCGATTCGGGCTTCCTTGTCCCTCTTTGCGGTGAAGACACGTGGCGAGATTCCATTCGCTCTCGGCTCTTTCGGCTTTTCGCGTCCTCCGCGTACTTTTGGCCCGGATGTCCCAGTACGAAAGTCCTCTGTTTCGGCCGAACCGGCCGGTTCGCGTCCTCCGCGCACTTTTGTCCCAACTGTCCCGGACTTCCTGGGACAAATTTCTCCGAACCGCCCGAAATGGACTGACTTGCGCCAAACCGGCCGATCCGCGTCACCTTTTCGCGATACCTTTGTCCCAATGTCCGCTGCGCGAAAACAACACTTAGTCGATTTTTTCCACTTTTTCGGCCGGTTCGCCTTTTCACGTCCCGCGTCCCGATCGCCCCAATGCCCCCCTCGCGGATTGACGCTCGCGGTGGCCTTTCGGCCGATTCACGCCCAGATGTCCCTCATGTCCCGACTATTGCGAGGACTAGGACTTAGCCATTTTTCATGATTTTTCCTGGCCCAAGCTTGTTTTCTGCAACTTTTTCACATTTTTAAAACTTGCTGGGTTTTCTCTTGGATGAGAGTTAGAAAGAAGCCGAGGGGACCCCAGAAACATGATTTTTTGCCTTGAATCAATATAATTGCTTGGGACTAAAGAATTTGATGCATGTTATCAAAATTACCTTGAGGGGTGAATTTTGGATAACAATTTTGGCGACTCAGTGGGGTCATCTGCCTGCTAGATGAAGAACGGCCAGCTGCTTGTAGCAATCCATTGGGCATGGAGTCTATTTGATAACCTCTCAGCTGATCTGAAATTTGAAAACTTGTGTCCTCGAGCCATTGAAACATTCGTTGAGCTGGTTTTCCTATGGCTGCAATTCTTTTCCAGGAGCTTGATGAACTGCAAACATGCACATACTAGAAGCAATAGGACATGTGCACAAGCACTTAGGGAAATAAAAACTACTCTAATAAATAGACAATGTGCATAAGCACTTAGAGGAATGGAAATTCTAAATTAATATTTACAAGGGTGAAAATCTATCTTTCTAGTAGCAACGTTTGAGATAGATCCCATTGACCGGAATCTGCAATTCTTCACCATCCAACTTAGCCAGTCGGAAAGCATTGCTACCTTTGCATTCAATGATCATGTATGGGCCACTCCAGATGGCATCAAACTTGGAGTGCTTTCCGGTTTTGCACGATCAGCATCCCACTTCAGTACCAAATCTCCAGTTTGCAATATCCTGGCCTTAGCTTTCTTGTCAAAACTCTTTTTGACCAATGCTTTATCCTTTTCTATGGTCTGCATTGCGTGCTCTCTTGTCTCTTCTAATTCCATCAGCTCTGCATACCTGATTTCCATAGGTTCAAACTCAGCTAGTTCCAACTGTTTCATGAGCTCCAATGCTGGCAACTCAAGTGATATAGGTAGAACTGCTTCTTTCCCATACACAAGCTTGTATGGAGAGCTTCCTGTAGACCTCTTGGGTGTGATCCTATCAGCCCATAGGGCTGATTTGAGCTTTGCGTGCCAAGTTCTTTGATTTTCATCCAGAGTCCTTCTGATGATTCTTAGTAGATTCTTGTTTGTAGACTCGGCTTGGCCATTACCTTGAGGGTAATAGTTCGATGAAGTGCTGAGATACACACAATTCTTGACAGCCCATTCAGTGATCTTTGTGCCAAGGAATGCCAATGCATTGTCTGATATGATAGTGGCAGGGGCACCAAACCTCGTGACTATCCCTTCATAGAAATCTAAGATATTAGATTCATTTGCCTCCTTGAGTGCCACTGCTTCGGTCCACTTGGTGAAATAATCCGTTGCTGTAAGTATCCACTTGTGGCCTTGACTTGAATTGGGATTGATAACCCCAATGAAGTCCAATCCCCATTGCATGAATGGCTGATCCACTGAAATTGGATGAAGGGGCAGCGCTGCTAACCTTTCTTTCCCCGTGAAGAATGCACATTTCCTGCATTTCTTGACCCATGAGTAGCAATCATGAACACAGAGGCCAATAGTAACCAGCTTTCATGATTTTGAGAGCTGTCACTCGTGGAGCAAAGTGGCCTCCTGCTTCCCCGTCATGGAACTCGTGCAAGATCTTCTCAACTTGACCTGTTCCAATGCATCTTAATAGAACACCATGGATGTCTTTCTTGAACAAGATACCATTAATGAGTACATACGGGATAGCTTGTAATCTAAAGTATCTCCTCTTTGCCTTGCTCACTTCTGGAGGGCACAAGCCTATTTGGAGGTAATGCACCAAGTCTTGAGTCCAACATGGGATGGGTGCATCATCAGCTGGTTGTTCTTGATCATTCTGTAGTAGTAGGACAACATCCTCTTCACTTTTTGACCCGTCTGGTTGTTTGGAAGCGAGCTGCTCACACAAGCCTTTGCCACGAACTAGCTTGGTCACTTTGATTTCAATATCATATTCCATCACCCGAGTGATCCAACCTGCTCTCTTCTCATTTAAATCCTTGTTTAGGAGGAAGTCCTTGACACCAGCATGAGACACCAGCAGTTGAATCTTATTGTTTGAGACCAAATGTCTGAACTTCTTCAAGCTCCTGATGACAGCAAGGACATGCTTTTCGATGAAAGAATACTTTATTTCGTAATCTTCCAAGGTTTGACTGAAGAATGCTATGGGCTGTTCTGAACCTTCTCTATTCAGCTGTGTCAAGATAGCTGAGATTGTATCTGATCCTCCAAATGCATACAACATGAAGTCCTTTGAAAAGTCTGGGTTGATAAGAGTTGGAGCTTGTGATATTGCATGCTTGATGTTTTCAAAACTCTCTTTGCCTTCTGCTGTCCATTTGAATGCCAGACTCTTCTTCAACATCATTGTTAGAGGCTTCACAAGAGTGGCAAAATTAGGCACAAATCTGCGGACAAAGTTTATCCTTCCTAAGAAGCTTTGAAGAGATTTCTTGTGGTGTGGCAATGGAAGCGTTCGGATGGCTTCAACCCTTTCAGGATCAATTGTTAGCCCTTCCCTAGAGACAATGTGGCCCAACAATTTGCCCTCGTGTGCCAAGAATATACATTTCTTTGGATTCAACGACACTCCGAACCTTCTACACCTCTGAAACACTTGTCTGAGGTGAAAGAGATGGTCTGCTGCATTCTTTGAGAAGACAGTGATATCATCTAGGTATACCAGCACTATCTTGTTGATCAAGCCTTTGAACGCCATATCCATAGCTCGCTGGAATGTTGCTCCTCCGCATTTGACATACCCAAATGGCATCTTCTTGTAAGCATACGTGCCCCATTTTGTAGTGAAGGCCATCTTGAATTGATCTTCTTCTTTCACCATTATCTGATTATAGCCTGAATATCCATCTAGCAATGAAAACCTTTCTGAACCAGCTACAACCTGCAATATTTGTTCCATTGATGGAAGCGGATAATGATCTTTGAGTGATGCTCTATTTAGATCGCGAAAGTCCACACACAATCTTATTTCTCCATTTCTCTTTCTTACCGGCACCAAGTTTGCAACCCAACTTGAGTGTTTGATGGGGAAGATGATACTGGCCTCAATGAGCTTGCTTAACTCTTTTCTCATGAGAGGTTCGATATGAGGATTTACTGGCCTTTGCTTTTGCCTGACAGGCTTGGATTCCGGATCTAGCTCAATAGTATGTTGTGCCAACTTTGGGTTGAAACCTCTTAAATCTTTGTAAGTCCAAGTGAAGACATCTGGGAATTCTTGACAAAGCTGAACAAAATCAGATTTCTCTTGTGGAGTACTTACTTTGCCAATTTGCAATGTCTTGCCTTCATCTACTAAGATAGGTTCTGAATCTTCACCCTTTACTTGAATGTTCGCTTTCTCCTTCCGGAACTGATCATTCGGGTTGAAGATTGACTCTAAGGTTATGAGACCTTTTGGTAATTTGTTAGTTCTCAGCTGCACCACTTGGTCACCATACTGCTGCTCCAGCTTGTCTTGATTTCTGGCGGAGAACTCAGCTTCTTCTTGCAGGAAATTAACAATCTGCTGATCATTCTCGAAGACTTGCCAACTTGTGTTGTTATCGGAACAGCTGGTCTCACAACCACTTTGATATGAGGCTGAGTTTTCTCACTTTTGATACTTTCTACAACATCAAACGCAGCCCCAATTGCTGCCAGCCTCTGTCACAATGCTTCATTTTTTTTTCTTGGGATGGAATTGATGCTAAAAGCTTCAAAATCTTCAATGAGATCCCATACCCGATTTTTGTAGTTCTTCAACAGATCATTTTTGGCAGCATTTTTTCCTTTGACTTGGTTTACGATCAGCTCACTATCACCAAATACTTGTAAATTCCTGATGCCTTTCTTCTTTGCCCAGTGCAATCCATGAATTAAGGCTTCATACTCAGCTGTGTTGTTTGAGCAAGAAAACTGAAAATGGAAGGCTGAGTAATACTTTATACCTTGTGGTGAAATGAGCATAGCTCCTCCTCCTGCACCTTGTCTACTCCTTGACCCATCAAAGAACAATTGCCATACTTCATTCTTGTCTTTATGATCTGGCTTGGTGATGCTGGGGAGAGGTTGATTCTCTTCATGTAAACAATAAACTCCTAGCTCAGATTCTTCTATTTCTTGATAAGGATCAAAAGCATGCACCTTGCTTGCCCATTCATCAAGAGTCAAATCTGGGATGCTTCCAACCTTGGTGTCACTTCATCGTTGCTTGGATAATCTTCTTGATCAAACGCTGAACAGTTGGTATTGATTTGGCTTGGAGTGTAAGGCTCAATGTGAAAGTTCGCAATAGGTTCAGACCTGATTGTGGCTTTGGTTCCATATCTTGTTCTGAACAACATGTGTGACCAATCCGCCGAAAGATAGCCTCCAATTTTAGCAGTGAAGTCTCTTGACAAGCACAATGCAAAGAGTGGTGGCAGTGTCTATGATGATCGACACATCTTGTAACACTATTACGTTGGGACATGCGTGCAGTGTGAGGCTCAAACCTTTGATTACTCCAACCGTTGTCACTGCTGTCCCATCTAATTGCACTACACCCTTGGAGATGGTTTCATATTGGAGTCCTAGCTGATCAGCTATCTGTTTTGGCATGACTGAGCTGCTTGCTCCCGAATCAATCATGCAATTATGCACCAACTTGTCTCCTATGATCAATGAAACATAAAATGGAGGGGGCTTCAACATTTTACCTTGTTGTCCTCCATGATTTCCTTCAGGCTGGGCAGCATTTGTGAGTACCTTCTCTTGCATTTGGACCTGTTGATTTGAAGTTGACCAGTCCTTCATGGCAGCTTGTAGCAAATCTCTCTGGCCTGGGATGGATAGTGATTCCCACATTGATATGTTTACATTTGTCTTCTTCATTTGATCAATGATGTTGAATGGGGATGAAGCATCCCTCTGCTGTCCTCTAGCTTGCACATTCATTCCTTGCAAATGAGTGGCAGCAGACTGATATTTGAGTTGGTTTAGGAGCTGGTTTGGGTGCTCCTTGCATGTTTGGAACTACACTTTGTTTGCCAACGGCTTGTGGAGGGTAGAAGGTTGTGGATTACTTGAAGCCAATGGCTGTCCTTCACCCAAATTTCTCCTCTTTGACCTTGTGTTGGCTGCAACACTTTGAGAGGGTATTTGATTCATACCACAGAAATCTTCAGCCTGCCAATTGACAAGAGTAGTTTCGTTCGGAGATGTTCCTTGCTGAGGTGCTTCTTGCTGCTGATCCTCTTCGTGGCTGGACTCTTGCGACCCACCAATGGTTTGCACCATAAGAGCCTGATTTAATGCACCGTTAAAGCACATTGATTGGTTATGTGGCTGACTACACGGGAAACACCAATCATATTCTTGGGCCATGTTATTTTGACCGGCACCAAAGCTTTAGAAGCAGATACGACATTGGGGTTATAGGGCTGAAATGGTCTATTAGCGGGAGGCCTTACTTGGCTTTGATTTTGATTTGCAGCCTGAGTTGGTGACCTATTTTGTTGGTATGGGGGCCTAGCCAGTGTATTGCGCTTGAGGCTGATACGGTCTAGCACTTTGAGCTTGCTGTCTTTTGATAGTAACCAGCTCATTTCCCAAATTTTGCAATTGTTTCATGACCTCTTGGAGTTCATTTGAAGCACTAGAGGATGAAGTAGAAGTTTCATTTGAACTTTGATTTCTAGGAGTGGGAATAGGAGCCAAAGTGGGTGCTTGACTAGTGCTTGGATTTTCTAAGTTTGGATACAAGGGCATGGGAGGCCTAGGAGCCAGTTTACCAGCTTGAATAAGACAGTTTTCAGCTCTAATGGCAATGCTATAAGCAGCAGGTAAGGTTGTGCCTCCCATAGATTGAATTAACATAGAAATATCAGAATTCAAAGCTTTAAGGTAATATAGAAAAGCACCTTCTATTGTTGGCCTGACTGCCACTGGAATCCTATCCCAAGACCTTTGAAATCTGAAGTTGAAGTCAGTCAGCTGCTCGTTGGGGGCTCTCTTGATAGTTGTCAATTGTTCTAGTAGAGACAAATTGTCTCCTTTCTCCCCAAACCGCTCATCATGGAGAACTATGCATAATCGATTCCAATTTGTGATAACCAGCTCCAAGGCTCCTAAACCATTGCAATGCCTTCCCTTTGAATGAAGATGCCAAAGAATTTGACAGCCACATCCATTTCATTTATCTCATGGATTGCACAGACGTTAGCAATGTCTTTGACATGATCACCAGGAGTGGTATGATTTTCTCCAGTGAAAAATGGAATGTTCTTCAATGCTGCAATTGGAACTGGATTCTGTGCATTGAGGGCAAGTGGGATGCTGCCAGTGAAATTGACAAAGGGATTTAGTGGTTGCGCCATTCTGATTGGCCTGAGAACCCTTGTTGATGCGAGAAAAGGTCTACCAGGTGGAGGTGTAGACAAAGTTCTATTAGGTGGAGACGCAGATCTTTGAGCTCTTCTTCCCCTTCTTTCTCTACCTGGAGATAGGTGTAGATAAACAAACAATCCTTCCTCCCTAGTTCTTGACTCTGGTCTGTATTCTTCTCATAAATTTTCCAGGCTTGGACTGCAGAAACCAGCGGATTATGCCTCTTTTGGAGTCGCCAGATGTGTGATTTTAAAGCTCCTTCAAAGCTGGAACTTACAACAAGTGCACATCAATCTTGTTGCAATGAAAGTAAAGACCTCTAAGGTCCCACCAGGCGTGCCAGAACTGTTATCACCGAATCACAACACCCTTGTGTTTATACAAGTGCATATACTTGAACTCACGGTGTGATTGGATAACATGGGTACTATCTCCAAGTTGTGGGACTTGCTACTTGAGATAGACCTCCAGAGAAAGCTGGTTCTTGCTCCTAAACTACCTGCCACAATCTACTCTAATGCAGGGGAAACTAACTATTCTAATCTAAATTTCCAAGGGACCAGGAGAGAGAATGCATAAAATGAAAGCCTACACTAAAGCGGTGATACACCAGAAAAGGAGGGTGTGAGAGTAGTCTCCAAATGTGTGAAATACAGAGGCAAAGTGCACACTAGAAGAGGTGATGACAGTTCTCCATAATCTAGCAAAATGCATTCACAACAATATTCCAAGCATACACAATGATAATGAATCCCTGCAAGAACATAATAATAGACACAATATTCTTGTAAATAAGGTTAAAGGGGCAAGAAGAATGCAAGAAAACACAGCAGGGGAAGATACATCCACAAACTTGTATTTTATTGCTTCATGGTATGCACAGTTCAATCTATTACAAGATAAGGGCCTGGATCACCATGCAAGGAGTCCACTACAAGGGCCTGCAACACATTGGCTTCACAAAGCAATTTTGACAGAGCTTTGCTACAAAACTACTCCCTTTACAATGAGCCCAACACTCCAATTTATAGAAAAATGAGAAGGAAAAGAGAAGGGAAAATGGAAATCCCGAAATCTGTCCTTCAACCACCTGTAAGAGGCATTAAATGGAGTAAAATGATTATATATTACTTGCAAAAGGCTCCCCATACTGTCCCAGGTGCTGCAGAGAAAGAATGATGACCATGCCTCTTAATTGCACTCCCAACCACCAAATGAAACACTGTTATGAACTCGGCCACGTTTTATAAAAAATCTCCATCGATCTCTCACCAAATCTAGAATTTCTTGATTTTGTGCATCGGGCTCGGAGCCATGATTCCAACGGTACCAATTTTGTGTGATTTCGTTGAGAAATGCAAAAGTTATGGCCTTCTGAGTGCGGGCAGCTATTTTGGATCTGGCAGGCGTTTTCTGTCATTTGACGGGAATGAGCATTAACTGACTGGAGCCGAATATGTTTCTTTTAATTAAATATATCTACCCTCATTAAAAATAAGAAATCCAGTTTTTGTGGCGTAGAGGACGTCGTGCTCATTCCAGAAAGTCCAATTTTGTGAAAATCGGAGCTCGGAGTCAAAAGTTATGGCCGTTTGAAGTTTCACGGGTCAAACGTTGACTTTTCTTCTTTGCCTTCGCCGCTTCAGCTTTTTTCGTCCCCGCCCCGCGTCTTGCGCATACTTTTGTCCGGCTGTCCCAGATGAAAATCTCCTGCCTCGGCCGATTCGGGCTTCCTTGTCCCTCTTTGCGGTGAAGACACGTGGCGAGATTCCATTCGCTCTCGGCTCTTTCGGCTTTTCGCGTCCCCGCGTACTTTTGGCCCGGATGTCCCAAAGACGAAAGTCCTCTATTTTGGCCGAACCGGCCGGTTCATCCTCCGCGCACTTTTGTCCCAACTGTCCCGGATCGCTCTGGGACAAATTTCTCCGAACCACCCGAAATGGACTGACTTGCGCCAAATGCCGATCGACGCGCCAAACGGCCGATCCGCGTACCTTTGTCCTACCTTTGTCCCAACCGCAAAAACAACACTTAGTCGATTTTTTCCACTTTTCGGCCGGTTCGCCTTTTCGCGTCCCCCGCGTCCCGACATCGTCCCAATGCCCCAATCGCTGGATCGCCGCCTCGCGGCCTTTCGGCCGATTCGCGCCCAGATGTCCCTCATGTCCCGACTGTTGCGAGGACTAGGACTTAGCCATTTTTCATGATTTTTCCTGGCCCAAGCTTGTTTTCTGCAACTTTTTCACATTTTTAAAACTTGCTGGGTTTTCCTCTTGGACAGGAGAGTTAGAAAGAAGCCGAGGGGACCCCAGAAACACGATTTTTGCCTTGAATCAATATAATTGCATCCATACTAAGCCATCCACAAGCTCCATCAAGTTGTCTCATGACCCCGGTGAGGGTATAATTCTCAAGATTCACGGTCTCCCGAACTATCTAAGCAACCATCCATACCAAGCTTCATCTACCTCAGATCCTTTCTTGCCTTCAAATTTTAGAGCATCTTTATATTGCGTATTCATCAATGTCCTCACTACATTCTACATCCGATGGGTCTTCAACCATGGCTATATTGGTTGTATTTGATATGACTTTACCCTTGAGCACATCATTAGCTTGAACACGACAATCCCATGTTGTGTGACCGTTTTTCTTACAATAATGACATTCAATCTCCGATTTATCTATATTACATCTTCTATGATATTTTCTCGGTTCTAGAATAGAATGCACTTTCTTGTTGGGAATGGCCTTTCGCATCCTCTCGTAATTCGCTTTTCCTCGCCTAGAAAGAGCGGCTATCATATCATCCAAAGATTGAGATTGAATTTGACCGAGTGTAAAAACTACATTGCTATATTTTGAAGACAGCCTATTTAATAGGATAGCTTTGCATCCCCATCCTCAATCGCAGACTTTCACTTCTACTAGTTGTTCGAAAAGGACCTTAGATTATTGATGTGGCTTGACATAGAGACTCTGTCATCCATTTTGAACCTATATAACTGAAGTTTTAGGAAAAATTGGCATTGACTGCTTTCGCTCCAAATAATTTATTTAGAGTATCCCAAATTTCCTTCGATGATTTGTCTAGGTCTACATGATGAAGTTCAGAGTCAGAGAGAGCAAGGCCAATAATAGCTTTCGCTCTATCATCTCTACTTTGCCATTCTAACAATTTCGATGCATCGGTAGGTGTTGTCTCTTTCCCGTTTACAATGCCCCAAAAAAATTATTCATAAGTTGCATTTGCATTTTTACTCTCCATGTATGAAAATATAGACCGAATATTTTTCAACTAGAACTTCCATTTTAATAAAATAAAATAAATACAACTTCATATTTTTTTTGGAAATGAGTAAACGAAAAAAAATAAAATACCAGTTGCACACTTCCGAATAAAATGTCACTTGCACAGTTCCATGCCCTAGCACAGGTATTGTCTTTAGATTTCCGACCAGACAGGGTTTCACTATGACTGTACGTTATGCCCTCGTAACTGTATTTGCTTCTACGTCTTTCTTGCCCTACGTCTGTAGAAAACGTCTGTGCCCTTGTAATTTGTGACTGTCAATGATTGATTGTAATGGCCTTCAAATGTTTGTGAATCGTAACTCTATTCACATCTTATTTCGTGCTCGAAAATACTGTTATTTTCCTGAAAAAAGTGCCATTCGCGACTGTAAATTCGTGGCCCGTGACTTTGTATGTAATCGTGGCTATATCTATATATGCATGCGAAAATGCCCTTCGACCCTTTTCGCTCACGACTGCAAGTTAAATGTTTCGAAAATGCCCTAGAAAAACCGCAACTGTTTACTTCAATTACGACTGTGCCTTCACTTCGATTCAGACTTCTTCAGTATTTATTTTGACCTTCAAAATTCTTCTTCAGCGTGCCCTAGATATTTGTCGAAAAACAAAAACGAAAATGTGTTCGTTTTTCTCCTTATGCTTCAGATTTCGTGCCTTAATGGGTCGGATTTTCTATCCTTCTCTCTTTCCTCGCTTGCCCTTGCTCTGATACCAATGTTAGAAGATGTATACAAGGAAGAAATAAAGAGAAGTCAGATTGCACACATTTGAGACTGTGTATCCATCTATTTATTATAAAAGGCACCTTATAAATAACTCTTATATTCTCATACTCACTTGGCCCAAACTGCTATCAACTACCTCAGATATTTCTCCGATAGTAGGAGTGTATGTCTCGCATAAAAATTACCTAGCCTATGAAGTCAATAAGTGACACGCCAAGGGGGCTGTCCGCTTTCTTTGGGAATGCCAAGGAACATTCTCAAGTCCCTAGAACAAGTTTAGATAAACCATAATATTCCACAATTGAGGGGATTTGACATCTTTGTTCTATCAAGGAAGTGGAGGTAGAGGGCATTTCATTTCAAATGTCGTACCTAACATGAGATCCATGGGTGATATTTGTGTTTGTACAAAGACAATAGGTTTTGCAGCCTCATTTTTCCAAATTCCTGTATAAACTATAAAGTTGTTTGGCCCTTTACATTTAGGGGGTTGTAGCTTTCAGACATCGAACCTTAGAAATGAATCCTAAGGCAACAAGATTATTTCCTCCTCTGCCAAATCTCATTTGTTTGAGTTGGAAAGCACTATATGCATAACAATTTTAAGCACAGATGGAGAAAGGTAAGAGAGCATCCTTCTTCATGAGCTACCACCAAGGTACCTCAACTCTTTTATTCTTGCTCCAAAAATGATGGGTAAGCTGCTACCCAGCATGGGAAGGAAATTGGTTCTTGTTGATCAAGATCCAAGCTACACAAACAATCTCGCAATACCACGTATCTATTTTTAGTGGATCATCGCCCAAGAACATCAGGAAAGGTTCTAGGGGGCATCCTACTTCCTCCTAGAATTTTCTAGCTAGACCCTATTGGCCAAAATCATTTACCTATGGACATAATCAAATATCTTGTTTTGGCTCTTTTGTGGCATTAAAAACACTTGGTCCTCCTCTAACTTTTTATATAGCTTAGAATCTTAGTCTCCAACAGCTCCTTTTTCATGGTTGCATCAAGGGGCCTTCCTTTCACATTTGTTGTATATAATTTCAAGTAAGAAAATATTGCTTGTGGAGCAGCTCTTCGATATCAGGTAGACCTCCTAACATGAAACATGTAGATATGTTGTCCACTATATTTCAATATCTCATAACAAGTAGAATATTTTCTGGTAATCTTAAGGAAGACTGAGCACCAAAAATACAATACTCCTGTCCAAATAACTAGCAGCATAAAACTTGGAAATGCATAAGTTGCAAAGGAAATTGTGTTTGACTCATTAAATAATCTGACAGAAAAGTAAAGGGGCATTCAATAAAAATGAAAGATACCAATGCATAAAAAACAAACAAGCAATTTTATTCAACCCACATTAGGGTTCCAACAGATTAGAACATCTTGCTTTGAAAATAATGATTCTCAAAAAGAGAGAATTACTAAAAGGAAAAGACGCTTCTAATAATAAAAGCTTATACAGAAAACATCACATACTAAAACATGTTCTAGGATTGGCAAAAAGAAATATCAAAATATTAAGTTCATATGCATTTCTGTAGTTGAGAAGTATGAACAAATACTTCCTTTTATTACCGATTATCAGAATTCTGGGTAAACAAGATTCATGCAACATTGAGGAAAGTTTGTTTTCTGTTTCTGTCAGTAATCACCAATACAAATAATCTTTGCAAATGGAAAAGATAACAAATCTAAAACAAACAATCAATTGCAAAATTGTTATAAATGCAAATCACTAATCAGCAATATCATAGACTATTATAAAAGATTTCTTACTGATAGACTCAAAAGTATCAAACAGAATTAAAGTCTAAATAGTGAATCATCCCACTCACAAGTCAACGTCACAGAATTAGATAGTGAAATGTGAATACCTCGGATGAAACAGTTTGTAACATCATCAAGGCTCACCCATGAGCACTTGGATTTACCCTCCTCTGCAACAAGGCGCGATGGACCCTACCATTTCAAGCCAATGATTTATATCCAGATAAGATTTTGAATCTAAGACTGGGGGTTTAAAAGAAAGCAGGCAATCAAGTGCATACAAAACAATTCTAGATGCATTGAAATTTGGCATGAAAACGACAATCTGTATATTATATTTATCCCAATTTTGTTAAGAAAGAACCCAAAAATACTCAGAGTGAGATTTACCACATCAAACTGCTTAACAAACCACTGGTTTAGCTCCTTGGTGCAGGCCAAATCTTGCATTGTATAAGGATGAAAATCAGCATACGATAGGTAAATGCCCTCCTCTGCAAATAACATGAAATTATTTAGATTCTTAATAATAATCCACTAAGAAGTTAGAACACGATTCATCAAAAAAGATCTTACAGCAGTTGTGCAATGGCAACAGAACTCAATTTAATTATCAAACAAGTGTGCAACGGTAGGAGGCCAATACACCTGTACAGGCTCAGGAAATGGGTACAGCACAAAATTGGTACTATTTCGCGTATCCAGATGTACCCAGTACTATTTTGCATACCCAGGACGAATTTTCCATGTACCCCCAGTAAAAACTGTAAAAACGTTGTTTTCTGGTCAAAAAAATCAAAACGGCTTCAAAATAAAACCCTAACCCTAAAAGGCACCCCCAAACTCTTTTTGAACAGCAGCTAAACATTTACCTCACATTGCATACTTATCTCTCATTGCACATTTGCTCTCTCACCTTCAGATTTTCAATTGCTTAGGGCTGATCCTACACCACTATAAGTGACAAGTAGTTTAAGGAGCTTGTGATAAAGAGGCTCTGTGATTCATTCTTAGACCCGGAGCTAGAAGGTACTTTGCACACTGCTAGTCTTGTGGTTCTGATGAACCACATGATGCTTCTACTCCTAGTGAACCACATGACGGTTCTAATGATGCCCTTGCTGACTACACTGGAGTGCATTATGATTATGAATATAATGAATATGCTGATTTGCCTTGATTTGTGTGTATACATTGTAAACTTTGCACAATATATTTATTCTAAGTTCAACCATTATATATCATGATGTTTGGCATTGAATTATTGGTATCTTTTGTGATTATTTAGCTTATTTTGTATGCTCTGCATATTATAAGGTTAATTTTGCTTGTTTGGCTATTATTTTTAATAGTTTTAATATTTTATATCTTTTTGTATGGTTGTACCCAAAGTTATATCCAAGCCCCAACAAAAATCACTGTACCAGCATATCAGGTTTTGTACCCATACCAGCTATCTAGGTGCAACTCATTGCATTATTACAATTTCTCGACATTTTGGGTTCACTTGGGTATAACGCATCCTTGGGAAAATACAACCAACTTTCCCGAAGAATGGACATAGACAACATGAATATAATGATATTTATGCAATGAAATACCAAACACTTTACCTTTCTTCATCCTAACATTTTAAAAACTATTAAATTATTCTTTCAGCTAATGATTTTTTTAATTGCTGAAATAGAGGCTTTCATCTTTCTCTTATGTTTAGTTTATCGCTTCAATTTAGATTTTAAGAATCTCTGATTCTTCACTTCTCCTGGCAATCCATCCTTTCCACCCTCGCAATCAACTTCATGTCTTTCATCCATTTGTGATGTTTTTCGTATGTGATGATCTGTAAGTGCCTACTTCCGTACTCCAACTACACATGATATCTGCACCACACTCTTTCATCCTGATTAGTATCAACCACCATGTATTACCAATATATATTATATTGCATGATGCACAAAAAAGGGCTCATGAGGAGAGATCCTTACAATCGTAGTTATTGAGGATATTTAACCTTGTCAAGCATGTTCCTCAGTTTATTTGGTGGGATAAACACAATCCTAAATTTGCTCTCTTTTTAAATTCGTGGAATGCCTCGGTAGTACCCCTATGTATAGGGGTTGACCCAATGACCATCTCGTAATGTCCCCAATGGGACTATTTTTGCCCCCAGTTGGATTTTAGGCAAATCTCAAACTCAAAATTGCAGATTAGAGAAAACATGGAAATTTATTTAATGCAGATCTGAATGAACCCAGAAAAATGCGACTAGGGTTTTAAGAGGAATCCACACAAATCAGCAAGTACATTCATACCCATTCACTCCAAACTGATTTCTATATTTTTAACAACTCATGCATGCATAAAAATACAATTTTCTGAAGGTAAAATAGGCTGCAAAAATTTATATAAGTTTGCAGACTTGCTGCCCCTGAAAGTGAATAAAAATGGCACTTTTATTTATCCAAAAATTCAGAAAATGATTGGAGATGATTCATAAAAACCTGATTTTATAACAGCAGCTCAGAATAGTCCACAAACACCTTAGAATGTCATCAATACATCCAAAATATGGGTCGCTCCACTAGAGGTAAATAGAATAAACACTGCTGCAATATTTCTTCAAACCCTTGATTAGAAATCTGCAAAAACTCCTTCGTACAACTGTTGGAAATGACTAAAATCTGTGTAAGCTCAATAGAATTTCCTGAATAGAAATTCCTCACATTCTCTTGGGGTTTTTGTCCACAAGAGGGATGAATCCTAAGGGTTTTCATCCTTAGAATATTTAAGCAAAAGCTCAAGCTTCAACTGCAAATTAAGAAAATATCAAATGATCATAGAATGCCTTCCTACAAGTCGACCTCTCCTTATAAAGAAAGAAGAGACCCAAGACAACCTCCAAAATATCCAATCAGCATACAATGATTTTTTCTATGCATTTTCCACCCTCCATCCTTTCTAGGCCAAGTCGCATTTTCCTTGGGAGGATAACTTTTGACCCATGACTTTTGCCTTTTTCTATTTTCTAATTGCTCCTCAAGCTGGTCGCATTTTTCCATAGGGATAAACAATTTAATAAATGTTTTTCTCTTGTTGGCTCTTTCTATGTTTATTTTATTATTAAGTCTATTATTTTATTATAAGTGCTTTTTATAATGTCTATTTTATTTTTTTAGCACTTTATAATAAAGTAATAAAACTTAAGTCTCCCTTTTTAATTCTCCTTAGCCGTCGGGAAGACATAATAGGCTAAGGGTCTTCGATTGGGAAGGGGATATTACAAAGGTAAGAAATCTATCCATCGTTACAAAGGTAAGAAATCTATCCATCGTTGCGAAGGTAAGGAATCTATCCACTACATTGAGGTGGTTTCGGATAATGCGTAAGAAGAAGCTTCTAGAGAGAAAAGTATGATTTCTATTGAGCAAAATAATTGCATTAGTAAGGAAGAAACATTGCTTGTTGAATGCCAAGTTAGAGAAATTATTTCAGCTCCAAAGGAACCAAATGTTGATAGTAGACAGGAAAAGAAATTCATATATGCAAGCAAGGAGGACGTAATGGAAACTCTGAAAAGGTGTGAATAATGGAATAGCAGAGCTAGAGCTGCTAGATTGATAACCACTCAAGCGAGACAACACTTACAAGATTTCAAGGAAAAGATGTGGGCAAATGATGCAAGGGAGTCTACACACACGAAAGAAGACTTTATAGAACAACTTGCACATGAGGAGGAGCCTCACATGGACACTTGTGTGGAATTGCAGGTTGCTGCAATTTCCAAACCAGCAGCTCATGACAAGCTGATTGGTGAAGAATTTCAGCTCTTTGTGAACCAGGATGACATCATAAGGTGTGATACAAGTGAGATTGTTTCATATATGCAGCGTTTTCAGATTTTTGTTGAAAAAGTGATGATCTAGATGATGAAATCTGCGATGTGCATTATGAAATGCCCTAGGTTCAGCCTTGTATATATGAGCACCTTGTTGATGAAATATGGTGGCAAGTTTTAGCTCACTTGACAAGTACAGGTGCCAGGCTTGTGGATCACTTCAACATGTTTTGTCTATTGTGCATGGCACTTGGACAAAACAAATTTGGAATTGTTTAAGGGCAAGCAATTTTGGGAAGGGAGGACTATAATATCCCCTTCCCAATCAAAGACCCTTAGCCTATTTTGTCTCCCCGACGGCTAAGAAATGAACACAAGGGGGACTTAAGTTCTATTACTTTATTATAAAGTGCTTAAAAAAATAAAATAAACATTATAAAAAGCACTTATAATAATTTAATGAACTTAATAATAAAATAAAATATAGAAAAAGCAAATACATGATAAAGCACTTAGTATAAATTGTATTTATTTAGGAGAAGTGCGACTTGCCTTAGGGGCAATAAAAAATGGTTAGAAAATGTAAAAGCTCATGGGACAAATGTATTTCCCTAGAAAATGTGACTTGCTCTAGAAGGGAAAAATGGAGGAAGAAAAACATAAAATGTTGAAAAGAGTTGATTGGATGAGTGGAAGATCACTTCGGGTCATTTATATCATTAAAAGGGAAGTTGACTTGAGGAGAGTCATTCTATGATCATCTTTTAATTTTTGATTTTATGTCTGAAGCAGAGCTTTTGCATAATCTATTCGACGAAAAACCCTAAGGAATTATCTCTAGAGGACGAAAACCTTATTGGAGCCTTTGAGGATTTCCTACCCAAGGTTATCCATTGTGCTTCGCAAGGATTTTTAGTATATTGCAGTGGTGAATAAGAAGTTTTTGGCAGATTTCTACAAGGGTTTGGAGAAGAAAATTGTTGTTTTGATTTCTTCATTATTTCAGCCTCAGGGGCGACCTATCCCTTGCATAAATCAGAGTTGTTTGAAGGTATTTCAAACTAGATTTGTATTTTCATACCATATTCTGATTTTAATAAATTAAATCAGCCCATTTTCAGTATTTTTCTAGCCCAAAATCCTAGGGAGAATTGGTGTTTTGGTTGTTTAGGGCACTTGTGGTGGTCATTTGCATGAATGGGTAACATCATTGCATTCTCCCTATTTTTCTGAATCCGTGCATAGTTTATTTGTGTGGATCGGAGCATTTTTGAGTGAGTTATGAATTTTTGAAGTTGCCATAATTTTCTACAAACTAGGGTTTCAAAATAAATTAATTTCAGCCTTCTTGTGCATCAAAATATGTATGTTCTTTCATATTTTGGCTTTATAAAATTGGTAGATCAGATTGGAGTGGAGAAGTTATATTTTATTGGTTGATTTGTTTGGGTTTCCCACTTTACCCTAGTCGCACTTTTCAGGTTAAATTCAAATCTGCATTAAATAAATTTCCATATTTTCTCTAATCTGCAATTTTGAGTTTGGGATTTGCCTAAAATCCAACTAGGGGCAAAAATAGTCCCATTGGGGACATTATACCATCCCTTTCTCTATCCCTCTAGTCATTTTCTTTAGTACCTTAAAGAGATGCTTTTTTGCCAACTTGCTTTTCAAATAGAGACAAATTAACAAAACATAATAGTAGTTCAAGAACTGTAGTCAGATCACAAAAGCATTAATTAACGCACTCAAAAATGTATCATAAAGATCTTTCAGCAACATCTTAATAAGCATCAGATTTAACCATAAAGGTTCAATTCTGGCAAAAATATCGATCCAGCTGTTTTTAAGAATTCTGCCCCAACTGCACTCATCCCAATAAATGAAGATCACCTTATGTCTGTCTCCCTCATAAAGGTATGAGGAACCAAATAAGATTTCATGTAAGTAAATCAGATATCTCTAACCTATATAAACGTGCCAATGCAGTCTACTTTTATTCAATAGAGGACAAACTCATTAAGCTAAAGAATGATCTAAACAAAGTTAGGATGTGTCAAAAGCAGGGCTGATCCTTCTCCCAATTGGCGAATTGCTAAACAGGCCTGGAAGATAAAAATATTGCAGGAGAAATTTCAAGAAGTGCACTTCATTCACATTCGGATAACAAGGATCTTCTTTGCTATGGCTTGCCTCCTACATGGTGGTCCAACCAGCTACAAGAAGACATCAAATATATTCTCAATCTTGATTCTACGCTATGATGATTGCCACTGCTTTACTTTTGTATAATGCTAGAGCTTGGACTAATAGTTTTCAGGCTTGGCATAGCCAAATATGTAAATTTGATTTCCATCTAATATAGAAGTTTGCTGTTTTTTAAAAAATAAAAAACCAAGGCTATAAATCCTGATTTGTGTGCTCCAAATCTATTTCACAAGGTACGCCGATCGAACTTTGCTGAGCTTTATCCTCGTCGAACATGAAAATTTTATCCACTGTTTTCACATAGGAAGTTTTTGACATGCTTTTGCACTATTTTATAAATGTGTGTGTGTATACCGAGTGAAACTAGAGAACGGAAAGTTCTCTCTACTCTATTCCTCTAACATATTTATGCATTTTTAAGAAAACTAAAATGATAAAAAAATATTTTTACTTTAAGACTTTTTTCAAACTTAATCCATTGGAAAAATTTAACTGAACCTTATCCTCATCAAAAATGAACTTAAACTTGAACCTTGTGACTCATCTCTAAATTATATATACTGTTGTTTGGTACTGCCTCAATTGAATTTTGCAACTGTAAAGACATTTTAAAATCAGGGCCCTTACCAAAATACTGGAAAAGAAAAAAGAAATGGCCCAGCAATGAAAACAGAAAGATTTCCATATGTAGCTCGATGAATAAATGGTTATCATTGCCTGCCATCCTTTCATTATGCTAGAAAAAAATTCTTTGCAATGACTTGTAACTTAAAAATCAGTGACCGGTGCATTGTGTTGTATGTGCCTGTTTTTGTGCCATCAATTTGTAGTGTGGTAGGAAAATCAATTTCATATTAAGCATCCTATGACAGTGAATCCAACAAACTTGGAGCTAATATGGTTGGAAAACAAAACTATAGTCAGTGTCCCATGACAATAAATCCAATCAACTAGAAGCACTTTTTAAGAGAAATGCATCTTATATTACTTAATGGAACCAAAATTTACTTCAACCTAACAAAGGGTTAAAAGAAAAGTCTCCCCTTCAGTAAGCTAAAAAATATAACATCTGAGCCATGGCCCCAAGGGGTGAAGATTCAAAATATTTGCAAAACATTTGTATTTAACTTCAGCAAGCAAAGCCAGATCGTGCTTGAAATACCATAGACATTTGTGATAGTATAATGTAGATCTGTAGCATGCATGTACATAAATGGGCACAGCTATAACAATTGAAAAGGATACAACAACATTTGTGATAGTATACCACAAAGACATTTGTGAGAGTATAATGTAGATCTGTAGCATGCATGTACACAAATGGCCACAGCTACAACAATTGAACAAGGATTGGGCACCTCCACACCCAATATTTGCATTACACTCACACTTGCAAGCCCTAGAAGAGAATAAATACTCTTCCTCCAAGAGATGTGATAAAACACAGAAATTGTATTGATAATGGAAACAGATTTGAGTACAAAATGGGGATTGAATCTCCAATAAATAGCCAATTCCTAGACCCAACGCCATAATGGTATTTTACCAAATGTATTACAATAAAAGTGGTCTTCATTTACAACCATTAACTAGAACATTCCAAGAGGCAGCTTCCTCTACAAGCTATTTAATACCCATGACAAGATATAATGAGACTAGTTCTAAACTATATGAATTTTGAGCTTTATACCAAACTAGCTCATTACTTCAAAATAATAAGTTATGTTTAGGGACAAACAAGATCTACTTTTTCCCCTTTTCATAGAAGTTAGCATTTGTACTAATGATAATAACAAAACTACAAATCCAAAGTCCTAAATCCAAAAGGGATTGTGGGGCAATGAGAGATTATGGGATACATCCAACTTTACATTTCCGAGCCAAATCGTAGATCAAAAAGTACATGGAGAGGAATTGTACAACTACTGAACTAAGAGCGTGACAAAGGAAAGTAAAAGCCTATTTACTATCACCATTAGATCAAATAATATTTCTGCTAACACCTATCCACCAACACTTTTGACCCAACCAAACCATTGAATACCCAAGCCCTTGAAATTTCACAATGAAAAGATTCAATGTAGGAAAAATCCTCCAAAATTGGCACATTTGTTTGAGCAGGCGCAAAACCAAACAACCAGACTTACTTAGGAACCCCTTGTGCAAACATGGGGTTTGTCACTTTCATCATTAGATAATCCGCAGCTGTGAGCTTCAATATGCACATAGCTGATTCTTCCTGAGTTATACAGATGGGAACATCCCAGTCACAGCCATGAATAGCAGCCTCGACAGACTTCTCCGCATGGACACCTTAACTCACGGGGTTTGGAGGGAATCCTTCTTGCTCTTGCAAGGTTCCAATTAATCTGCTTTTTGTTGGTTCAGAAAGGATTTTTTCAATGGATTCAAATCTGTATTGGTGCTACTGAAAGTTATAGACATGGTGCAAAACACAATTATCCAAAGATATCGATCATTTTCTGTTGTTATCACACACGGTGACCAATTGGCAATGCACTTACGCAATTATGAATGGTTATTCACCCACTGAATCATCACAGTGATGGTGTATATAGCAGCAATAACCGAGGATTCGCTCATAGGATTTCCGTGCCCCTTAATGCGAGCTTGCACTCCCTCCTTGGGATTCAAATGGTTGGTTTGGCATTTGGTCAAAGCACTGAATTGTCACAGTGGTGATGTATATAGCAGCAATAACCGAGGATTCACTCATAGGATTCTCATGCCCTTAATGCAAGCTTGCACTCCCTCCTTGGGATTCAAATGGTTGGTTTGGCATTTGGTCAAAGCACTGACGTAACCATATATTAGAATACAAGGCTTAATATAGGGCTTATAATTAGCGTTAAGTTAATATTAGTTAAGAATTAACCAATAAGCAGTTGTAACCACTTCAACCCTTTTGTAACCATTGCTCACATACAAAATGACGGACACACAATGAATAGCATATGCATTTTGGTTCCTCTTCATTCGCTCTGTCCACATTCTAATTTCTTTAATCTCTCCCTCCGCATATTCTAACAATGGTATTAGAGCCCTTGGTGCTCGAAGGGATCTACGGACTGAGGAGAAAGAGTAGGAAGAAGCATTCGCTATATTTTCAAATGCACCTAGGCACATGACAAATGTTTCAAGTTTCAAAAGACGTCAACGAGAAGCCTGTGAAGAAAATCGCAAGGTTCAGGCTCATACATGAATGTTGGCACACGAGGATAAACACCGCTAAATAAGTCACAATTTTCAAAAACGCACAAGTTAGGGCACCAAATCCAGCACCATTAACGCATGGATAAAGCATAACAAATGTTGAGGTTTAAACCAGTCATGGGAGGTTTTTAAGTCAAAAATGTAAACCATTTACCAATCACAAGGTTTGAAAGGGCATATATAAAGTCGAAAAAGGGCAAAAGTACAAACCAGCTAGGCATAGGAATTTTAACCATTAAACGCCATTAAAAATTATAAATACAAGTTGCTCGGCCAATCAAGAAAAGGCAGCAAACACGGTCCAATTTTTAGGTCGCGCTCAATCAAAGGTAATATATTTTGCATATTTTAGACACCAAAAGAAGGGCATGATTTTAGTGATATTTTATCTTGCAAAATATTTTTGTAGAGGAATGTGACATTCCTTTACTAAACAAATTCAGACATTAAAATTTTCTGCATTAATTTCCAAGACAAAATTAGAATACAAAATTATATTTCTCTCTGTAGAATTTGTTTTTGTTCCTAAAGTCAGCAAATGTATAAACTATCACTTTAATTTTGTTGCATTAATTTGCAGTTCGAACTTACAATTGGTGTGAATAACGAATGATGAAGTCATTATATCTAACCACATGAGGTCTCTCATCACACAACCAACAGAAGTCAATACTATAGCAGATGACGAAAATTCCAAAATTATTTTATTAAATAATGTGCCTTTCACATACAACAAGAAAAACTCAAAAACAAACCAAATGTGTCCAAAGTAGGTAAAATTCGGCATGGATGGTTGTCCAAATAGTTCAGGAGTTTCGGATCTCGGAAATTTACCCTTACAAGGGTCACAAAACAATTTCATCCAGCACTACAAGAGTAGGCGGCATGGAGGGTTGTCCAACAATTCGGGAGTTAGGGGAGGTGGAATCTAGGAACTCGGGAACTAAACCTTTACGTGGATCGGGAGGCAGCTTGTTGGAGTTCTACTGATCAAAGCATTGTGTTCGTAGGGAAAACTTCTAAAGAATATATGACTTTAAATAGCTCCATTATTTTAATCTTCTATCATTATGTTCTATAGTGTAAGCCTTAAGAGGGGGTATTAGAATATAAAGCTTAAAAATTAGCATTAAGTTAATATTAGTTAAGTGTTAACTAATAAACAGTTGTAATCACTTCAACCATTTTGTAACCATCTCTCAAATAATAAAATGACAGACACACAATGAATAACATGTGCATTCGGGTTCCTCTTGGTGCAAGCACAGAGGGGATATCCAATTAAGGACAGCCTCTAATTTTGTGATGCAAGTGTTATTAATCTTCCATTGACACACATGAACACTCCCACAACCTTGGCACAACTCAATAAATTATTCTCATTAATGAATACATTACACAATTGAAGCACACACTCTACCACTCACATGCATGCCTCTATAGGTTTCTTTCATCACAAACATGAAGAAAGAAATAGCTACAACCTATTTTGGTTTCTTGTCTAAAGAGTTCTTTTTGATGTCTCTCTTCTCTCTCACCTTTGAGATTCCTTTCCCCCTTATTTACTGATGCGTCCTAGGTCTCTTCAGCTCCACAAGGAACAAAGAAATGTTTCATGTATCAATGATTATCTCGAGATCCGTTACCTTACCTCTGTTGATGACCACAAGAGTTCAGTTACATTTAGTTAGCAAAAAGTCCGCATTTCCTCTGCATGACAGCAGTTTCACGCAGCTTAGCAAAATGCCAAAACTAAAGTTCTACACCAAGATTTCTTGAAAATATTTCTTCTCAAGAATGCCTTGTAGGACCACCTTCACCATGTCAAACCAAAACCCAAAAAAAAAAACAAAAACAAATTAAACAAAAAAACAAACATCACTTTGTTTTTGGTGATGCAAGATTACTTGTTTGCCATGGATACTCTTACATCATACACCCAAGGTTATTAAATTGTGATCTCCTGCTCACATGGGTGGATTAAGTGGTAAAACCACTCTTTTGGCCACTGAGATTGATGACCATGGTGTTCCTTGTCCCTCACACCAAATTCTCTTCCTGAATTTTTTTCCTCTTCCATTTCCAGCTTCTTCGTGCTAGCTTCAAATCTTCTCTCTTCTTACCTCTACTCTTTCTTTCCTCCTTTGTGGAATTAGATAGTCTAACCACCTCCACCAAATGCTTCTTTTCTTCTTCTTCCATCTTCTTGTGGGTTGAAACCCACCTTCATCCAACCACCTCCACCAAGATACTCTTTCTTGCATCTTGCTTTCTCTTGTGGGCTTGTACCCACTACCATCCAACCACCTCCTCCTAAAGCCTTGTAGGCTTTGTTCAATCACTATCCAACCTGTTGTTGGATTTTGCAGCTCCTCTTTTCTCATGGCTGCCAACTCTTTCTCTTCTCTCATTGTCCTCATTGCTATGTCAAGCAACTCCTCTATCTCTGCTGCAACATCATCTTCTTCACTATTTACAGCCTTCAACGTGTCTTCAAAAGACCATCTCCTTGTGGAACGTTGTCCCAACTAGGCTCTCATCATCCTCTTTATCTTCTTCACCATGTGCTTCTAAGGCTTGTAGAAGCATCTCCTCCATCCCATCATCTTCAAACTGCATCTCTACTGCAGCCTTATACTTTTCATCACATACGTGGACAGGTAAAAACTCATCTTCTCCATCTCATCCTTGTCTTCTTCTATGCTCAAACTCTTTACATCAACTGTAGGCTGATTACAATCTTCTTTCTTCACCTCATCCATGCCATGTGCAAAGAAACTTGCACTCTCCTTGTTATATGAGAACAATGTGTACCTTGACTCATAAGAGTTTCTTCACCAATACCTATGTGGGCTGCTCCCACGTGCAACTTTACTTGCATCCTTCAATCTTCTTGGTAGAAACATGTCCACCATCTCTATCTTCTTGTTTGCTTCTATACCACATGAGTGACTTTCTTTATTTTGCCAATCTCTTCCACTTGTCCTTGTGAGAGTCTTCTCTCTCACCTCTAGCTGCTGCAAATGAACTTCCTCTTGTATGTCCTCTTGAGAACATTCTTGTACCATCCATTTTCCTCTCTCTTGTCTCCATGATGACTTGAAGACAATCCTCTTCTACTGCCACATCCTTACCAATCAGCTTTTCAACTGCTGTTGCAACCTTACCTTCTTGTTCTGCCTCTTCACTTTGCTTCTCATACATATGAGCATGCTGGACTGAACCACATTTTTTCCTTTTTCTTCTGCATTCTTTACCTTTGTTGGACCTGCACATTGAACAAACACATTAAGGGAATCAAGAGTTCCCACAAACACTTTTTCCAGCTCTTCATCATGCCTCATAGACATGTTGTCCAACTCTTCTCCATTGCTTACATTCTTCTCACAACCTATGCTCACATGATGGACTCCAAAGGCCCATTCTCAACAACCTCCATGGTTGTTCTTTCCTCATTCTTCTTTTTGTTTTCTTTTCTTCATATGCATGGTCTTCAACCACACTCAACTCATGTGCACTAATACACTTTAGCTACCTCCATTGTTTCCTTCATGGAAACCTGAAACTCTTCTTTGCTGTCCTCAGCCCTTCTTCCCTGCAAAAGAAAAATATGAAATTCTTTATCTTTATCTTTCAATGAAAACTCAGCCTCTTCCCACTTATGGGATTCCACAAACTCTTTCCCATCATCAAATAATGGGTCTCCTCCTTCCGGTTCACAATATATCACCTCTACATCCTCATTCATGAAGATATCTTCTTCTATGGGCTGCTCACAAACCTCTTTCTCTTTTTCTGAAAATCAGATTTGGGCTCCTCATATAGAAACCTCTCTCTTGTTGTCTTTCAAGACAACTTTCTCCTCCTCACTCATATCCTTCTCCTTGCTATTTCTTGGAATAGCTTTGAGCTGCTCACATGGCAACTTCTCTCGTCTCATGAGCTCCCAAAGTATATCCTCCTCTCTATGTTTTCTTCTTTTGCATGTTTTAAGAGCGTAAATAGCTCTACTTCAATTAATTTAAAGGCTATATCAGCTGCCTTTTGTTCCTCTTCCTCTGCATCATTTTGCTCTTCAACACACACCCATCTCTTCTCATTCATGAGAGTCATAAGAGACTCTTCTACACATTCTGCTGCTCTACCATTCATGAGTTCAAATATCTCAGCTCCATTTCTCCTTATGAGTTCTCCAAGTAACCCACTTTCAGCATTCACAAGCTCTTTATCATGTGCCTCTTTCTCTTCACTTCTTATGAGCTCAAATAGCTCATCTCTTCCTTCACTTCTCATGAGCCCTCTAAGTGACCCCTCTTCTTCATTCTTATGCACTTTACAAAGTTCTTTCAGCTCCTTCATTCATGTACCTGCATAACACAAAACATACTTAGAATAAAAAGTTTGAGGCAAGGTAGCCTCTTCAAGTATTCTCCTCAATGGCACTTCTTCCTTCTTTGTTGTGCTCTCTTTTTCCTTCATTTTATTTTCCATAATGTCTTCAAAGAGACACTCTTCTTCTCTGCTGCTACAAAAGAATCTTCTCACTACTTCATCTTCCAAAATGAAGATTTCTTCACTTCTCTTCAACCCCTCCTCTCTCATGTCTACAAAGAGACATGTTTCTCTTTCACTCTTCATTCTTTTGGCTCCCTCTAGAGCTTTTTCAAGTGCAGCAACTTGCACTTCTTGTTCCACCTCTGGATTAACTACTCTCTCCATGACTGATTGCAAAATCAGACCTTCTTCCTCATGGGCTGATAACACATTCAGCTCCTCTCTCTCTTTTCTATCCTCCACAATGAGGATTTTCTCCTTCTCTCCTCTTGTGTCACTCTTTTCACTTCCTTCTTCATTACTCTTTGTCTCATCAAATGCTCTACTGTATACTTTCTCCATTGCTCTATCATGGGCTTGACTTATCTCTAGCCACTCTCTTTCTATTGCTGCAACTTGTGATATTAGGTCACCCTCTTCATCTTGTTCAACTCCACATTCTTCAGCTAGAACTTTGAGCTTATCAAAAGCTTTATCATCACATTTGTGATCTGCAATGACCACTTTCTCTTTTCCTATTTTCACCTCACCATGAATGTGGTCTTCTCCCACATTAGAATTTTGTTTGCAACCTCTGTCAAAGGGTTGCAACACTTCTCTTCATCATTTCTCCTCTCTCTATCCTCTTTAAGAGGATTTCTTCTCTCTACTATTACATTTCAAGGCAATTTTCTTCATTCTCTCTCAAGCCTCAAGACATGAAGCTTCTTCAACCACTCTCCTTGCATTCTTGGGTGCAAAATAGCCCCATCAACTTGGAAACCATATGTTCCCAAATTTTCACCTTCTTCTTTCCCTTCCTTTGTCTCCTCTCTTGGAGATCTCTCCAATAAACAGCTGCAACTCCATGTAGCCTCTTACATGCAACCACTACCCTTTTGGGGTCTTCAATATTCTCCTCCTCAAAAAGAACTTCTAACTCCACTATCCATCTCATGAGCTCATTTGGGCTCTCTTTACCACTAAACAAAACAACATTGCAAGTGGGCTTACCTCTTTCCTTCACCTTGACCTTTGTTGGTCTCTTTGCTTTGCTAGCTTGTCCTCTCTCCAAGACATCCAACTTTGCTTGTATGGATAACAACATCTCCATCATCTCTTCTTCTTCACTTACTAGCTGCAACATCTTCACTTTGTGCATCTTCCATCATGTCCAATCTTGCCTAGACTTCCTTCAACATCTCAACCAAGTCTTCTACTGTGGTGTTCCTCCTTCTTGTGTGCCATATCTTCAACAAGCAGGCTTCTCTTTCACAACCTGCAATAAACTCAAACAAGAGTCTCTTTTATCTTCACACACTTGCAGGACTTCTCACACACCTGCAACAAAACTCACTTTGACTGCACCGTATCTCTTGACACCTTCTACCCAACACCTCTTCTTTGTTGGAAGATGTCTTCTCTTGTTTTCTACCCACAAAAATGTGGAAAACAACTCTCAACAAGATTCAAACCTGCTCTGATACCAATTGGTGCAAGCACAAAGGGGGTGTCCAATTAAGGACAGCCTCTAATTTGTGATGCAAGGGTTATTACTCTTCCATGGACACACATGAGCACTCCCACAACCTTGGCACAACTCAATAAATTATTCTCATTAATGAATTCATTACACAATTGATGCACACACTCTTGAGCACACTCTACCACTCACACACATGCCTCTATAGGCTTATTTCATTACAAACATGGAGAAAAAATAGCTACAACCCAGCCAACCAGACTGGTGCACAAGACCTATTCTGGTTTCTTGTCTGAAGAGTCTTTTTTTTGTCTCTCTCTTCTCTCTCACCTTTCAGATTCCTTTTCCCCTTATTTATCGATGCATCCCAGGTCTCTTCAGCTCCCCAAGGAACCAAGAAACGCTTCTCATATCAATGATTATCTCAAGATCCATCACTTTACCTCTACTAATGATCACAGGAGTTCGGTTAGCATTTAGTTAGCAGAAAGTCAACATTTCCTCCACATGACAGCAGATCCTCAAGGCTAAACAAACTGCCAAAACTGAAAGTTCAAGAACAAGCTTTCTAAAATCTTTCTTCTCAAGGATGCCTTGTAGGACCACCTTCACCATGTCAAACCAAAACCCAAAAAACAAATTAAACAAAAAAACAAACATCACTATGTTTTTGGTGATGCAAGATTACTTGTTCGATATGGATAATTCTGCATCACCTCTTCATTCGTTCCTTGTACATTCTAATGTTTCTTTATTCTTTCTCTCTCTACATATTCTAGCACTATCCAAAAAACTGATTAATTCCTTGGCTCTATTTGCCAAAACCCCAAGGAATAACATATGAGCTACTAGATGGGTTTTGAGAAAGGGGCTTTCGTCTGGGCATTCATGTTGCAAAAATCCACAAGGGAATGTACTTGGGCATCGCATTGAGGTTGTGGAGGAAAGACGGCGTTGAGCCTAACATTAGACATAGGGTAAGGGGTCGGAAGAGTAATTGTATTCTGATATAAAGTTCTTATGTTGTGCGTGTCACGGGCCTCTACTTGCAAATTTTGCATTACCATAGTCTCCAAAGGCATAATCATAAGATCATCATCATCAACGAATATTGGTTGGTGTTTCCAATCTTTAGTAGTCCCATCAGAGTAGCCGCCTTAAGCTGTGCATTTGGGTTGGAGGGTTGCATCTTTATGGACTTCTTAATTCTTTTGTATTCCTGCAGCAAGTTGTTTTGAGTTCATACACTTTCATTTTGAAAACCAACAAAGAATTTTAGAGCCAACAACAGTGGGTGAGTACTTATTCGTGGCACCATCTTCGTGTGAAATTAAAATCTACTTGCGTCCTTACAGAGTGATCTGGTTTCAACAAGGCGATGTATCGATTACAGATCCACAAAACCGATTTTGCATTATGGCATTTAAGGCTTAAAGTTAAAGGTGATGATGTTTGATCCCAAAGTGGGTGTATGCTTAAGGGATTGATTGCTATAGAATGCACTAAGCCGCATGCAACCGACCTTTCACCTATAGCTTTCCCAATGAATAAATTGTTTGATTCTACTTCAAATAAAGTCCAATCCACATTGAAAACCCGCTTACCTTTTCTACTTTCCTTGCTTTTTCCCATTAATTTGCTGGTTTGGGCAAGTAAGATATAGAAGACACGGGAAATGTTGGTCATTAGAAAGATGATCTTTCTCCATTGAAACAATCCCCATTTTGCAACAAACATCATACCTAAGATGCTAACAAAATGTGAATATATGTTATCATTGGTACCTTGTGAAGAAGAGAAATGGCCAAGATAGGCACCTACTAGAAAAAGGACAGGTATAAGTCAAACAAAATAGAGAAACATGATGGCCACATTTAGTTTCTTGAAATGAAAATGGGGTTTTTAATATATTATAAGTCTTTGTGTGGTCAAACGTAGGATTAGGGTTTATATTAAAAAAGCAAACATGGTAAGGACATAGATAATACAAGAATAAAAGTGAGTTTGGTGTTTAATAATCACATTGAAAATAAAGAGGATGAAGGAATTCATGGAGTCTTGTGAGGAATGTTGGGAGAGAAATAGCCTTGGGGATAGTCAAGATGGAAACAAATATAATGAATTTTATGTGCCCTGTGGTTAAAGGGGATGTCAATACCCACATACCTTGTGTTAGAAGGATTTTTGTCTTGTACCCACATAAAACTTTAGGTCTAGTGCTAGGAATTAAATACATATTATGACGTTTATAATCTTAATCATATATATCGACGGGTTTGGTTGTTGTCTCCAAGGCAACCATGTTTTGGACTGCTCTCATAAGCACATCGCCACCTCTAAGAAGAATCATCTATTTGACTTGTTCCCAATCAGTAGTCACTGACCAAAAGATTTGCAACCTGATCGTATTTACACCCTTGTCTTGAATTTGAATAATCTGTAGTTTGTGCATGGGTTCTATTACTTCAACAACCATGCTCCACTTTCCAATTGGTTGATAGAGGGTGATTGGCCATACCATGAGGTCATTGGCCTGTATGTCTTTATCTTGTAGCCAAATTTATTATGACTTGAGAATCCCCATTTATGCGCAAAGCCATCACATTGTTCTCAAGAACCAACTATAAATCATTGAGAAGAACGTATCGTTCAACAATTTGTGGGTATACTTCCTAATCCTTGGTAGTGGCAGATTATCACCTCACTTTTATGATCTCGGCGCATTCCTCCTATTATTACTCTGTTGGAGCTGCCTTTTGCAGTTCCATCAAAGTTTAGCTTGAGATGCCCGTGGGGGTGAGATCATGCAGTCCACTCGCTGATAACAAAACTATGCAGTATGAAGTGACATGAAATATTCCAAAGATGAGATATTTCAAGGTATATCATATATGAAGATTCAAACCTATCAGAGTTCTTTTGTTTGTAAATCATAGTTGTAGAACAGATATAGGCTGGCATTATCTTGGTCAGAATTGGATGATCCCTCTAGATGATTTCATATATTCTCTTATTTTGTGCCTTCCATAGATTCCATAGCACAAAGCCAGGGATCAGCGTGTACGACCACTTTATGGCATTCATGTCTGAGGTCAACTTTGTCCACCCAAAAAATGACACCATCCAAATATAGATTTAGATTTAGATGGCAACTGAAAGTATAAGCAAAGATCTCCCATTATGCATGTGAATACAGACATTTGAGAAATAGTTAAGATTAGATTCATAATCTTTCTGACAATTTGAGGCACCTTATGGGGCCCATCCATCCTTTCTTCTGAAGAGCATCAGCAGTGAAGACCTTACCATGAAGGAGTTAACACAAAATAACTTAGATTTTCAACCATGATTTAAACTTCCAAAGCTTTCGCTGCTTTTTACATCTTCGCTAGACAGTTTTGTACGAGCTCCATGGGCACAAGCCAGAGTGCATTCTCCGGTGCTGGTGTATAGACATAATCAAGTACTTCCTTGCGGTATAGATCATGTGTTTGTTATAGAGCTCGGCCATTAAGGTGTTTGTCCTTCAAGTGTAGGCTCAACCTGCTCTATTAAATTTGTTTGTTGTCTAAGATTTGGGTGTCCTGTGCGTAAAAAATCTGCCATAAAATTATGACCCTTGGTTTAAACAAATCCTCGCAAATCAAATACATTTATACCAGCCAAAAGTTGTCCTGGATTCCAGCTGTATTCCCAAAACAGCACCCTTTGCCCATTGCCCGTTTGCCACATTATGTGCTCCTTTAAAACCCCTCTGAACATTTTATGTGTTTTACTTTTACTATTGCTTCTGTTCCTGAAAGTTGGGTTCTCTATTGGGCATTCGGAGTGTTCTTCTGTTGAGAGAAAATGTACGGCAATCAGAGATAAAGGACAATAGGCTGAAATCAACAACAATCAATATGGATGACCAGATGCAAATTATGAAGACTACCATTAAAAAAAAATGAAAACCCTTGTATTATTTATGGATCATCAGGCCTCGAAGTATATGGTCATTAAAGAGTTCGCCAGGGTAGGATTTCCAACCTGTTACTTGTTTCACAGAATTGAGCTCACTGTTGTAATCAGAGGCACAAAGAAACATAAGAGACCTGATAATTTTTCAAGATTGATGATGAAATCAGCCAAGCTGTGGTTCGCTGGTGAATTGACTTGGCAGCTATGCAATATTCCAAATTCCATGTTTTTAGAGTGCCTGGCCCAGAGGGCCACACCATATAGAAAGGGATCAGGTAGGATGCAAGTCCTGGGCAGGTTTTGGCAGAATAATTACCCCTACACCATTGACAACTAAGTCTAATAGACATACATCACTATCCTAAGGTGATGGTTTAACAGAAACTTGCCTAGGAAAAATAAATAATTAATGGTATTGAAGATGGGTTGGAATAACCTAGATGCCTCCTTATGATGTGGGTGTACCACCAGAGCTGAAAGACAGCTTTTTAGCAATTTGCATAGCTTTTTCTAGTCTATAGCCAAGAGAGGCAGCTATGGGCAAGAAGCCAACATCTTTTCTACTGATATGAACATTGCCATATAAGGAATGTCATAACAGCCACCTAGAGAGGCGATATTCTTCATGAATTTCCAATGCTTCTTGAAGAATCCTATCTAGTTCAACTTAGCCCAGACACAAGGACAAGTGTGTATTATAAATTAGCTTTCTCCCTCTAGGAATTCATCAGTCTTGGGTGGTGGGAGAGCTTCTTGGGTAAGTACCATTATTGTTGGGAATTATCATGTTAGTGCTCACATTTCTGAGTTATATATTTGTTTGGGTTAGTTAAATATTAGATAAGTGAGTGTGTCTGTGAGAGAGTTGTTTCAACTTTCAACAAATCATGTAAATAGGTTTGTTAAGAGATTGTTAAAGGATTGACAGTTAGGCTTGACTCCTAAGTTAAAGGAGATTGTAAACCTATATACACGTAGCATCTGTTATTCAATTATAGAACGAAGAAGTGAATTATTATTGAGTTTATTGTGAGAATTCTGAACCAAACTCATCAATTGGTATCAGAGCAGGCACTTATGTGATAACGTAATGAATATGAAGGGGCAGAATTACGCATTATCGCTCCTATGGATGTGAGTTATTTTGGTCAAAAAGTTGGATGCAATTCATTGTTTTTAATAGATTAGGCTTTACATTTAATAGTTTTGAGAGAGAGAAGTATGCGGAAATCAAAGCGAGGCATCCTTGGGTTTGAGAGTGCAACCGTGAGCACTTGGAGAGAAGCAGCAAGGAGATGTTTGGAGATAAACGTGAAAGCGGGTCAGAAATACAAAAATCCCTTTGTCCACATTCTCAGCATGTTTGATAATTGCTACATGATCCATTGCATATTTACAATTTGTCCTGCCCATGCAGTGTTTGTAGTCCGAAAAAATCACAGTTTAATCTACACTCTTTCTCCCAGACCTGTGTAGAGTAGAGATTCAAAGCATACAAGAATAGGATTGTCCGATATGATTACCTTTATAGCAGTGCCTAGTCTCATTGCTCTCACTATGCACGGTCCACCAAAACACCACCTATATAGAAATGGAATTCAGCATAACCAAGCAAGCAGCTATGAAAGCGATAGTCGAACTCATTATGCGATGGGGGATTTCACCCTAGCTCACTTCTGGTGTCAGCATAGCATTTTGTGCTACAGATAATCTTCACCACAAAGGCTTCTCCATGTCATTTCTCATGTGGAACTATTATCTTTTCAATATTATGGCAGGGCTTTTAGAACATGTGTTTTCCCCATCTCTAAACTGTGATGGTGATCATCACCAAAAGAATATTGTGGTGGCTAAAATTGAGGAAGTTGCGGTGTCTCTGGAGGTTGGAGATGTAATGGAAACTATTTCAGCCTCGATAGGGAAAAGAATCGACGCTCCCTCTCCTTGTCCTCCAAAGTGTGGCTAAAATGTGAAGCAGGCAAGATCCTTTCCTAAATTGTCATTAAAAATAGAGTTTCTCTTGTGTTGGGAATGAGGTAACACTTTCGCTATTTCTACCATGCCAATGCCAACATTAAAAAGCCTAGAAGTTGTAGTCCTACATCAATTATATAGTGTTTAGATTAGTTTTTATAATAAATTGCTAGGTTTGGTTTTAGAATTAAATACGGGTCAAAAATTAAAACAGGGGGTGAGAGTTTATGTTTAGTATTAAATCTGTGTTGTATGGTCGGTTATTTGGTAATTATAAGTCTATATTTTTCTAAGGTTAATAGTGTCATTTAAATTAGCTAGGTTTTCTTATAAATGTTTTGTGCTCTTTAGTATTTTAGGTGTCAAGATCAATTTATTATAAAAGATTACTAATGATGCTAAAATTGAGTCATCGGTCCATTTAAATAAAATTTGTATGTCAGTGTGCAATTCGAGTTGTCAAAATAAAAAATATTTCTACTGTGAGGCATTTTCAGGAGAACCAGACGTCCAATTGAATATGTTTAGTCAATATGTAAGGGGCTATCTATCCATAAAAATGACATACCATTGAGTTTTAAAGATCAAATTCACTGAGTGAGCAGCAGTCCAATTGGATGCAGGAGGCAACAGAGAAAGGGGGCTAAATAGCGCCTCTTGTTTGTCACTAGTGACAAGGCCGCACAATGCATTAGTGGCAACAAAATCAGCTCCTAAACTACTGGAGTCCAATGGCAGTGTGTACCAGTTAAATTGTTTGCAACCGAGTGGTAGTAGTTGAGAACAGGGACTATAGAATAATGAGGTCATTGTCCTCAAACTTTTTTTGTATGTTTTTGTGTAGTGTGTGAAAATAAACCATTGTAATCTCCTGATGTAAAAATACAGTGAAGAATCAAATCACAGTGCTGCAGCATCATGATACTTGAGAAATAGGTTGTTGGTCTTCCTTTGTAAAACCATCTATACACGTGTAGGATCAACAAATGAGTGTTGTATCCCTGTTCATACCTAGGTTTTTGGTCATCCTAAGTAAAACCATCTGTGACAGATGTGGAGGATGAATAGATGATTGGTTGTATGTTCATACCTGGGTGGTTGGTGTATCCATCCATGAAAGCCATATGTGAGAATACAACTTTGTTGAGTATGTGTGCAAGCCTTATGTTGCATGTTTGTAAGTTTAGTACGCAATCTTGATGCGGTGCATGTGTGAGTCAAGATCATGAGCAAGCTCCATGGTGGCACATTGTAGTTTCAGAGTGGACTGTTTTCTCCCTTGTTCGCACTAAGCGGAGAAATTAGAAATTATCATGTTAGTGCTCACATTTGTGAGATATATATTTGTATGGGTTAGCTGACTATTAGATATGTGAATGTGTGTGTGTGAGTTGTTTCAACAACTCATAAATAGGTTTGTTAAGAGATTGACAGTTAGGCTTGACTCCTAAGTTAAAGGAGATTGTAAGCCCATATATGTGTAGCATCTTCCTTCAATAACAAAATGAAGAAGTGAATTATTATTGAGTTTATTGTGAGAATTCTGATCCAAATTCATCATCATATCTTATATTGGCCCTTTCGAGGTGGCGGATGGTGATTGTTAATTCCTCTGGTCATATTTTTACTACAGCTGCGTGACACCACTGACTTCTATTGATTTTCTGAGATTTCCACAGTTTGACATGGTAGTGATATATCTGGAGAAACTGTGCTAAAATAGTTTAAGTCCAACGTTTCGGGTCACATAACCGCACCCATCATCAGGGATAAAAGGATAAGAAGGATCAAGATTGTTGAAGATTGCTTACTACAAATATTGAAAGCAACAAAAAGATTAATTAGGTAGGCAACGCAAAATGTGAAAGGAAATTGATTAAATCCACGCATAGATTCCTAGCTACTTATTCACCATAAAGTATTTATTACTTACTGTTCAACATTTTTTTATATTTCAGTTTAGATAAAAATATTACACTTAGTATTTTATATACTAGGGATTCAATTTGATTAACACCCATCTTATAATCAATGAACACTTAGGAAATTTTAGCTTTGGTCTTCATCTATTCCTTGAGGGATCTTCAACTCACGTGGCTATTTGTACTTGTACTTGGATCATATGATTTGGGATTACTCACTCCAGCTTTACCCCCACTAGATATCTTTACAACACTTTAGTGTTTAATTACTTTACAGATCATAGTGTTCAGTTTCCCCTGCTACTTTTTTAATGTTACTGAATATAATTATGAGTCTACTTTACAGGTCATTGAGGACGTTAATGTAATTTTATTCTTTCTTTCCTATCAAGGGATCTCAACACGACAAAATTGGATCATCATTCTTTTAAGAAAATCTCAAGATGCAAACAAATTTATAATGTCTTCAAATAAACGTAAACCAAGGTAACAAAAGTCATCAAGGCTAATAAAGTGTGGGTGCAGGAAATCAGAATTGTCAAGGAAATCAGCAAACATAAAATTGCAAACAGAATGATATAGTTACTAAAAAATAATAATTTAATTAAGATTTTAACAAAGAATCCTTTTCAACAATATTCATCATAACAAAGAATTTTATTTAATATTATTCATCGTACATCAACGATAAGAGCATTCAAGTCTTAGAAAAAATAAATTGATGGCAACCTTATTTACACTAATGCTTTTTTTAACTTTTCTTTCAGATGAAGGGCCATGCCTGTTTTTAAGAAACATTCTGGTAACAAAATCCCCAGCTGGAATTTACTGCCCACAGGAAATGTTTCCAAGCTGCAGCAAATTCAAGTACCTAGGATTTTCTAATTCCACCATCAATTCCCAGGCAATTCTGCTTTTCCTGTAAATAACTTGATAGAGCACCTCTGGAGAAGGAACACACACTTCCGAGGCAACTAAGATGACCCTGATGGTAAAGCACAACTCACGTAACTTCTGGAAATGAAATTCTTTAAACCCCATTTTCACTCACACCATTTCTTAAATGGGCTCTCAAATTTGTTGGACCGTCCACATCAGGAAAATTATTATACTTGGTCCAAAATTCTCCGTCAAATTCCATCAACAATAGGACGTTTACAAATAGAAAAAATACAGCCAATCTAGTAATAACGAGTGACAGTGGAGAGTGAAGAACAAAGGATGCAACCTCAATCCCAAAATAATAGTACATGCATCAAGAAGAGAAATACTAGGACGCTACAGTAAAAAGGGTGATAGTCAATAATGATGAATACCTTCAAGGGTTATAGCAATCCTCAACAATGCTGAATAGAATTCTACAAGAATATTCATCACTATTTTGGATCGCTTTGGGCTAGGGTAACATCCCACCGTTTCCTTTCTTACAGAACCTCATATCTCAGGAAGCAGAAGCAACCATTGTTCATTGTCTTGTAGCCAGTACTTCCATAGCCATCGTCATTCACCATTGTTGATCTATACATGTGTGATCAACTTCCAATTTTTCTGCCAGTTTACTTCTATTATGAATATCAAGGTGTCAAAGGAATTATATAATACTTCCAGGACCAAAAGAACTTAAAACAAGAACAGCAGCAAGATACATTCTAATTAATAAACATTATCAAAACAAATAGACAATGACCATTCTATCCTCTACTATTCCCAAAAACAACCAAAACCTGCCTTTACAATAGTGTCAAAGATAGAAAACAAGTAGTATTTTAAAAGGAGATTCAAGCCCAAAGGTAAAGACAAACACAGCCAATGACTACAAAATAGCAAGGCCTCATCATGTATTGCAAACAAATTATGGTTATTAATAAATGTTGACATTACACTGCGGCTGAATGTAAATGTTGTGAAAAGAATAAATGGCTTACCTTCCCTGAATGGTAGTGTGCCAACTCCCGGGCAGATGAAGCAATCATTTCCAGAACTGCATTCATCTAGAACCAATATAAAACAACAAATAATTAGAATACGTCGTGTTAGGAAATTTAAGGGATAAATAATGTTACAAATTATAAATCCACAATATAAATTGCCGAAGATTATAGTTTATGAAGTGCAGTAATTAAAAACATAGATTAAGATGTTTATAATGCAAATTACAGAATGTAAATACCATGAACAGAAAGTAAATGAACACAATGACACAAGATATAAGTGGGAAAACCTTGGAAGGTAAAAAACCCACTGAAAATCACTTATCTTTATTGAGAATAAACTTTCACCCAAGCACTCCCACTATTTCCACAGATCCACTTGCAGTTACACCTTCAAGAAGGGATTACAAACTACCTCATACATTTGCTCATGTGTTTTACATCATTCGCATCATGTATCTATGATCATCTCACACATATTGCTCGCATTCATATGTTACACTTGATATTTCTCATATCTATGTTGTAACCGATCTCTAATGAGATCACCTTGTTTTATACAAGGTGGGTGACCTGTTTTGGGTCACTCTTATATTTTAAACACTACCGACGAAGTAGTGGATCCACCATGCTTATATTTTAAATATAATCTATAAGCCAAAAACATATAGTCTTTGGCAGGTTTCTAAATAAGCAATTTCCGATTAATATTATAAACCCAACACTCCCCTTAATGTTAAGTAGGGAAACATGCAAAATTACTTTTACATGTCAAAGTTTTGTTCCAAATAACACATGCCAAGTCACCTTTTGGTACAAAAGGAATTACAATCCATAAATCAACAAGTGATTTAGGCTAGCATGCAAAAAACACTTGTTCCGTGGATTTTGCAATTTTGCGGTGCACTGCAAAGTAGTGTCCCATGGGTTTTTCAACTCCGTGATACACTACCACAGTGTCCCATGGACTTATACAAGCCACAAACAATTGTACATGTATTGTGGGTTTTAGAGAAGCCACAATACACTGTTTTCTTTGTGGTTCAAAGCAATGTTCCGCAGATTCTATAAAAACCACAATACAAAGGAACATTACAAATTCTCAAGATAAAGTGATTAAGGATGAAGTCTTACATAAGATTATGGAGTTAATAAACTCTTCATATCTAATGCTTCGTTGGGGATTACAAGTAAACTTCACATACACTTTTAATAACAAAAAAATAATAATTATACCATTATTATTGCCCTTTATCGACTGGACTTTGGTTTCGTGATTCTCTTTTTATCGATTTTGGATCTCGCGCTGAGTGAGACGTGACATCTAGTATCAGAGCTCAGTTTCAACACCGGACGCTCTGGGGTTTTATTGTTAACTTTTGGTAGTTAATTTAGTTAAAACCACTTGATTTAAATCATTTCCGCAAAAGTCTAATGTACCACTTTGCCTTCGTGCGGGATGATAGAGTGATGTGAGTACAGATTTGCTAGACGAGGGGCGGCGCGACTCGGGGTCGTGGGTAGCCCCTCGAGAGACACCTAGGGCTGATTTTGGGCGCAACAATTATACTTTTTTGGTCATATTGATAAATTTACAATAATTAGAAACTTTGACCTTTGAACCTATGATAAGTACTGAGATTTGACACGGTCCCAAGCAGTTTTAATGGCTTGGGAAATATTTTACAGCCTGTTTAATATTAAACCATCTCTAGTTATGTTAACGTTTTGAGAAACCATCAAACCAACTGCCGTAAATGTTGAAAAGCGTTACTTTTGCTTGCAACGAATCTGGGTAATGAAGTTGTATCGTTATAATTTGTGTTCCTTCATAAAACCAATATAAAATTAAGGGTGCTTCACAACATACTCCACTTTGCAAGCATATGAATTTATAATGATCTGCCATGTGGCATGGATGTCTTTTTAAAACTGTCATTGGCACTTAAATAAAATGAAAAACATAAATCTTTCCATGACCATTAGAAAGCTTCAATGTTGAGTAGATGATCACCGGTTGGCTGCAGAATATAAAAATACAGTGGAAAGGTGGGAAATATGCAGAAACGTATTGCCTGCGGGAATTTGGAGTTTACACCAGGTGGAGAAAACCAAACCGCTCTTGATTATCCACGGCTTTGTCTCGCTCATCCACTTGCCTTGGCACTGGTTGACCGATCCAAATTACCTCTCAGCAGATTCATGTTCGCCAAATGATTTTCTTGCTGAGGAGTTCCAATGTGGCTGAGTTATGTGCATCTTCACACCCTCAGGCAGCCTTCTGTCACATTCATGTAGTAAGATATCATTTATTTTTCCTCTCTAAATTATTGACAGAAAAAAAAGTAGGATTTTTGCAATATATATTTTTAAATTGTATCTCCAACTATTTAAAATGCAGACTCTGATGGGAACCATGATTTAGCCCTTGTTTGGAAACTATTTCATGGAAATACAAGTTCATGTAATATAAGTACCATTTTACATGAAAGACTTCATACATCAAACGTTAGGCCCTAGCAAAGCCATCCAAGAGTTCAACATGCTTAAAAGTTCGGTTACGCAATATATTGTAGTTAACACTTTTTAAGAGCGTAGTAGGAAGGTTGGTAAAAATATTAGAATATCCTTAAATTTCAGGTTGACAGGCCAGAGTAGGTGTTCAATCTCATCCCTGCCTATGATTATACTTTTTGGTTGGATTGATAAATTTTTAATAATAAGAAACTTTGACCTTTGCTCCTTTGACATGATATATGATTGAATTTTTTATTTTCTTTCTATCTTGAAATTTAAAAGAACTAAGAATATCAATGATCTGTCTATATTCACATGTTGGCTTGTGGTCAAGCAGTCAATTGGAGCCCTTATTGCCACCATGACCTAGATTCAAAACCCAGCTGCCATGACTTCCATGGTAATATGCCAGGGGTTAGAACAGTGGACTTCACGTTCTGTGATTCAGTAGCCTAATAGATGTGTGAAGCTTTTAATGAGCTCCTCAAAGGAGTGTTGCCTTGAGGATGGAGACCCACTTTCCAATGACTAAAATTCTCATTTAAACGCATTCAAAAACACAATACATCTAGATAAAATTCTATCACTCTATGACTACTAGTTCATGTGTGAGGTTTTACCAATTAATATTAATCTGATTACATTTAATACGTAATTACAATTTCTACAAGGTTGTTAGATGATAAATCACTGTAAAATGTTTTTCTTTTCTATGATTTATTTTTCCTGTCCCCAGTGTTGGGTGGGGACAGGCATCCAAGCCACCTTAATCTGTCCCCTACTCCGATGGACTTAGTGAAACCTTGGGATGAAATGCCACAAGCCTAGATCAACAACAAGGCAAAATGTACTGGGGATCTAAATTAGCACTAGATGACTTCACACTTCAAAACTCTGTAGATACCTTGCCATTAGGGGTTGTAGTGATCCTTGGAGCAGAATAGTTAGAAAGCTAACAAGTATTCATTATGAGCCTCAAAGTGTAAATGTATTTACAGGTACATGCATGTTTTACCATAAGAATATGTAAATACAGAGTACAATGTTAAAAATATGAATGGTAGATAGGAAGAATTCCAAGCAGTGGAGTGAAGGTCCTTTTGCACATACCAAAGAGTGTGACTTTAATGGTTGAAGACGACTATTAGCACATAACTACTTATATCGTTATCATATATGGTATTATTAGTACAACCCCTTGACTCACAAAAGTATAGACCAAACATCGAGCTTGCAGGTAACGGCTATGAGAACATTGCCTAGAAAAGTGAAGCTCATAAAGTTTAGAATAAAGTACAGCTTCTAAAGTTTATCAAAGATTCTTGGTGGGATGAAGAACTCACTCAAAGATTTTTCAAGGTTAATTATTAAAAATGTTCATAATACACCAATCACAAAGCGATCTAATATTTTATCAATATGTGGTGGAATTGCAGGTATTGCCATCTTTTTAAGGAAGTGGACATTCGCAGCATATATTTATGAGAACCCATAAGGTTTTTTATTGTTAAGGACTAATATTATTTAGAACCCCCAATCACATGGCTAAACTTTGTATATGCCAGCCTGGAGACTGGTCTATTTTTGGTGGACTGCACGAGATGTAGACTAACGAAACTTATTAAAAAAATTGCAACCCTTGATTGTTATATTAGAACTTGTAACTTGACATAGAAATCACATGTAATGCCGAGTTGAATCCACCAATGTAACTCACTTCATTCTCTTATAGTTCTTTATAATATATGTCTAATCTGTTCTGTCTATGCGTATGCATTTTTAAGGTATAACACGCCTGTACCCTTGAGTACATTAACAAAAGGCAATAAGCATATCTAATTGAGAGAGACAAGAGGTACAAACTTTACCAAATTCAAACTACCCTCAATCTAATTTCTACTCTCAAATAAATAGGTTAAAATGAACAAAGGAGCCTCAATCAACAAAAACTCACCTATGACAGATTTACTACTAGTACAAAGCATTTCTCTTCTTCATACCTCCAGATTCCTGCTAGTGAGTTTTTCATCTACAAATAGTAGTTGTCCATTTGTTGAAGATGTTGCTGCCACCCGTGCTCGTCTTCCTTGAATCAAAGCTGAAGCTTGACCACCAAGAAGATCAAACTGATTCTGCAAACGCCTCAATCGCTTTTGCAATTCCAAAGCTTCTGCTCTATATGCTGTGGTCGCTTCTCTGCCATGCAAGCAAAACGTGATAGCAAAGAATTAAAATATCTTCTGATAATGCGACAATTAAGTATGAAGAATGCTCCTAGTCAAGATACAATTGTGAAAGAATTACTAATTTCAAATTTATGCATCTCTCACAAAGAAAAAACAAGGAAAGACGGCATTCTGTATATTTTCCTGCAAACAAACTCATACAGGTTGGGAATTTATAATTACCACCACAGTACTTAAACTTGCTATACTTTCTGAAATCCACACTACTGATTTTGGCATAAGCATAGGGGAAAATGTCTGTGTTTGAGCCCAAAAACCAAGTGAAGGTTAACTTGATCTGATCATTAGAATATGTACCCACCAAAACCATACTTTACAGAGTCCACACATATGTGTGCGCCAAAACAAATTTATGAAATTGTTTCTGTGAAAGCTTTTAAAAAATATGTACTATCTTTATCTAAGGTGGAGACTAATTAAGGACTAAATTTATTTTTATTTAAAATATCAAAATCTAATAGATGTTAAGAGGAACCCAGCAATCTTTCCATTGAGCAGAACTAGATTAAGACGATTCCATTGAACCAAACTAGGTTAAGACATCCATACAACACAAAGACTTGTATATCAAGATCTCAATATGATTTTGGTGTCCCCAGATTTCACCCTGAAATCTGGGACCACCCATTTAAAAAAATCGTTCTTTTAAAATAACAGGTCTTTTTGTGTTTTTATTGCCAGAAGATGTATGTATTACGTTAGGATATTCCCAGTGAATCATATGAGCCAATTTCGACAAATACCCAGATGCCCAAACTCATTTTATCCCTCTCGCCAAGTTTTGTCTGCAGGAAATTTTTATTTAATTATTTATTGAATAAATAATGCCCGTTTGAAGTAAATTGTGCTCCGATTGAATCTGTTGAAGTTTTGCATGCCAGTATTCACTCATCTCATTAGGGTTTTCACCAGGAATGAATTCAGGGCATTATCTGCAACTTCTGGCAACGTTTTCACTTTTATTTATTTCTTTTGTTTTTCTCGGTTTTCTCCATTTGTTTCTCTGTGAAATTCCCCTAGGTCAATTCCTTCGCTAGTATAGTCTGTTTAATTGCCTAAAGCATCTGGAGATCATCTACCGACATAGCACCAAAAGGAATCAGCCTCAAAATGCAAGCTTCTGACCAAAAAAGATGAAGTCATGCACAAAAAGCCTCTCCCAGGCAAGTCGCATTTTCTGGAATTAATGAGTGTAAGCTGCAATGGGATTTTTGGTAGCTGCAGGCAGGTGGGAATTTATTACCTTACAGGGTACTTTTTCCCATGAAGTCAAAGTCACTTAAGCTGCGATGGGAAAATTAAGGGCAGCAAAGGGAATTTCATACCGCTTTACGGGGTGAAAATTCCCATTATAAAATAAAGAAAAATCAGTTAAAGCACCGATGGGAATTTTCTCGCTGCCTAACAGGCTAACTTTTCCCAGCATAAGGTTTTATTCACCCATACAAGTCGCACTTTTCCAAAAGAAGCTATTTTTAATACAAGTTGCACCTTTTAGAAAGTCGCTTAAGCCGCAGTGGGAAAATTGGAGGTGGCAGGCAGACGGGAATTTATTACCTGCCTTGCAAGGTAAAAATTCTCATTATAAAAGTCAAATAACTTAAGTGGAAGAAGGGATTTTTAGAGCTGCGGTGCAGGGTGAAAATTCCCACCAGAAGTTGACTTCTTAATTTTAGAATTCACCCATGCCAAAAAGTGCGACCCATTTGGGCATTAAACAATGCTTTTAGTGATATTTATTAATAGTTGTTTTGCCTAATTTTGGCGCCAGGATGGAGGAAAAGTCAATGCATGAGGATAAGCCAAAGAGAATTGAAGGTAGCATGCTAAAAATAAATAAATTAAATTTATTTAATGGCAGCCAACAACATGCAAAAATAGGCACCCAATTTGGGTGAATAAACATGTTTGTTTATTAATTAATTGCCAAAAATAGGATGGACAATTATTAGAAATAGAATGTTGAGGGTTATATAAGCATGGGCTGCCATAATGAAGAAGCAATTAATTCTTTTTGCTAAAGGTTGCAGCCCGGACAATTTTGGAGCCAAAAGGGGGATTTGTGCATTTGGAGGTGTTTTTCATTGCCGGGAAGCTTCAAAGTTTGGTGCCTAGGTTTGTAATAGCTTGATTTATGCTATGATAATTATCTACATGTTGTTATAAGTGCCCAGGTGAATTCAAAAATATTTATGTTTGCTTTGCATGCAAGCAAAGCCTCAAATTTTAGGGCAGCGGGCTTCATATGCAGATTTTGGTGTGGAAATCAAGTATTCATGCTCTGGACTTCATCTTTGTCTTAATAATTGCAGGTATTCATACAGGTGAAAGGAAGTTCAAATCAATGTCAGGTACATTGAATATATCTTCCAAATCTGAAGAAATTGATAGATCTGCACGAATTGATCCAGTTATAAAGAATTCCGGCAGGATTAAAAGAAAAAGAACGCAGACAAAGATTGCTCCAGCCATGATGAAGCGTGATGATAGAGAGGGATCAGCAGAATCATGCATAGCTTCCAGATTTGTTGATATCAATGACACAGACATGGGCCAGAACCCATCTCCGAAATAATTAACAGATCCAGGGCCAGAAAGACATTTCTCATGCGGGCGATGAAAAGCAGTGGAATTATTCCAACATCAACATTCTCGACCACAACTGGCTTTGCCCGAATTTTCATGGAGTGTGCGAGATCATATCATCCTCTTTCCAGAACAATCCGGGATGTTGCGGGAAAGATAATTATTAGGCTGGATGCACAGTTTATCAATTATTGTCTGAAGATTCCGACACGAATGGCGGTGATTGCAATTAGCATGCTAGATGCAGGTAACAAATGGGAGAAACACAAAGCAGATTGCGTGAGCATAATGAACAACCGATATATAAAGAAGCCCAGGCCTCCATCAAAGTTCCCGAGAACTCTTCCGGAGGTGGATGGTATCACCAAATTGCTTTGCAGGATAAGTGGAGAAGCCAATACTCACAACTTTTGCTCATGGATGTATGCTTTCATGAGGACTATCGAGATCAACAGAGTTGATTCGATAATCAATTAGGTAGAGATCATCAGTGATAGCATCGGTAAGCAACTTCGAAGTGTGGGCGGGCTTACAACTTCAAAATGACTTCATATCTGGTATATGCAGCAGCCTCGCAAAGCATATTTTCCAAGCTGGATAGACAAGGCGTACTGGCAAAAGATCCTATCTTTGATTGCTATCCACAGTTGACAGTTCCTGAGTGCCACAAAGATTACAAAGCGGTCAACGATGGGTTCTTTTATGAATTCATCTACAAACTAAATGGTGATCTGAAGACCAACAGGGTGAGCAAAGAAGCTTGGGAAGTTGTATCTCAACATGGTTGCATTTTCATCCAATTTGCAGACTTCACCTATCTCAGGGTAACTGGGTTTCGAGAGAACCAGTAAAGTTGTCGAGGTATCCAAACGACAAGTGGGTCATCATGGAGTTGTGCAAACACTCGTAGAGATGCATGACTTACAATCAAAGCGGCACAAGTCTACAAGTTTCTTTCCAGTCACAGTGGGTTACTACAGCTGCCAGAGCATCCACAAAGCTAGAGGAGTCGAAACTGAAATGTTCTCTGAGTATGAGCCTAAGTTCTTCCCAGAACTTTGACCCATATGGAGTAGCGAGGAAGACAATCTCCCAAGAATACTCACATGTGCCTTCGTTGGAGGACTTCTGGATGAAGTGCAGGAACAAGTATGAAGTCAGAAAGAAAGACTTCAATAGGTTATCATGCAACAAGTGTCTGATTATGGTTTGGCACGGATACCTGCAAATCTCGCAGATGATGGGCATGTGATACTTGACTCGTATCATCAGATGGGAGGAGATAGAGCTGCTCTTCAGGAAAACATTGGTGGCTGCCAGACGATTGAAGAAAGATCTTCCGCAGTTCTGGTTAACACTTCGAACTAGTTGCTGACAAAGGGGTATTTCTGGATGAAGCATTGATGAATCAGATCACAAGCAACTTTACCGCAAGAGACTCCAGCAAAAGAAAGCACGAAGGTGAAAGTAGCAGAAGGCCGGAAAAGCTTAAAGTTCACAAGAAGTCTCACATACAGGAGAAGGCCAAATCTACGGCTATTGTTCCAGTTCCAGCTTCTCCAACATCAACTCATAGCACTTCAAAGAACCCGGAACCTCAGAGAGATCTTGTTGTTCCTCCTTTGAATCCAACGTCATTTGTATTTTCTCCTCGACCACTCAGGTCTTCACCTATCCATGCGGAGAAGTTGAAAGCACAGATGGCGGAGTTTGAAAAAGCATTATCTTTGGACAATTCAGAGGGTGGCAGTCATAACACGGTGGCAAATTCTGATAGAGCAGAGTCAGAGCATGAGATGGTGGTGCACTTGGCGACTTCTCATTCCCCAAGAAGCAACTTTTCATCATGGTTAGCTTTATAGACGATCCCAGAAGCCAGAGAGGAGATCAACCTAGAAGAACACGACTTTCAGTTGCTCCTAAGTTTGGGAGGAAGAGATAGAAGACCTAAAGTTTCCAAAACGACTTCTAGGTTGATTATTGAGGAATCGGGACAGAAGTTTGTTGAGTTATCTGTTCCAGAAAAGGAAAGCACAAGGGAGAGCTCATGGCAACTGATATAGCAGTAACCTAAGTGCCAATAGGTCAAACTACCACGAAGGATTAAAGCAGGATACATGTAGACACTAATGAATGTTTTATTCCTTACGCTTGACAAAGAGAACACCGAGAGATCCAAGCATCAAAAGCGGTGTTCGGTATGCGAGATCATTGCTAAGGTTGCTAAACCTTCCTCTCAACCCATTCTAACACATGAGCAGGTGAGTGATCATCTGATGCAGGAGGTAGAAGATCACGAGGACCAAGTCAAAGCTATTGCCCTTTGGAAGGAACAAATCATTCACCAAACTTCGAACAATTCTAACCAATACCAATTGAATTGGAGAACATGCACAGGCAAAGATCTCAGCTAAAGGAACTAATGACACAAATAGAAGATGAGAACATAGTTCTGAAAGTCATCTGGATACTTTGGCTAAGATACACTCATTTGCCAAGAAGGAAGTGTTGATTGCAGAGCAAATCATGCCTAGCGAATTGGTAGAAAAGGGAAGCAGTTAGAGATTTCAATTTCCTTCCGCATAGAGATCCTCAAACTCATGTTGAAGAGGATGCAATTTGTTGGAGAGTAAGATGAGAGAAGTGCCGGTGAGCATCCCAGATGAATTACCTGCTTCCCATGAGGAATTTATGTTGGTTGTGCGGAAAGAAGTTAATGAAGCCACCCTACCTTTCATGACGGATTCAATTGGTAGACTCATAAAGCTTCAAGCAGATGTGGAGGGATATGGGCCTGGTTTAGAGAGAGTGAAGGCTAACATTGTTGCTTTGTCCAGAGGGTTGTTACAGTTCAAAACCGAGAGAGATGCTATTGTTAAAACAGATGGGAAGATGTTGAGTTACATGTTTGACAAGTATATTCAATATCAAAACAAAAAGAAAGTATAAGTGTTACAGTTGGCAGATCTTCTTTCTTCTCTTCTTCCTTCTCTTATTTCTTATGTTCCCGGATGAAAATGTAAAATTAAAGTTATTGGTTTAAAAACCATTACTTTAAGTTATTTGGAAAGATTCTTTAAGATAGGTGGCAGATGTGCACAATTTTTGCTCAAACTCCTGATGCATGTCACTAAGAGAGGAATTCTAGGAAGATAACTGCCAAATGTTCCCTTTACTACTTCATGTTCTAGTTCAGTTGCAGTTTCCCATTTGTAATTTCCCCTCTACACACTATAAGTAGAGGAAGAACCTACGGGTTAAAGAATCGAATTTGTAATCAGCATTCTTGTGTTCCAGACTTTGAGTTGAAACCCCTGATTTCTGCAAGTAGAGGAATAGAGAAGATATTTCTGGAGAACTTTGTGTCAATGGTGCATTTTGCTTCTTTTTTCTTTCTAGATCTATTCATAAACTTTGTGTTATTATAGATCTAGATCTGAAAGTTTCCTTTGCTTTGAATTCTATGTTTAATGATCTATTTGTTTTAATCTATGTGCATGCAATCAACTTTGTAAACTATTGCTTGGGTTGCACATCCTCTCTACTTTCTCCCGTTTCCTATTATTTTCCTCTTCTGCAGATTTTTCCTTTCTTTTACAGCTGCTTACTTGTTGCAGAACTGTCTAGCTATGGTTCATGAGCTAAATAGTTAAAGTAATACCAACAGATAGATATTAGGACAAAATCTTACACGGGAGCCTCACCGGTAAATGAGGGAGATTTATCTCATGACTGCCTAAGTTTTCAGCTGTGCAAAAAATCTAGCCAACAGATGTAAAAGGACATACTCCAAGAATCATGCTATAAAGTATAAAGCATTCTTTCATCTAGATTAACCTGTCAGTTTGTGCTTAAGTGGGTATGTTTCATCTCTTCTTGCCAAAACAATTTAATCCATAAATGAAATAAGTTGACTCTTTAGCAATTGAAAAAAGTGGAGATGTTGGCTCTGCTTGCCTTTGTGAGGAGAGGTGATACGCAGTGAGGTAGGTTGCTCGGTGAATGAATGACTAATAAGTCATGGATCAAAGTTTGCAGCTCACAATTACAACATGAGAGTTAGCACACAACAATCTTCCCTCATTCACTATGCAACATGGCCAGCTCAGCCTTCTTCCACACTAACAGCCTTTTCCCCTGTACTACAAACTACAATGCTCTTGTTCTAGCCACTCTGAAAACCATAACTCTAATTACAAGAGAGCTTCTCCATAATCCTTCCTGTAGAACCCCTATTAATCATTAGTGAGAACCCCTTACATGGTCTTACACACAACATATATAGCCCAGAATGTGTTACAAGAAGTGTTGATCTCAAGGAATTCAGATTGCCACTTGAACATTATTTCACATGTCACATAAAAAGTTTGAAAGCGATCAATCAACTGCTGCAAATCTCCTATCACTGCAGTTGATTTCTGTCATTTTTGAGATTTCGGAAATGTTCTGCTATTGTAAGCCCAATGTGTCTCTGACAAGCCATTGATCCAAGTCTTTCTGGGAAACAATGCTTCCAAAAAGATTGTGTTACTTCAATCATTGCCATGTTCTTGTCCAGACTCGATTCCTATGCACAATAATGATATAACCTGCAATTTTTGCAGCGAAAATCACTCCAAGACCAGATTGCACAATGGAAAAAATTCCTGAACGCATCTACTACAAAAGACATCATAGTGATATGAAAATGGTGGATTTGCCTTTGCAGGATGTTGAATAAACACTCCTTCCAACTCCTCGATGCCTTTGATGTAGAACACCTTTTCCTGAAGAAAATTGACTTGATGGCACTAACACAGTATAAATGACGACTCTAAACTTCACATGGCAGTAAAATGGCATACGAAACAAGTAAGTCGCTGTGGACTTGTGAAGGAACTTTAGTTTTGCAAAGCTCACATATGCTTGCAAAACTTCCTTGGTCTTGCGAAGCTCTCTCCCAGCTTGTTAAGTTCTCAAACGAAATAAGTTTGTGAAGCATCTCTAGGCTTGTGCAGCTACTCTAGTTTTTTGCAGCTCCAGAAACTGCAAGGCTTGTGAAGCTCCGATTAACTCTGCAAAGAGTGAATTCTTGCATTTCATTACAAGAGACTTCCCCAACAATGCTTCATTATTCTGAAAGATGACCCATTAAGCTCTTTATGAAGGTTATATTGAAGACCCAAGGAAGTTCTTGTATCAAGATGGCCTCAGAAATGAGAAACCCTTATAATTGTTTTTGTGTTTCTTGGCAGAACATAATATGCATGGTTTAAATCTACTCTGGTCCAAGTGTTAATAAAAGAAAAGAAATAAAACGTGTATAACTAGTACATACAAGCATAATGAATGGCCATAGAATATATATAATAGCAGATATAGAAATATGAATGTGATGATTTCAGAGAAAGGAATCTCAATATATACAATCAAAAACAGCACAACCTATGTCACAAGGTACTTTGAATTTTATCGAAATAGTAGGAACTTCGGCGAACTTTAGCCTCATCAAACATAAAGTCAAAAGTTATCTATTATGTTTACATGGAAAAATTTTGAGATTCTTTTGCATAATAAAAAAATTCTTTTGTTTGAACTTAAACATGTTTCTTTTTCAAACTTAAACCGAACTTTATCCTCCTCGAAACTTGTGACTTAGAGCACAACCAAGGAACAATAGCTGAAGCACCTTGCTGGCAGCTCTCCAAAACCATAATCTTCATAATTATCTAGAAGACGAACTTCATCATTAAGTTCGTAATAAATTTTTCAATAACACTTCTCAATTCTAGCTGGAAATTTGACTAAGTAAATCACTATTCCCAATGCCAACACAAATGAGCAAGATTCTGGCCTGCCATACATAAAGTATTATGCTGAGAAGGGTACCATGTCTTCATCAGGAAGAGGTTTTTTCTGATTGCTTGTGTACTCTAGCCAAGGCCAGCTGATTTTGCTGCTACAATCTCTATTACTGCTGTGACTATTGTCGTGGTGACGTCTGCTGGTGTGATTCTACTGCCCCAAACACACTTACAAAACTCACGAAAAAATAACCAAAAACTCACCAAACTCACTAGTTACAGTGCAATGTGAATAATTTGCTCAGCGAATCATGTGGCAAGTTTCTGCAGGGTACTAATGAATTTGTGCAGAAAACTTGCGAGTAAACAGAAAGAATGTAACAAATAAGTTATTTTTATTTTTCCAAATTCGAAGGACATTTGAACAATTTTTCTACTGCCATGAAGTGATCATCAACGGACTAGAAGGAATTTTAAGCTACCGTGACATAATGATAAAATATGAGGGCATTTCCAACATGTTTCCTACTTATAAAGATGTGGAAAATTCAAACTGCGGGACACATGGTCAATGTGTGTTTGGTCTCAATATATTACAGTCACTTGATGTAAATAAGTTGAAGACCATTAAAAGGTTATTTATGAATAAATGTGGCCGATATGTTTTGTAAGTCACTTTTGTCGGTATTTTGTTAGTGTATTAGAAAGAGTTTTTGCATGTCCACTGTCATGATTGAGTTAACCTTCAACGGTTTGATCTTGTCCTCTAAGAAGCATAAGGCATGTCGGAGTAAGGGTGCTTGTATCAAGTCCTCATCCATGGACGTCTTCTTCTTCCCCTCTTGATACTTTTTCTTGAGACGGTTTTACATTGTTATAGCCAGAAGAGACTCTAACTATCTAATGGGGAAGATAACGTAGACCATTAAGTTTTTTTAAATAAATGTAGGCGACATGTTTTCTTAGTCTCTTTTGTCATCATTTTGTTAGTATGTTGTACCGTTCCCAAATACCAACATAAAAGGAACTAAAAAAACAAGAAATAATTGATGAGCAATAGAAATGGGGGCACCTACACACCCAGGGTTGGATTGCACCTGCAAATCTGAATGAAGCAAAAGAGCTCTCACACAATGGCAGCTATCTCTTTGTATTGAAATGTCATTATTGCTAAAAATACATCTTTTGGGGCTTTTCCCTTTTTGCATTCAAACAAACAAAAACCCTAACTCATGACCTAACTCTTCACTAACTCTAGTCACCCAAAATATAACATAATAATAATGTTAAAACTAAAGACATAAATATATATGTTGTGTTTAGGTACACAACATGCCATCCCCCTTAAAGAGCTTTGACCTCAAAGCTAGTCAAACTCCAAAAGGTTACATTATGAGAATGGAACTCAAGACCTCTACCTACTACAAGAAAGCTTTGACCATCCTACCAAACAACACTACTTGAAATAACACATGAATGAGAATGAGGGCTTTATTAATAACCCTAGGATTCCCTAGCATTTTGAGCACATTTTCCAACACTCTTCCAATTGCCCCTATTTTTGCTTCTACCACACAACTCACATACTTCTATAATGGGCGTTTAAACACACCAAAATACCCTAGACTATCGCTCTCATTGGTATCTTCCTTCTTTTCTCATTCCATGCTTTCTTCCAATACCAACACACGGCCTTGTTGCATATTGTCTTGCAAAACCATACACAACATTGTCTACCCGCTTTCCCGATAATGGGTTTGGATTGAAAAAGAAAAGTAGCTTACAAATCAAATGGTGCCCTCATAATTTCATCAAACTCAATTTTGATGGTGCCGCTAAAGGCAACCCAGGTAGAGCTGGTGCTGGCGGTATATTCAGAAATTCTATTGGTCAGCCTATCCTTGGTTTCATTGAAGCTTTGGGCATTTGCTCAAATAACCTCGCTGAAGCCAAAGCTCTTTGGCAAGGGCTTAAAATAGCCAGCAATAAACAATGGAACAATTTACTGGTGGAAGGTGACTCCCAAATGATCATCAATGCTGTCAGGAAAGGGAAAGCTGATCACTGGAATCTACAACACATTGTAGCGGATTGTTCTCAATTACTCACTAATAGGAGTATCTTGCATATACCTAGAATGACCAATAAGGTTGCCGATAAGCTTGCCAATATTGCAGTCAAAAACAAGGATAATGATATGTTGATGCTTATATTACCTACTGATATAATAAACAAATTGGGAGATATAATCAAATTAAAAGGGTCATCCACATCAACACAAGTGGTTGACGTATTGTACCCCACCTCCCTAAACAATTAATAATGTGGAGGCATCAGATTTATTTCCCACGCAAGGTTTTAATGGGCATATCTGTCGGACGCGTGTGGAAAGATCATCCTTGCATGCAAATGGGGCTATTTATTCATACTCCGTGGCCGAGCTCCTCCTTCATTCTTTTCTCAGCTCTGTCAAAATAATGGAAAGGGGCGAAAACAGTGATAAGGTGGAGATGAAAACTCGGGCAGGGAAGGGTAAGGCCGCAGCCAACAACACGGTTAAGGAGATGCAGGATAATCTCGTGCACAAATACAATATCGACGACGTGCATTACTCTAACCTGGGCTTGGTCAATGATTTGAAGCTCTGGCAACTTCTTAATGCGGGAAACCTAATAGATAAGGGTACAAGACTCCCGGCTAAAGAAGCCATGGAGTATTGGCAGAAGGTTCTTATTGATGGGGTTAAGGATCCCAAGCTCTTAAGGTGGATGGCCACTAACCTGTTAAGGGCTCAACTCTCCACTCGTCTCGGTGATACAAAGCAACCATAGAAGTAGTAAAGGCCATGAATGACCCTGGCTAGTCCACCACGAGGTGGATACCCTGAAAGTGGCTTAGATTATTGGGGTGCAGACTATTTTATTGGCCGTCGCAATGCCTTTGCCATCCACGAAGATATGGAGCAATTCGGTTTCAACGTTGGGCTTCGCTTGGACCACTCTCTAAAGCAACTCACCAAGGACATGGCTATGGAGAGCCTGCAACAGGGGAAAAAGCTCAACGCCATCTGTTTTGTCCTCAATATCCTGTGGATCAATTTGAAGCTTCCAATTTGGCCAACTCTTTGGCCGCCCTTATGGTGGAGGATGAAGCTAGAAATGCAGACACCCCTACTGTCATGGTCACCAGCTCTTCGGAGGAAGATGGCAAATAAATTCTCTAGTGTAGTATATATCTGTTTTACAAGTATAGTATATCTCCTATTGGCAATACCATCTTTGATGGTTTTTGTAAAACTTAACTTGTCCTAAGCCTCTTTTTTTGGTTGATCAAAAACAAACATTGTCTACCCACTTATGAATCCATGCAAGGATTTTCATAACGCCCTCAACAACACACATTTTCCCCAAAAACATCTTTCATGTTTGTATAGGGTTTTACACTCGCCCGTATCTTGCAAGATTTCAACAATGTATTCCCCAACAATATGAAATTCATCCCTTGCCTTGTGTTCAAACACAACCTAAATGTTTCCATTTTTAAACCGAAATGAAACAGGGGTTTCTCTTACCTTCCTTTCTTTTACTTTTATGGCTTCACTTTTGGTTGTTATTGCTTCCTTTGGCAAAAGATTTTTCTCCTCTTTCACAAGTAGATCTTCCTCCGATTTTGAAATGGGTTATTCCTCTTCTTAGTCAAGATAACTCATCCCATACCATTAAGGATGATTCCTCTGTTTCCCAAAGAGTTCAAATTAACGCTCTATTTGCCTTCCCAACGAATAGTCTCTCTCATAACCCCCTTATGAAAATCATCAAATATCTCCATCATCTCCTCTAGTAACAAACTTTGAGTTGCGTCTTCAATAAAATCCCTCGACATTTTAACAGCAGTTGATAAGATTGATTGAAGCTTTAATACCACTCGTACCATTCCAAAATAACAACATAAATGGAACTATAAATATAAACTAGAAATAACTAATAAACAATAGAAATGGTGGCACCGCACACCCTGTGGTTGGATTGAAATTGCAAATCTTAATGTAGCAAATGAGCTCTCATGCAATGGCGGCTATCTCTTTGTATTGATATGTTGTAATTGTTAAAAGTACATTCTTTAAAGATTTCCCCTTTTTGTATTCAAACCACTAAAACCCTAATCAGCCCATGACTAACTCGTGACCTAACTCTTCACTAACTCTAATCACCCAAAATATAACATAATAATAATAATGCTAAAACTAAAGACGTGTGTGTGTGTGTGTTTGTTGTGTTTAGGTACACAGCATATATTAAAAAGACTTTTTGTATATCAGTTGTAACAGTTTAGGTAACTGTCAACTGCTGGTTCTTGCCCTTTGAGAATCATAGAATATGTTGAGGTAAGGGCGCTTGTATCAGATCCTCCCTGAACTAATCAGATTGTATTAGAACTTATTTTTGAGGAATATAAAACTGATGTTATTCAATACTCTGTTATGGTATGTGATGTAATTGCTGGTCTACATTTGTTACTATTGATAGTCTAGCATCTCAATTCTCAACAGACATTATCTATACTACATAAGATATTTGTTATTGCCAACGGTAAATAATCTGCTGCAGGAAAGCTGGACTTGGGCTTAGTTTTTAAGAGACTGATTTCCTCCACTGTGATACAGAAGACTTCGTCATTGATGTCAACTGTTTTGCCTCAACGATGGTTGAAGATTTGACCTCCTATGAGGCCTCATTTTAAGTCTCTGAAGATGCAGAGTCAATTAAAGTATATTAGAAATTGTTGTTGCAGATGCAGAAGCCTTTGCAGATGCCATGTCATTCCCAGTTATATTAGAACCTGTTGCCGCAGATTCAGAAGCCTTTGCAGATGCCATGCCATTCCGAGTTATATTAGAACCTGTTGTTGCAGTTGCAGCAGCCTCTGAAGATGCAAAGTTATTTCCAGTTATATTAGACCTTGTTGCTGCAGTTGCAGAAGCCTCTGAGGTGCTATGTCATTTCCAGTTATATTAGAACCTGTTTCTGCAGTCAAAGAAGCTGCACCTGCTGTAGTGTTGCCCTTTTTTGTCTCTCCTATGTCATTATATAGCCAAACTATTGCTCATTTAGAAAGAAAAAGAAAAACACATTGAACTTAAGATGCTCAAAAGTGATTTTTATTTTTACCATTAGACTATAGTAAATGCCACTGAAGAAGCAGCCTCTAAAGATGCAATGACATTTCCAGTTCTAATAGACCTTGTTGTTGCAATCGCAGCAGTGTCTGAGGTGTTATGTCATTTCCCAATCCGAATTATTTTTGGAATTTGGTGGACAACACACTAATGGTGGCATTTAATGTGTTATGGCAATACATTCATAATAAAATAGCTGAAATTGTAAAAGCAATGAACTGTATTGCAGAAATAAAACTGTAATTGTAAAAGTAAAATAACTTTATTAAATATGTATACAAAGTGGGCAAACTCTATAGGAGAGATGTATGCCGAATCTCTTTGCAATCAAGAATGGATGCGGAATGGGCAAACTTTGTAGGAGAGATGTATGCCTCGCAATTCTCTACAAATGAAGATGTATACAAATGGGCAAACTCTATATATGAGAGATGTATGCCTCCAAACTTGCAAACCTGCAACCTACAAATTATGTCTACAAAAACTTTCAAATTTCAAACTTGTGTCTTCATTCAAAACCATCTTATTTATAGTGAAACAATGTGGAAGATGAAAGGTTGTAGGAATAGTAAATGAAGGGTTCTAAATAGAAGCCAAAAGGTCATCAAATGAAGGGTTCAAATGGAAGCCGAAAGGTCATCCTTCATGGAGATGACATCCATCCACGTTTGGGGTGAATTTGAATGGGCAAAAGAGGACAAAATCTGAATATTATATTATTATTTTTAAGTGCTCCTTGTCGAGGTCATATCTCCTAGCCCGTTGACCCGATTGGTGAACTGCAGGATCCATTGGAAAGATAACAGAGTGAACTTGAAAATAGAATCTATGAAAATAGACTATGCTATCATCATACTGTCTTAATCCCATAAATGCTTTGAAGACCCTTAAAAATGCAAAATACCAAAGCTGTCAAAACCTGCTAAAAATAGATTTCAGGACTTTCTAAAAATAGACTTTTTATAAATCCTTTTTGAATGATGACATCGGTCATTCTTGCTCCGAGAGCTCATCCGGATCATTTCCAATTATATTAGAACCTATTTCTGCAGTCAAAGAAGCTGCAGTTGCCTTTTTGTTGCCCTTTTTCTCTCTCCTATATAGTTATACAGCCATACTACTGTTCATTTAAAAGGAAAAGAAAAACACATCAAACTTCAGATGTTCAACAAGTGATTTTAAGTTTTACCACTAGGCTATAGTAAATGCCACTGCATTATACTCTTTTTGGCCCAAATTTAATGAAAATATATCTATGCATTCTCTAAACTCGTTTTTTATGCCTTTTAGTCAGATGATTACAATCTTTTTTCTATAATACGGTTTTGGGAAATCTAGTAAACGAAAATCACGTAAGTTATACAGCCTGTATTTTAAATTTAAAAAACAACTAGGTAGTTTTAAACTACGTAGTTTGTATGAGAATATTGTCAATCACCCAAAAGCGTCTACATTGTACTGCATATTCACATGCACAGAACAGGGAATAAATGACGATTTGCTTCTGCAATAGGAATCACTCTTTCTTGAGATAAATTTTAAGGAAAATGATATGTCCTTCCCAATATATGATATCTCCTCCCGCACATTATTAATTTTGAAACAGATATACCTGATTTCTTTCAAAGACTCCTCTGTCCCTAGAACAGCTTCCTGATTGCTTCTCCTGCTGGAGAATGCAGAAATACTTTCATAGGCAAAATCAAGATCCTCTCCCTACAAGAAGAGGAAGGATACCATCAAGAACAGTACCATATGTAACAAAATACATATTGCAGATTAAAAAAACAAGAAGAGATCAGAAATTAGGGTGTATAATATAGTACATAACTGAAAAACAAACAATGTATAAGGCAGTACCAGCTATACCATATACATTCTCTGCAGAGCTCCATAATAACATTAAAGAATATCCCTACAAGTGAGGTTATGCAACAGTAAATCTCAAGCATGGCACATTTTACATCCTGATTTTCTGTTCAATATCATGTTGAATAACTCATCAGGGAGCTAGTCCAATAAAACAAACATGGCATGGTTACCCTCATAATTTGTATGCATGTTTCACTAGTACAAAAGGTCGCAAGTTGTTATGTCATGTACTTTTGGAGCTAAATGTAATGTCCCCAAATGGACAAATTTTGCCCCTAAATGGATTTGAGGCAATTCCCACACACCCAATGCAATTTTATAAAAATGATATCAAATTTTTAGAATGCAAATCTGATTTATTTATAGAAAATGCAACTAGGGCTGATTATGAAACTTATAAAAATCAGAAATAAATCATGATATTTTCCACCATAAACTGAGTTGAAACTTATAATATTTCACCCTCAATATATTCGTGCAAAGATCTGAATTTTTAGAGCCCATATACAACTGAAATGAATTTATTTTGAAACCCCAGTCTGCAGAAAATTATGGCAACTTCAAAAATTCATAACTCACTCAAAAATGCTCCGATCCACACAAATAAACTATGCACGGACTCACAAAAATAGGGAGAATGCAATGATGTTACCCATTCATACAAATGACCACCACAAGTGCCCTAAACAGCCAAAATACCAATTCGCCCTTAGGGTTTTGGGCTGGAAATTACAGCAAAAACTCAACCACCACTTTCCTCTTCAAACCCTTAGACCAAATCTGAATTTTTACCCGCTTCAACTGTTCAAAAATACAGAAAAAATACTGCTAACTCAATGATGCGCGATGGAAATCCGAAGGTAGAGAATCCTCTCAACTAGAATTCTCTACGTCTCTTGGAGGGTTTTTCGTTCTCAAAAGTGGAGATGCAAGCAAAAATGCTCAACATACAATTCAGAAATTAGAGAAATAATAAGTGATACCTCCTAAAGCAAGTCGACTTGCTTTTATAGAGCTTATGACCCAAATAGCCACCCTTGATAACCAATCAAATTTGTCCTCCTTCATTAAATATTTTTCCACTTGATTCTATCTCCCTAGGCAAGTCGCATTTTCCCTTGGATAAATAACTAATGCCAAATGCTTTTTCCTTTTCTATTTTTATTTTAATATTAAGTTTATAATATTTTATTACAAGTGCTTTATAATACTTTCTTTTCTTTTCTTTTTGCACTGTCTAATAAACTATCATAACTTAAATCTCCCCTTTAGTTTTTTTCCTTAGCCGTCGAGAAGACAAAATGAGCTAAGGGTCTTCATCGTGATTATCTTAGGAAATGGGACATTTCAGTCCTCCTTTCCCAAGATTGTTTGCCCTCGAGAAATCGTGAACTCTTTTGTCTAAGTGTCATACCCAATAGACAAAACATGTTGAATCGATTCAAAATCCACGGCACTTGTACTGTTATATGAGCTAAAACTTGCCACCATTTATCACTCACAAGATGCTCATATAAATAAGGTTGCATCCAAGTTATTACATAATTCAGATTGCAGATTTCATCTTCTAACTCAGTATTTTTCTCAAAACAAATCTGAATATGCAATATATATGACATTATTTTACTTGTACCATACCTTATGATGTCACCATGATCCATAAGAGGCTGAGTTCCTTCACAATTCAACTGCTACAATGACATGCTTCTTTCTTCACCAATCACATCTTCTGCAATCTGCCCTTGTATACCATGAAATGTGATTTCTTTGCTTTCCTCAAAAAAATTAGTTTATCCACATGAGGGATGAATGCAACTTGCCGAAAAGATGGCAGCCAATGTGTCTAATGAATGATTCCAACTTCAAGTAACCCAAATGTATAAATACATTCAAGTACTTCACATCTCTTAATGACAATAAAGAAATGAGTTACCTTTTTTGTGCAAGACATGTCTTTCCATGGACATAACTCACCAATTCCTTCTATGTTGGGAATATACATGGTTGCTTCCTCATCATACTTTATGCTCTTTCCCCATATTTTCATTTCATTGTAAATGGAAAAGAAAGGGAAATCAAAATTAGAATTCATGCATCCATAAACTTCATCATAAGGAACTTCATACATTTTGTTGTACCCATTGATTCCCTTCATGAGGGAAGACAACACAGCTGAAATAGCATAATTGGGGCTACTCATCATACCTTTGCAACTCAGAATTTCGATAAAGGATCGGCATCTTCATTCTCCTTCGATTTTTCAACCCATGCATCATCTTCTTCCTTA